>CM033641.1:28182258-28271840 GCA_019512145.1 Engystomops pustulosus
TATGGTGATGGTAGATCCACCTCTCCTCTAGGTGTAGAGGATGCCCATCGGCCTATGGGGATGGTAGAACCTCCTCTCCTCTAGGTGTAGAGGATGTCCCCCTGTCTATGGTGATGGTAGATCCACCTCTCCTCTAGGTGTACAGGATGCCCCCTGCCTATGGTGATAGTAGAACCTCCTCTCCTCTAGGTGTAGAGGATGCCCCCTGTCTATGGTGATGATAGAACCGCCTCTCCTCTAGGTGTAGAGGATGCCCCCTGTCTATGGTGATGGTATGCCTTCTCTCCTCTAGGTGTAGAGGATGCCTCCTGTCTATGGTGATAGTAGAACCGCCTCTCCTCTAGGTGTAGAGGATGCCCCTGTCTATGGTGATGGTATGCCTCCTCTCCTCTAGGTGTAGAGGATGTTCCCTGTCTATGGTGATGATAAAACTGCCTCTCCTCTAGGTGTAGAGGATGTCCCATGTCTATGGTGATAGGGGGTATCCTCTAACTGAGAGGGGAGGCGGTTCATATACACCATAACAGGAGCCATCCTCGCACCTAGAGAGAGGCGGTTCTAATCATCACCATAGACATGGGACATTCACACACCTGAGGAGAGGCGTTTTATCATCCACCATAGAAGGGAAAATCTCTCCACCTAGGAGAGAGGCATACATCACCATAGACAGGGGCAATCCTCTAAACCTAGAGGAGAGGCGGTTCTACTATCACCATAGACGCGGAGGCAATCCTCTACAACCCGAGGAGAGAAGGTCATACCATCACACCATAGACGGGGGCATCCCTACACCTAGAGGAGAGGCGGGTTCTTATCATCACCATAGACAGGTGCATCCTTAAACCTAGAGGAGAGTAGGTTCTAACTATCACCATAGGCAGGGGCATCCTGTCACTAGAGGAGAGGTGGATCTTACGCCATAACCCCATAGACAGGTGGACATCCTCCACCTAGACACTGAGAGGGAGGTTCTAACCATCCCCTAGGACGCCCTGGACGCATCCTATAACCCCTAAGTAGAGGTTATCGATACCATCACCCTATAACAGGGACATCCTCTACACCATAGAGTGAGAGGCGGTTCTACTATCACAAGAAGGGACATCCTCTCACTACACCTAGGAGGAGAGGAGTTTCTTCATCACCAGAACTGCAGCATCCTCTACAACTAGAGGAGGAGGTTTCTACAATCACCATAGACATAGGCCTCCTCTACAACTACGGAGGAGAGGGGCGCGGGGGGGGTTCTAACTATCACCATAGGACGGGACATCCTCTACACCTAAGGAAGGAGGTTCTTTCATCACCATAACATGAGCAATCCTCTACAACACTAATGAGAGGAGTTTACACTCAACCATAGAGAGGGGGCAATCCCTACACCTATAGGAAGCGGATCGACATCCCCATAGACAGGGCATAATCCTCTAACCACACCTAAGGAGAGGAGCCTATCTCAAAACCATCACCATAGACATGGGGTCTCCCTCTACACCTAGAGGAGAGGAGGTTCTATCATCTAATAGACAGGGCATCCTCTACCCAGCGGAGTAGGTAGAGGTTCTATCATCCACATAGACAGGGGGCATCCTCATAACCTAAAGAGAGGCGGTCCTACCATCACCATAGACAGGGTGGGCATCCTCTACACCTAGAGGAGAGTAGGCTACTACCATCACATATACAAGGGGAATAAGGGGGCATCCTCTACACCTGGAAGGACGGTTCTACCATCGCCATAGACAGGGGGCATCACTACTACACATAGAGGAGAGACGGTTCTATCCTCGCATAGACCAGGGGGCATCCCTCTACACTAGAGGAAGGAGTCTACCATCGCCATAGACATGGGGGGCATCCTCTCACCTAGAGGAAGGCAGTTCTACCATCGTCATAGGACAGTGACAGGGGGTTCTTTGCTGTAAGAGCATGGAGAACTTGGAACTCTCTGGTGCAGGGAAGTGTTGTTATGGTGGATAATTGTACTATTTTTTAAGCAAAGTCTTCCATGTCTTTCTTGAGAGAAAGAAAATATCAACAGGTTATGGGGAAAAAAACATTGTTTATTGTAAGTGTTGACTCGTTGGTGGACCAGCCTTATCTGCAATATTACCATGATTGAAGATTTTTTCAAAAATATTTAACAAAAGAATTTGCTGCAAAATAATTGTAGGTTTGCAGCACAGTCTATTTTACTATTTTGCTTTTCTTTTATTTAAAATGTTTACATTTTAGAAGAATAACTCACTTAGACTTTGTGTATTTTGTAATTGCGGAGAGTTTCTTATGCAGTAGTCATATATTCCCCCTAATATTTGATGTACACGATGTATACACTGTCCGTGTGGCTAAAGCTTATGGAGCTATCGCCTGGAATGTTTCACATGTTTAAACAGATTACAAATAAAGACCAAAAGCCGTCTCTTCTCTGAATAAATACGCTGTCTAATTTTGCTATACCGAATGTTTAACCACACCAAAGCCTATTTCTGTTAATGTGGAAAACCAAGAATGGTCATATTCAGCACTGGATGTGGTATGAGATATTACAATTAAATTATTTCACAGAGAATTTCCAAACTATAAGACAAGTAATAAAAGTAAAGAATACAACACAGTTCTAAACCCATTTAACTACCGTAACTCTTCTTGTGTAAAAAAAATGTTTCTTTACTTGTAGGATGAAGGACCCACCAAAAGATCTTCATCTAGTGGGCAACTAGTTTATTAGGCCATATTGATATCGCTAGAGAGGTAAGTAATGGGCAGTGAATAATTTTGGGTGACCCGGTGCTTGAGCTCCTGTGAATTCTTCTACTAGTTTTGCATGTCTTCTACTGGATGTCCCACTAGACTTCACATGTGGCCACACTCCTGGACAAAGTGATGCAGACTTTTCAACCAATGACATTCATACTCTTCTGCGTGCAAATAGTGCTATAAGAGGCCCTGATTTCCTCCTAGTTCGCGTTCCCAGGGCCCGGTAATTGTAGAGGGGAAAAAGGTTCTCAAACAGATCCCACCACATCTGCCATTGATGATCAGATGATATGAATAATAATACCTGTGCCTGTCAAAAGTTAATGTAAGAAAGAGCTAACAAAGGTTCACAAGAGAACATTTAGGAAAAAGTAAACTAATTTTATCTGTCTATCTCACAACAAGAGGACTGCATCACAATTTTAAAGAAATCATGACGGAAAGTGTCAGAACATTCCTTACAGTCAGTTGGGACTGATGGCTATTAAGAACCTCACTTCACCATAGATGGACCATATTTATATACGGTTCGCACTAATTTTCGTCTGATTTTGTCTCTAAAGAATGTGCAAACTGCTTGCACATGTATTAATGAAGGTCTGCACCAGTTTTTGTTGCTAACTGCTCTGTGTCAGACAAGACACAAAAATGTTTTCACCTAAAGGGGCTGTTCTGCTAGCAGATTTTCCGCCCATTTATTACTGACGGTGCCACAATTCTCTGCAGCATGACACAAAAGAGATACCAAAAATATTTGGGGCACCACTTCCCCGTAAGCAGCTTAGGGCGAGCAGTATTCATGAAACGGTTCCCGTTCAACAACATATGAATCTGGCGCCACCTCACACGTAGTCAGGGCAAAATGCACATAGCATAAATGGGGTTATCGAAAACCCAGAAGAAAGCTGGCTGGCACTATTATGGAGAGAGTCCTCTGGAAACAGGTTGCCTGGGGAAACCCTAGAGTAACTGGATCCCGTTGACTGACTTCTCAGTTATTCTGCGGGTTTCCCAGGCACCTGTTGCTGTAGCGGTAGATCAAATTCCGGCTATCCTCCGACACTTCCGAGCAGTTGAGCTTTTATACCACGGTGTTCACTCAACCCACATGTTCATGTACCTTGGAGCTCCGCACTGCATGGATCAGGCACAACGATAGCTTTTCCATTTGTATTGAAGACGGGCGGTTGTTGCCCGAAATGCGTTTACAGTTGTGGAATAACAGTTTAAATGAATACACAGCCTAGACTCCCCGGATCTCTCCATAATAAGCACCGTGCCAGTCTTCTTATTGGTTCCTACCCCCATTTATCTTGGTACACAACCGGATCATCCTGTGCATAAAGCGAGATACCGGCAAGCGGTTGGGCAGCCTTTGTGAGTATCCTGTTAGCTTTGATTGTAAGCTATTTAGGTGAGTCGCGATTCTCAGGGGGTACTTGTCAATAACCTCCCTCTCTATACATTACCCTTGGATCTTTTCATTCATTTAATTACACTTTTTCCCATTTCCTACGATAATACAGAGTCGCCGTACTCCTTGTTTTGACTCTCCTCTTTTTGTTTTTGGTATAGTAAACTGCACATAGTACAGACTGTGCAATTTTGGTGTGTGGGCTCAATGAGTGCAATGGCATAAGAGGCATATTCCAGGATCATGTAAAGTTGGCAAATGGCATGGTATGTTCTTTGTAAACAGGTGGAACTACTTGCATGTACTTTGCACACCTGGTAAGAGAGATAATACCATGATGAACAAGAACGCATTAATTAGTATTAAGCGGTTTAATTTCAAAACAGGTACAACAGTTAATGCAACGTCTCCCCACCGGGGTTTGGCGTCACGGTGTGGGGGCAATCTGGATTCCTCTGGACCCCGCTAGTTGTGTCATTGGTAGCTTGGATCAGGTGAACAAGGCCCTTTTCCAACACAGGCAGGGCCAACAGGGGATACCGGAAGAGGGACCAGGAAGATGACTGGAGTGGGAGAGCCTGTGAGTTAGCGGCAGCCAGGAATCACACATGAGACTGTGGGTGACAGCTTGCCAGAAATCTCTGGAAATCCCAGAGGAGTTATTTATAAACTTCTAAAACTGTGCGGTGAAATTCCAGGCTTCAACCACTGAACAACCTCCTGCAAAGAAGGATTACAATTAGATACCATATATGTCAGCATAGATAACTTAACCCTTCCTCCCAGGCAGATGGAAATTCTGCACAAATAAGAGAAAGTGCCCCAGTAGATGGTGGATCAAAACTCTGTCTCCTATCATATAGGAGATGTTTTAGTTCGTAATGCCGCCTCCGGCAGGCCATACACTAAGCTCTCATGTAGACCAGTACAACCCCTCATGACTATGTATCCACAATGGAAAGGCCTTTCTAGCAGAATGCTATGGTTCTGCCAGCAATGTCCAGGATTGCTTAAAGGTGGTTGTTCCCACTAATGTATGTTATCTAGGGGTAGGGGATAAAGATGATTAGTGAGAAGTCTAACTGCTGTGAGCGCCGACAAATGACAAGATCGTTTCTCACTAATGCGAGTGAGCTCAGTGCTTGAAGCTTAGGGGATGAGGATGTCACTGCCGACTCCTTTCCACATGGGGAGATATTACGTATCAAGTATACTTTAACTTTACAAATGTTTACTGTCAGACATACCAGGTGGATCGGCTTTCTCTCTGCAGAACTTATGTGGTGTCTTGATGAAACATGGGGCACATTCTAGGATCTGTCGCTGCACACTTTGCCGGACTGGTCACTGTTTTTGGGGCAAGTGTGGCGCTGGATTGTGTCACTCTGCTGGTTCCAAGCTACAGAATCGGGGTCGTTGCCACGCGAGCGATCCGCCGGATGCAGACTGAGCGGCAGGATTTAAACTTTCAAAGGTGCGCAAACCTAAGCATTACATGCACCACCTACAAACGATGGTGAACTCCGTCGGGACCTGAGCAGGGAAGTGGACACCATGCAAGGAGTATCGGGTGCACGTCTTAGTGAAATTGAGACCAGTGCATAATCGTCGGACAATGCACTTTTCCTGTGAACTCCAATGACGACGGGTAGTAAATGCCCTATAGTTAATGAAATACCTGCGGAGAAGGTGTGAATTTATGTTCAACAGACTGGCACCATGTTTTCAATCCATCTCAAATATCTGACAGTCCATAAACATAGTATGTACTAACATACGCGTAGACAAACGTCTAAAAAGAGATGACATGACTTTTAGTGTAATGGAAGACTAGTGCCTCATAAAGCCGGTGCTGGAAGTCATGCTAGGCCACGAGATCAAAAATCCCCCCCCCCCCCATACTTAGTCCTGGCTTTAATTCCCTGATGTGTTCTTTCCAAGGAAAAGCCATATTGATAGGTATTTAACAGCCACATAGCCGTACAGCCAATTAGATTGATGAACAGAATATAATTGGTATTACTTAAAGGAAATCTAACCATCAAATAAGCATGATAGACTCCAGGGGGACACTTATCATAAGATCCAGGCACACGTGACGTGGTAATCTTCTTATATTTGGGCTCCTGTGGGCGCTAAGCATCACAGGCTGTTACAGTGAGAAAAACATGTTCTCACAAACCCCCCTGGATGTTTGCTTGCATAATTCTGCAAAACACAAACTCACTAAACCGTGAATGGTGTCTGGCACTTGATCGCTGGTGTAACCATTTAATGTCCCACATAAGCCACCACGAGGAGCAACTTCAAATGACAGATCTCCTCCCTTCTGACGTTCTGATTCGTATGAAGCCTTAGTCTGATTGAGGACTCAAAACCTGTTACGAGAATGTCTATAAAGTGTGCCGGATCATCAGAAAAATTCCCCTTATACTGCAATACAGTATATTGCAAATAGGGGCAGGTATCCACCAGACCACCTAGGGTAACTTAAACCCCAAAATCACAGTAAAAAAAAAAACAAGGAAGAAAAAAAAAAATAATATTAAAACCTAAAAGCTCAAAGCACCCCATTCATAAACTGAATATATATCATAATAAATGAAATCATAAAACCGGTGAATTTGAGAAGTTCATAGTGCAATGAGCCTGAGTGCCTTGACTCCGAAGGTGTTAATGTAGTTGAGCCCTCGGCATTTGCATACAGTCTTCAACATCGGTGGTAGATGTCCTTTATAGTGGTGGTGCTGAGGGAGCCCCTCAGTTCATTTGCATACAGTACTTATCCTGTGGTAGATGTCTTTAAGAATTGGGGTTGCTAACGAGTACAATATTGTGAAAATGCTACAACCAAAGGACAGTTACTGATTTTTATGTAACTTCACCATCACTTGCCATGTACCAGTACATTTTTTTTTGTATCACTCAGCGAAGCTTATCATAGACGGTAGCAATAGCAATCACTACCGGGTCTGAGTTGCTGGAACGAGACATATAGTGATCACCATAAGAATAAATGACGATGATAGTTAAAAGATTAAAAACGAGTTTTGGATCTCAATTATGTGGACTGCAATGAAAGTAAATCGCACCATTTCTGTTACTGCTAATGACTACAATTTCCGTCTTACTCTTCCCTTAGGTAATTTATCTCTGAACTCAAGATGATGAATATGAATTAATATTCTCACTCTGAAAGAATCCCATACAAAGAAATTTGACCTCATTGTCAAACCAGACAAAAGAAAAAGTCTCCATACGAGGAACATGTTCGAGGAGGAAGAAGAACCTAAGACACAGACTACAGACTCTCAGGAGGCTCTGGGAGACAAATAATGTCATAAAAGAATCAAAAGAGCGGATCTTGTTCTGTACAAGAAACAGTCAGAAGAGAGGGAGCTGAAGACCCAGTGTGAGCAAGCTTAAAGGAATGGCCGCTGTCCACAGGAAATGCTCTCCATGCAGACGATTATGAAAAACCGTCTGCAGGCAGCTCACGAGAGAGGCCGACTTCTAAGACAAGAAACGGGCCGCCCAGTGCCAAGAGAAGTCTGTGGAAAAAACTCACGAGAAACTCAAAAAGAAATCAGGTGTAAGCAAAGAATAGAAAATCAGATAAACAAGAACCGGTAAATACAACGAGGACTATACAACCAGAAGACGAGTCAAACTCCAAGCAACTACATCAAAGAGAAGGAAAACATTAGAAAGCTATGCATCAGTCCGTTATGAGATGAGTAAAACTCGTGCCAAGCAAAGGAGGCAGGAGCAGAGAAGGTAGACCAGGGGACTCAAAACTAGCGGAACACAGCGTGAAACTCAGCAGCAGCTCAAAGCAAGATTCCTGAGCCGAAGGAGCTGAGGAAATACTTGGAGCCAATAACTCATTCCATAAAATGAAAGAATGGTGCAGGTAAAGAGGCGGGGTGTGACACTGTCTCAACCGTTCCTAACCTATATATATTATCTTCCCTATGTGCCCACTTTAAGGAGAGCTTGAGTTAATAATCAGAATCCGTACTCCCGTGTAAACCCAATCATACAGTTCTACAGGAAGCCGAAACGTTTTTATTTAGTAAGGAATCATAATTATACACCTTATAACAGATATGTAGGTCCTTTTTACCCCCTGCCACCGTGTTTCGTAACTGATGAGTAGGTGGCTGATGCTCATAGTTAGGGTACTCACACTGTATGATGATACAAGCCTGCGCACATCCCTTTCTAATGTTCCGCTTACACCATGCAGTTGGTACTTACTGGATCTTGGGCCACTTTAAAGTGAAACCTGTCAGCAGAAATTGACCTAAATAAACCCCTACCAGTATGTGTGTAAGCAGTATTACACCTTCCGGTCATGTTTTTTGTGGTCCAGGGTGGGTATCATTCCAGAAATTCAACTTCAAGGAAATGTAAATTAGTTTATATAACTTCACAGAGATGCGGCGAGTTTTCGAGACACTGAAGTCAAGCTCCTTCCCATCTACCAAAATGCATGTCTGCTCGGATTATAATGGCATTCACCCGACTCGGTGTAGCATGACGGCCATGTTCCTAGTAGAAGGAGTCCTTCTGAGACATGACGAGCCTTGGCTTCAGTGCTTCGAAATTTTAATGTTTTTACCCTATGTGACTTTAATACAATCCATATACATCTCACTCAAAGTTGATTTTGTGGATGATGTAACCACGCCAGAAATCATGCGGCCGGACATTCGCTCGTACTTCTCCGTGCGCGCTGCCCACGGCCTCAGCAACAAAGATCTCCTCTCCACGCTCCTCTCCCGTCCCTCCTGGTCCGCGCTTGGTCCCGCTCCCTAGGGCGCAACATGACGCCGGCACTCTAGAGTCCAGCCGGATCTTGCGCTCATTGGCCATTGAAAAGCTCCCAGTGTGTTCCTGGGTTTTCCTGTTCCCGCTCTGCTGTTTTCTGTTTGGACACCTCGGACCGACCTCTCTGCCGCCTGCCCTGACATCCGTGCATGTCACCTGACCTCGAGGCTGGACTCCCGTTCTGTACCTTTACTTCGGTGAGAACCACCCACTGACGTACGAACCTGGTGGCAGCTAGATCGCTCCAGGTGTCGGCTAAACCACATCCTCCCGGCGTGGTTCCAGAGGATCCACTGATCCCGAATCCCTGACAGGTTCTAAAACAGTTTGACAACATACTAATAGTTATTTATAGGTCATTTTTCTCGCTGACAGGTTCCCTTATGAGGATGCTTCATCATTCTAGCGTCTGGCATAAATCCGTTCTGTGGTCCGCTTTGTATCAATAGTGGTATACCTCTGGAGTCTATTCGCTAACAGTCTGGCTAGATCGCTACATCGTGTTTCAATAATGAGATGGGTCGTAAATAAGCCACCACCTCCAATAAATCTATTGTCTTTTTTTTTAATTACTTAATATTGCTCTGGACATTGACCCCGAAACTTCGCCCTTTTGAATCTGGGCTCCTCCAAGATGTCAAGAAACATCGGCAATTAATTTGGCCATATTTCTATAGTAAGGCAAAGGTAAGCCATTCTGTCCCAGGGGACGTGTCTTTTGTACAATTTTTACAGTCCGAGTTAGCTCCGTAGAGTGAATTCGGTGCCATCCTGAGTTTCTCTTCTTGTGTGATCCAGATTGTGGGAATTGTATTTTACTCAGATCCCCTCAAGATTTCTTTTAAGTGGGTACCCCTGGAGTATACAAATCTCTAAAAAAAAATCGAATTGTTTTATTCATCTTCCGGTCTTCCTTTCAATCACACACCCGAATCCGTCCCCAATCGCAGAGATGTACACTGTTTTATTTGAAGGTTAATCATTTGGGCTAGAATTCTTCCCACTTTTCCTCACCTCCGTGAAGTATCTTTTGCCATTAAAAAAATGTTGTGTTGTGCTTTACCCTCCAAGAACTTCTCATATTATTTTTATAGCATTAACAGTGCTTATACCACTCTCTCTGTTCTTGTCCGGCATCAGCAATGTTCGGCTTACACTGCCTATACTTAATTTCAGCTGTTCCGTTCTTCCTGATTAATGTCCGTAGCTTATATACCCTTTTTCTAAACTCTCTCTCAGAGAGCCTTAATAGGGTCCCATATAGTCCATCTATTTGAAGTTTTTGTGTGCCGCCCAGCCACTCGTTACTGATTTTATCACCTCAGTGTGTCCCCGCAATATATGAGATCCAGTATGGAGTCAGGCTTAAAGTTGTTATTTTTATTTTATTTCTCCGATCCTACCTTACCATCAACTGACCATGATCGAGTTTTTAAGTTTATTGGTTCGTATGCACATCTTAATAAGGTTAGGGATAAGAGATCTGGTGTGCTTAGGCAATGATCGACTACGGTCAGAATATTGTGTGTTTTACTCAAATAGGACAAAACGCTTTTTAGTGCCATGTTACTCACGCATACATCGCTACCAAGCCAAGTTCTCTTACACAAAGTGGTCAGCTTAGAGCTTCTACACACTAGCAATCTCCCTCCCGCTTTCCCCCAAGCCCATCCTGTCTAAATTAATAGTAAATACTGCGTTTAATCTCCAATTTTAAAAACTGGGTATTGTTCTCTTCCCGTTGCCTAACAATTCAAAGTTCTCAAGCTCTATATCTAGGGGACAGTGGGAAAACGCGGTCGGGGGGGGAAAACAAAACCCAATCAATTTGCTGTCCAAGCTTTTGCCACATAAAAATACGTATCTTCCTTCCTATATCGTCTATCTGTTACTAGTAGCTTAAAATCGATACTGAAGTATAAGGACTGCTACTCCACGTGAATATATGCTCCCATATGAGTGATACTCTTTCCAGACCACTTTTCCTCCTCCGGTCTTGATGTCGCTCACAATGTGAGTCTCGGTTAGGCCAATTGCTGTAGTGTCTCTATCCACCAGAATATTACACCTCTATCGCTTAGAGACCCCTCACCATTCCAAGACGCAGATTTTACCCTGGACCCCATTTATGTTTGAGAGGGAAAAAAAAACAAAAAAAGGAAAAAGGCACCCCTGTTCGCTGTTTGGTTTGGTCTACATGGGGAGGATTTCCACATTTCTATCTAAACGTGATTTTCGTGCGCATTTTGGCCCCGTTTTCTTGGTTTTATATTCCTTTTGAGGAAATAGACTTATGGCAAACCGCCCAAATAGTTACTAGTAGCTTTATGAACAATCAAAAACACTTAGCACTATTTACTCCTTAACAGACGCCGACTCTGCACAAAGGAGGATCTCTGAGTGCCACCTGTGTTATAGCCAGAGAAAATGTTCCTCTCAGCAATAGTACCACTGCCAACGCACTAAGAGTCGTGACGGCCCTTGTCCAGAAACTCTGTTCAGACTACTGTGATGCAACAATACTTAGCAATATTTTCTCCTTACAACCGCTCTGCGCAGGAACGGAGGGGCACCCTCCAAGTCTGTCTCTATAAAGCGTCGTTACCTTCTCAAGCAAATACACACTGCCGCACTAAGAGTCTGACCGCCTAGCAGATACTTGTTCCAGAGGATAACATCAGTTGACTTAGCAATATTTCTCCTTACACGACCGATACTGACACAAGAAAAGGGTCATCTATAGTTAATCTACGCTCTGCTGGTCATAGCCAAGAAAATGCTCCGTATCAGGCAGTGTACACACTGCAACATAGAGTCTGACAGGTCCTAGCGAAACTCTGTTCAAACTAATACAACAGTTCAATTTTTCTTAGTGCCCGCCGAGTCTTTCAGAGTACACGGTAAGAGAGAGAAAGAGCCAAATACGTTAGAAGTTTTCTCATCGCCTTTTGTCCTCGACTTATCAACCATCCATGGAATCGCCGGCCGCCGTCCGCTCCACTCAACTCAACGAACTGTGCACCACAGGGAGGGTGGGGGGCAGGGAGGTTCCGGTAGGATCGGCTTGTGACGTGCTTCCTCAATCATCGCCGTCAACAATGCCTAGAACCTCCGCTAGGGGTTGAGCGCTGAATAGGTTCCCTCCGTTATAAATCTGCCCCTTTCTTCTGCTCTGCAATATTCTCTGCGGTCCTGGTGATTATACTGGCTTGACTCTCTGGCTTGTAATGTCACTTTGGGCCAAGCATCAGTGGGACACATTTTACAAGCAGAACGGATGGATACAACATTGGCAGAACAGGGGTCCAAAAAACAAGAACAGTAGTTCCTGGAGATGAAACCTTGGGTGCACCGACCCACCTAATGTTGCGCTTACTACACTAGAGTGCTGTACTCAAAATTTAGAGCAGTACGAAGGAACACTTCAAAAAAATGTACTTGTTGGCCAGTGTAAGTTCTCTCTATTTATTTAATGCTTCCCCTTCCCTTTAACGAGAGTTGGGATGTGCCAGTAGCAATCGACTTGGGCCGTCCTCCAGATCTCTGTCAAACATACTAATAAATGCTTCAGTCATCCATTTTTTCTCACGAACAAAGCTTATTTGGGAAGAGCCAAGGGGGGGGGGGGGGGGGGGAACCCACTCCAGGAAGTGGGTAGTGAACCATTACGGAACTGTAACTAGTACCCCTTATCAAGGATAAAAGAGAAACTAAGAAAAGCGTAATAATGGATTATTCAATGATGGAAACCCTTCTAGGCACTGTAAAAATATGACATTTCCTACCTTAAAATCCAATTGAATAACTAAAATCATTCAAAGTCATACGTACAGAATAAGATCTTTTACTAGTGAATTTGGAAGCCCAACTCAGACAGAACGAAGAGGAACTAGCGGAGTCAAGAAGCATCAGACAATGCACCGGGAGCTTCGGTGGGAAAACAGGAGACTACTGAAGCAAGATAAATGAGATTCAAAGCAGACCGGTAGTTAGCTTAGTTAACCCCTTGTCGCACTCTATCTTTGGCTGGTCTATGATGTGGGTAAAACAACTAATGCATTGTTTTGTTCCGACAAACCCTGATGAGAAGCATCTGTGCGCACAAGCAGATATCACACCGAATCACAGAACTTAAAAGCAATGATCAACAGCAGCCAGAAGCGCAGACGCGGAAAAGTACTGCAGTCAAGAGAGACGCGGCGCATGTGAATTCTAAACAGGCATTGTACCAGAGACAGCACGGAGAGGAAACAATCCACAACGTTTCCCTTTGTCAGGAAAAAACATGTGATGACAAATCTGCATTAGAGTAAAAAATTGGCTTAAATTTTTGTGATAAAGTTAAAAGTGGCTTCACTCATCTTATACATTTATGCGCATCTATATCCATGTGGTGATTAGAGGCTGGAAAACTAGACTACGATGAAACCCCTTCATTTATCTCTCTTCACTTCATGGCTAAATGAGTGGCCAGAATGAGCTGGAGTTTATATCAACTCTATCTATGGAAGTCGTGTAACGGGGATCCTAGAGTTGGACCTGTATCTGTAGTACATTTCTGGGATAATATGTGGACCTGACCATAAAGGATGCGAAAACCCTTTTAGCATATAAAATGTAAGCTTTACTAATAATAACATTGAAAACTTGCAATGTAACAAATGTATATATAGACGTCCCCGACTTAAGAATACCCGACTTAAGAAAACCCTAGTTACAAGCTGGAACAGTTATCACAGGATCTGCAAATTAACCTTTATGTTCTTATGCTGTTGCTTATTACAAACCAAATGTTGTAAAATCCAATTGTCAAGGAGACCAAAAATTTGTTGGCATACACTTAAAAATATCTACTACCGACTTAAATACAAATTCAACTATAACAAACCTAACGAACCTTCTTGTATGAACCCGGGGACGCCTGTACAATATTATGTATTCTGCCAAGTATAAATTTCGAAAGTAAGTTTTAAAAGTTTATTTTATCAATTATGAAAGCACCGTGAATGACAATACAACATAGATACTCACATCTCATTGGACTAGTTCAGCGGTGTGTGAATCGCAAAACTCAAGTCCACCCGGAACTGGACACGACGAATTCACTCAGTTAACATGTGCTGGTCAGCCTCGCACCAACACTAATAGCAACCTGAGCTCAGTGCTGGCAAAGCTGCAGTGTTTTATTACAGTAAAAGGGGGGCACTTGCCAGCTCTTACCCACCAGTGTCAACCAATCCAAAAATCCAAAATGGCCATGCCATGCACCACGGCTGAAAGCACGTGTCCACTTTGAATTAATCCAATCCTCTGTCAATGTTAGTCAAGTTGCCAGCACCGTACTGGGGTGTTACTGTTGGGCTTTTCGGGTATGTCCGAACTCGTCAGACCCCAATTTAATAGTAAGTCCATCATCCCTACTTGTAATCAACTGTATTTCATCAAACAGTAGGTCTTCCCCCCCCTAATAGACTTACATAGAGTTTTTGAAGTTAATTAGTATCAAACTTACGATACCTTGTTATACAGTTGCTGCAGGGGTATACTAGGAGAGTCAGGCCCCATAGCCAGGCATCTGATGGGGCCCCCCCCTTCCCGCTAAAAGTATACATATCGTTGTACTCACCTGTGAGTTACAACACACTTTAAATTCTCATACACACATGGGCAGGTACAGACACATACCAGGGATATATACTAATTTTAACGCCTCCTATACACATCACAGTAACATATGAACAACCCATATGCATCTAGGAATCCACATAACATACTCATACCTACTCTACATTCAACCAGTATATTGTTATATGCATACTTTTCGTTTACAATGTGCAAATAATATGTATGTATTGTGTTTACAGTACCTACGTTATTTGTGTGTCAGGTCAGATGACGGGGCCCCTTGACACTGTGGGCCCATAGCAGCTGCTATGGCTGCTAACCGACCGTGTAGTTAATGAATACTTTTTTTAAACATTCTCATTCTCTTTGGAGGTTTCTTCTTTGTATAATTGTTTCTACAATCTGCCTTCAACCTTGTGCAACGTAATGTATACTATAATACAATTCCATATTAGATAGTATTTTCCATCACTGAGCACACAGTCTCGTCATATTCTACATTGCATGGTATTACAAAGTTGGAGGCTTATAAATCAAGTGTAAACTGTGAGAGGAGAAGGAAGTAGCAGAGTCCTCAGGGATGTGTCCTCTTACCTGGTATAATAATAACCATGCGATTATAACAGTTTTGAAAAAACTGATTTGTAGATTGGTGTTCATGATGTCTTTTTTATCAAAATGGGGTCAAGTTGGACACCATTTGCATTTTCTAAGTATTGATTGCTGTTTTCTTATTGTATGTTTTTTTTTAATATTACATTACTTTAATCCACTAGATATTGTAAGCTCGCCATATTATTAGGATGCACCGCAGTTCTTTCAAACCCTACTATATGTCTGTTCTTCTTGTACTAGTACTCGAGGGAACTCTCGTTCCAAGGCAGCACAAGGTAGGCATCAGAAAACACAACGGCAGAAAGAGGACAGAGACAAAGCATCTAAAAGTAGCAGCTTGTGCAAAGTCGAGAAGACTTGGCAAAAAACTCTGTCAGGGAGCTTACAAGTCCACTCAGACATCCATGGAGGGAGAGGAAGAGGCGAGTTGACAAAGTACTGTAGGATCTCACTCCATCCTTGTCTGCCTTTAATTGAATAAGCATTTTAAGTTTAATATATTTATACCATATACATAAGGAATTTTTTTCCAAAAAATTGTTTTGTGGTGTGTTTTTAAAAATCAAAGCACCAAGTCATTTTAAAAGGGCTTTCTACTGGGTTAAATGTTCCAAATTCTGAATTTATACAAAGCTTTAGAAACCATCCAGAAAAACTCTGCCCCAAATAGTGCAGTTGTCTATAAACATCAGTAAAGTGGTCCATGGCTATAGTTGTTGGGGTGGTCACCTAGGCCGTATGTTAGTCATATGTTTGACTCTTTCTGACAAGATCTTATATTATAACAGAGTTGATTCATATTTTAAGTGAGGGCAAGAGCCATAACGACAAAGTTTTAGGAGATTTTCTTTGAACCCCATACTGATGAGCACGTCTTTTCAAATGTACTCCATGATGTTTTTGAATAAATATAATAGCAAAAAACTTAATATCCCGTTATATCTCATGTGCTTCCTTCCTGTCTGAGAAATCATGATGGAATTTTACAAGGCCATGCTCAGGGACTCGGAAGCTCCTGAGAATAAAAAGCTTAACAAATCTACACTCACCGCCATTTATAGTACACCAATGCTAGTAGGGGACCCCCTTTGCCTTCAGAACTGCTCAATTCTCGTGGCATCGATATTCTCAAGGTGCGTGGAGCATTCCTCAGAGATTTGGTCCATCTTGACATGATGGCATCCACACAAGTTGGCCAGATTGTCGGCTGCACAGCCATGATTCGGTAATCTCCCGTTCCACCACAATCCAAAGATGCTTCTATTAGAGATTGAGATCTGGTGATACTGTGGAAGGCTATTGAGTTACGTGGACCTCATTGTCATGTTTCAGAAACCAGCTGAGATGACGCAGCGTTTCATGAATGGCGAATTATCCTGTGAAAGTAGCCTCGAAGATGTTGGGTACATTGTGGTCATAAAGTGGATGGAATGGTCAGCAACATAACTCAGGTAGGTGTGGAGGTTGTACAAGGGGCCCACGAGTGCAAGAAAATATTCCCCACACCCTGACACACACACACCAAGCTGAACCGTTGTACCAAGCAGGAGGATGTATGCTTCATCTTTTGTTGTTTGGATGCCAAAATTCTGACCCTACCATCCGAATGTCCACAGCAGAAATCGAGACTCATCAGACCAGGAATTTTTTTTCCAATCGTCTACTGTCCAATTTCGATGAGCTTGTAAATTGTCGCCTATTTCATGGTTTTCTGAAAGGATGGCACCCCCCGGTGTGGTCTTCTGCGTGCGGTAAGCCCATCTGCCTCAAAGTTCGACGTATGTTGTGTTCAAATGACTCTCTGCTACCTGGTTGTAAACGGGTGGCGATTTGAGTCACTGTTTGCCTTTCATCAGCTCGAACCAGTTGCCCATCTCCTGTGACACTCGGCATCAACAAGCATTTCGCCCACAGTACCTGCCCGCTCACTGGATGTTTTTCTTTTCGACCTTCTCTTGTAAAACCTATAGATGTTTGTGCTGCAAATCCCGAATCACAGTTTCTGAAATACTCAGCACAGCCCTTCTGGCACCAACAACCAGTCACTTAGGCACTCATCACTTTCTTCCCCATACTGATGCTCGGTTAAACTCGCAGGCAGATTTCTTGACAGTCTACATGCCTAAATGCACTGAGTTGCCGCCATGTGAGTGGGTGATAGAAATTAAGTGTTAACGACGCAGTTTGGGACAGGTGTACCGTAAAAAAGTGGCCGGTGAGTGTGAATCAGAGTGATATACTCGCCAGAAATTTGTGCACACACATGGCAACTTTCCAAAAGTTTTCTGTGCTAAAAGATCACTGATTATGAGTGTATCCTTATCTATCAATGCACATGCATAGCACAACTCTTTCTTTTTATGTTCTCAACACTAGGATCATGAAATGCACATAGAAGAGTTAAAGAAGAAAGAATGGAATATGAAGATAAACAGTTGTTGTGAAGAAAAGAGATGCATTGTTATCTAACTGCAGGATTCCATATGTAAGGTAAGTCCTGAATGTTCCTAATTACAGCTACTACAGGATCAAGTACTGGTTCTGGTACGTCTGAGAGTTAATGAGAATTGAACACTGATACCTATGTAACGTCAACAATTAGATCAATTGGGTATTACCTTCCTAGAACCCTCAGAGTTCCGGGGGATGAATAGATCTGCTAGTAACTTCACAAGTTTTAAGAGGGATCTTTCATTACTCATTCAACGTCCAAACTTTTGCCGCTGTATAAGAACCCGCACTTCACCTGGTTCACTATTCTAGATTTTCTCTTTGTCCCAATCCATTCCCATTGTTCATTTTGATGGAAACATGTATTTATTGATGACCTTCATTCTGGACCAAGACAATTAGGAATTATGTGGACTTCTACGCAGTGTTTGGACAACCAGGTAAGACATATAATCCATAGTTGTGTTCACCATTATTAAAAATTATTAATACAGGCAGTCCTCTAAACAACAGACTTACAGACAAACCCCTGTTACAAACAGACATTCGGATGTTGGTAATTTACTGACTTTAGTATCATTGCCAAGTGTTTGCAATGAAGCTTTATTGTTATAAATCCGGTCTTATGACAAACCAACATTTTTAAAATCCAATGTCACAGAGAACCAATAAAATTTGTGCTGGGGTTTACAGTTCTAAAATATACGTTCCGACCTATCTACAAATCACTAAGAAACAAACCTACAGAACCTATCTTGTGTACTAACCCAGGGACGAATGATACAATTTATGTGGAGGAATGTATCTTCTATTTTCTTTTTTAATTAAATACAATGGTATTTTTTTCTTTGCCCTCTCAAGGTCGTTAATGCATAATTGTGATCTTCGAGCAAAACTGCTTGAAAGAATCACTTTTGATCTCATATATTATAATGGAACCTGACTTGTTCCTCCTCCATACTCGCCCTCTCATCCTATAACATGGTATTACAGATCCATACACATGAGATTATTGCTGATTACGAAGTTCTTATCACTGAGTCTATGTTTAACTCCCATATCGGTGGTGAAATAGCGGCAACTACTATTATCACAGTTGGATATAATCAGAGTAAAGTGGGTAGGTCCTTCTCCATCTGAGTCTTCAGAGGTTCCGGTGATTGGTTGATCTGACAAGAACCCGATATGGGTACAGGAAGTCAAACCTACTTTGTTAGCACATTAGGTTGCCCCTCAGAGTTCTGAGAGATGTCTCTGTAATCTCTAAAACTCTGTTCACTGCTAAAATAAATTGTCTTCTCAGTGTTGATAACCTCTGTATCAATATCAGTATTGTTTTGGAGTACTACATTTACATTTCTAAATGATACATTGTCATTATATGTTTCATTCAGCAGAATAAAGCTTTCCTTCAGGCATGTGAATCCTCTAGTAGTTGTGAATACAGCAATGGCAGCTTATCCAACTGAATTAAGACATCCAGAAGAGAGAGGTTGGTCACGCTAAGTATCTTGTTTAATTCCAAAATCTGTCTGAGCAGTATTTTTTTTAAATATATGATAAAATTCAACACTAAGTTGATTAATAAAGGATATCTGCTGCTTTCAATCATAGAAAACATATTTGGTACATCAGGAGTCTAGAAAACCTGTACAGACCTAGCCCTGCCTCTTAGCTGCGATGTTAGTATATAACGCATGGGTAAGCCATGGTGTAACCCAATGGGAAATAAGTCCAGAGTGTCAGGTCTGCAGTAAACGGTTTCCTTTACTGAAGTATTCAGGTACAAAGCAAATCACAGCAAATCAAGGGGATGACACCTCCTCACATCTCCTCCCTGGCATGAGGAAGGGTTCTACACTGAGGAAAAGTCCCTCTCGTTATTCAGAATGACCTACCTCTTTGTTCAAACCCCCCCGTACAACCGGCCAAAGGCTAGGACCAGCGGTCAACGGCAGAGATATCCCGTCTCAGCTTCTACTTTTGGTTGTTCATGTAGACGGGTATCTGCTCTCCAAGCTCTGTTGCCTAATGAAAGACACTAGGGCCTGGGACTATTCTCTATTATATCTTCTGTTTCAACCCAGCAATGACAATAGTATTTTCTTAGTCTTACATTGAGTCCTCCAAAATTTTCATGGCACGAAAGTTCTAAAGTGGTAAACACTTCCAGCAGAACCTGTCACCTGTCAAGTTCGACTGCTGCTTTTCTGGTAAGCAAGTCCTGTTGTTTTGTACTTGGAAAAAAAATTTCAACATAGTTGTCGACAAACAAATAACTTTTTAGAAACACAGTCAGAATGTCTCTCTGTTTTCACTCAGACACATTAGAAAGGTATACAGATTATAACAAAATAACTAATATATAAATGCAAGTCAACCCTTGATTAAATAAAGTAAGTATAATTGACACAAATGGGTCCCAACATCCAATGGCCTCTCTCCAAGGACACTACACATGTCATTATTTGATAGATTTCTGCTGTTGTAAACCTGGTTTTCTATGAAGAGGGCTAGGGGTGAGTAGCCCTCCACCCCCCTTCCCCTCCTCCACTAGCTTGTCCTACAACTGGTCAATCCCGCCTGGGCGAGTACTAACACTGAAAACTCTGAATATGCGTCATGACTTCATCTTGTTTTTGGTAAGTGACTTAAAACCGAAAACATTTTTTGTAATGAGGTATAGTAACAAATGTCTTATCATTGCAATGCAAAACTTAGATATATTAGAGAGAACATACACTAAGGGACCAGAATTATAATAATTTAATTAAAAACGTATGTCTATGGTGATGGTAGAACCTCCTCTCCTCTAGGTGTAGAGGATGCTCCCTGTCTATGTTGATGGTAGAACCACCTCTCCTCTAGGTGTAGAGGTGACCCCTGTATATGGTGATGATAGAACCTCCTCTCCTCTAGGTGTAGAGGATGCCCCCTGTCTATGGTGATGGTAGAACCTCCTCTCTTCTAGGTGTAGAGGATGCCCCCTGTCTATGGTGATGGTAGATCCTTCTCTCCTCTAGGTGTAGAGGATGTCCCCTGTCTATAGTGATGGTAGAACCTCCTCTGCTCTAGGTGTAGAGGATGCTCCCTGTCTATGTTGATGGTAGAACCTCGTCTATGGTGATGATAGAACCTCCTCTCCTCTAGGTGTAGAGGATGCCCCCTGTCTATGGTGATGATAGAACCCCCTCTCCTCTAGGTGTAGAGGATGCCCCTGTCTATGGTGATGGTAGTACCTCCTCTCCTCTACACCTAGAGGAGAGGAGATCACATAGGCAGGGGGCATTCTTAATCCACCTAGGAAGAGGTGGTTCTACAATCACAAGACAGGGGGCATCTCTACACCTGGAGGAGAGGATTTTCTCTCATCACCATAGCAGGGGACATCCTTACACCTAGAGTGATAGGTAGGTTTCTAACTCACCCATAGACAAGGGATCTTCTAACACCTAGAGAGACAGGTTCTACCATCATCAATAGACAGAGGACATCATCTTCACCTAGAGGAGAAGTGTTCTCATCTTTAACCATCACCGTAGACAGGGGACATCCTCTACAACCTGAGGAGAGAATGCAGGTCTACCATCACCATAGCAGGGGGCATCCTTACACCTAGAGTAGAGGAGTTCCCTATCATCACCATAGACAGGGGTATCCTCTAACTGAGAGGGGAGGGCGGTTCACTACACCATGAGACAGTGGAGCCATCCTCGTACACCTAGAGAGAGGCGGTTCTACTCATCACCATAGACATGGGAATTTCACAACCTGAGGAGGGCCGTTTTATTCATCACCCTAGAAGGGAAACATCCTCTACCACCTAGAGAGGAGGCAATACCATCACCATAGACAGGGGCAGTCCTTACACCTGAGGAGAGGCGGTTCTACTATCACCATAGACACGGAGGCAATCCTCTACCCACCGAGGAGAGAAGGCATACCATCACACCATAGCACGGGGGGCATCCCTACACCTAGAGGAGAGGCGGGTTCTTATCATCACCATAGACAGGGGTCATCCTCTAACACCTAGAGGAGAGAGGTTCTACTATCACCATAGGCAGGGGCATCCTGTCACTAGAGATCGAGTGGATCTTAGCCATCCCCACCATAGACAGGGTGGACACCTCCTACCTAGTAGACCTGAGAGGGAGGTTCTAACATCCCCTAGGCTGACTGCATCCTATAACCCCATAAGGAGAGGTATCGGACTACCATCAACCCATAACATGTGGACATCCTCTACACCATAGATGAGAGGCGGTTCTACTATCACCATAGAAGGGGGACATTCCTCTCACAACCTAGGAGGAGAGGAGGTTCTCTTCATCACCTAAGACGACTGAGGCATCCTCTACACCTAGAGGGAGGAGGGTTCTACACATCACCATAGACAGAGGGCCTCCTCTACAACTCGAGGAGAGGGGGCGGGGGGGGGGTTCTAACTATCACCATAGGACGAGGGACATCCTCTAACCTAGAGGAGAGGAGGTTTCTTTCATCACCATAACATGAGGCATCCTCTACACACTAATGAGAGGATGTTCTACACCACATAGAGAGGGGCAATCCTCTACACCTATAGGATAGGCGGATCGACATCACCATAGACAGGTGGGCATAATCCTCTAACCTAGAGGAGAGGAGCTTCTCAACCATCCACATAACAGTGGGGTTCCTCTACACCTAGAGGAGAGGAGGTTCTAATCATCATATAGACAGGGGGCATCCTCTACACCGACAGAGGATAGGAGGTTCTAATCATACCACATAGACGGGGGCATCCTCTAACACCTAAAGAGAGGCGGTACCTACCATCACCATAGACAGGGTGGCATCCTCTACACCTAGAGGAGAGTCGGCCTTACCATCACTATAAGGGAATAAGGGGGCATCCTCTACACCTGGAGAGGCGGTTCTACCATCGCCCATAGGACAGGGGGATCATACTACACATAGAGGAGAGACGGGTTCTATCTCGCATAGACCAGGGGGCATCCTTACACTAGAGGAAGGAGGTGCTACCATCGCCATAGACAGGGGGGAGCATCCTCTCACCTAGAGGAAGGCAGTTCTTCACCATCGCATAGACAGTGCAGGGGTTCTTTGCTGTAAGAGCATGAGAACTTGGAACTCTCTTGGTGTCAGTGAAGTGTTGTTATGGTGGATATTGTACTTTTTTTAAGCAAAGTCTTCATGTCTTTCTTGAGAGAAAGAAAATATCACAGGTTTGGGGAAAAAACATTAGTTTATTGTATAGTGGTATCGTTGGTGGAACCGCCTTAATCTGCAAATTACCTGATTGAAGCTTTTTTTCAAAAATATTTAACACAAGATTGCTTGCAAAAAATTTAATGTAGGTTTGCAAGCACACGTCTATTTGTACTATTTTACTTTTCTTTTATTTAAAAATGTTTACATTTTGATAGAATAACTATTAGTACATTTGGTATTTGTAATTGCGGAGAGATTTTTTAGCAGTAGTCAGATATTCCCCCTAATATTTTGATGGTCACCTGTCCGTAGTGGCTAAAGCTTATGGAGCTCATCAGCCTGAATTTTCACATGTTTAAACGCATTACAATATAAAGACCACAGCCGTCTCTTCTCGTGTAATAAATACGTGTCTAATTGTTCTTACCGAATGTTAACACACCAGCGCATTTCTGTTAGTATGTGGAAAACCAAGAATGTCATATTCAGCACTGGATGTGGTATGAGAATTACAATTAAATTATTTCACAGAGAATTTCCAAACCTCATAAGACAGTAATAAGAAGTAAAGAATACAACACAGTTCTAAACCCCATTTAACACTACCGTCTTTCGTGTGTAAAAAAAGCGTTTCTTTACTTGTAGGATGAAGGACCACCCAAAAAGACGTTATCTAGTGGCAATAGTTTATTAGGCCATATTGATATCGCTAGAGAGGTAGAGTAATGGGCAAGTGAATCATTTGGGGTGACCCGGGTGCTTGGCCCTGTGAATTCATTTACTAGGTTTTGCATGTCTTCTACTGGATGTCCCACTAGACTTCACATGTGGCCACACTCCGGACAAAGTGAGGCAGACTTTCAACCAATGACATTGCATCCTTCTGGCGTGTCAAATAGTGCTATAAGAGGCCCTGATTTCCTCCTAGTTCCGTTCCCCAGGGCCCGGTAATTGTAAGGGGAAAAAGGTATCCAAACAGACCCCACCACATCTGCCATTGATGAATCAGATGATATGAATATAATACCTGTGCCCTGTCCAAAAGTTATGTAAGAAAAGCTAACAAAGGTTCACCAAGAAGACATTTAGGAAAAAAGTAAACTAATTTAGTCTAGTCTATCTCACAAAAGAGTGCACCTGCAATCACAATTTTAAAGAAATCATGACGGAAAGGTGTCAGAACATTCCTTACGTCAGTTGGGACTGAATGGCTATTAAGAACCTCAACTTCACATAGGATGGCCATATTTTAATAGGTTCTGGCACTATTTTCTGTCTATTGTGCTCTAGACAGAATGTGCAAACTGCTTGCACATGTATTAATGAAGTTTCTGCACCAGTTTTGTTTGCTACTGCTCTGTGTCAGACAAGACAACAAAAATGTTTTCACCTAAAGGGGCTTTACTGCGTTAGCAGATTTCGCCCATTTATTACTGACGGTGCCACATCTCGTGCAGCATGAACAAAAGAGATCAAAAATATTTGGTGTCCCACTTCCCGTAAGCAGTGTTAGGGCGCCGCACCCGATATTCCATTGAAGAGGGTTCCCAGATTCAACAACATATGAATCTGGCGCACCTTCACACTATCAGGCAAAACTGCACTAGCATAAATAGGGTTTCGAAAACCCAGAAGAAAGCTGGCATGCACTATTATGGAGAGGTCCTCTGGAAACAGGTTGCCTGGGGAAACCCAGAAACTGGATCCCGTTACCACTTCTCCAGTTATCTGCGGGTTTCCCAGGCACCTGTTGCTGTAGCGAGAGATCAAACTTCGGCTACATCCTCCGACACTTCCGAGCCAGTTGAGCTTTTATACGCACGGTGTTCACTCAACCCACATGTTCATTACTTGGAGCTATCCGCACTGCATGGATCATGGCACAACGATTAGCTTTTCCATTTGTATTGAAGAGGGCGGTCTTTGCCCGAAATGCGTTTTACAGTTGTTTGGAATAACAGTTTAAACTATACATCAGCCCTAACTCCCTCTCTCCATAATAGAAGCTACCGTGCCAGTCTTTATTTGGTTCCTAACCCCATTTATTTGTGACACAAACCGGATATCCTATTGCATAAAGCGAGATACCGGCAAGCGTTGGGCAGCCTTTGTGAGTATCCTGTTAGCTTGATTTAAGCTATTTAGGTTGAGCTCGCGATTCTCAGGGGGTACTGTCCATACCTCCCTCTCTATCATTTACCCTTGGAATCTTTTCATTTTCATTGTAATTACACTTTTCCCATTATCCTACGACTAATACAAGAGTCGCCGTACTCCTTGTTTTGACTCTCTTCTTTATTGTTTTTGGTTATAGTAAACTGCACATAGTAACAGACTGTGCTAATTTTGGTGCTGTGGGCCATGAGTGCAATGGAATAAGAGGCATATTCCAGGATCATAAATTTGGCAAATGGCATGGTATGTATCTTTGTAAACAGGTGGAAACTCGTTGCATGTACTTTGCACACCTGGTAAGAGAGATAATACCATGATGAACACAGATAGCATTAATTAGTATTAAGAGGTTTAATTTCAATAACAGTGTATCAACAGTTAATGCACGTCCCCACCGGGGTTTGCGTCTCCGGTGTGGGGGCGATGGATTCCTCTGGACCCGCTAGTTGTGTCAATTGGTAGCTTGGATCAGGTGCACAGGCCCTTTTCCAACCAGGCATGGGCCAACCAGGGGATACCGGAAGAGGGACCAGGAAGATGACTGGAGGGAGGCCTGTGAAGTTAGCTGGCAGCCAGGAATCACACAGTGAGACTGTGGGCGAAGCTTGCCAGAAATCTCTGGAAATCCCAGAGGAGTTATTTATAAACTTCTAAACTGTGCGGTGAATTCCAGGCTTCCAACCAATGAACTAACCCACTGCAAAAGAAGGATTACAATTAGAGTACCATATGCAGCATAGATAACTTAACCTTCCTCCCAGGCAGATGGAAATTCTGCAAATACAGAGAAATGCCCCAGTAGATGGTGATCAACTCTGTTCCTATATATAGGAGCGATGTTTTAGTTTCGTAATGCGCCGCCGGCAGGCCATTACACTAAGCTCTCAGTAGTACCAGTACAACCCCTCATGATATGTATCCACAATGGAAAGGCCTTTCGTTGCAAATGCTATGTCTGCAGCATATGTCAGGATTGCTTAAAGGTGGTTGTTCCGCACTACATGTATGTTATTCTATGGGGTAGGGGAAACACGTGTTAGTGAGAGTTCTAACTGCTGTGAGCCCACCAAATCACAAGATCGTTTCTCATAATGCGAGTGAGCTCAGTGCTTGAAAGCTTAGGGGATGGGATGTCCACTGCCGACTCCTTTCCACATTGGGAGATAATTACGTATAAGTATACTTTTTTACACAATGTTTACATGTCGACATACCAGGTGATCACGGTTTTCTCTGCAGACTTATGGGTCCTTGATGAAACATGGGGGCACATGTCTAAGGATCGCCGCTGCACCAACTTTGCCGGACTGGCACTGTTTTTGGGGCGATAGTGTGTGCAGCTTGGATTGTGTCACTCTGCTGGCTTCCAAGCTACAGAATCGGGTCGTCGTGCCACTCGAGCGATCCGCCGGATGCAGACTGAGGCAGGATTTAAACTTCAAAGTGTGTCGCAAACCTAAGCACTTACATCACCACCTAAAAGTGGTGAACTCCCGGTTCGGACTGAGCAGGGAAGTGACACATTGCAAGGATATCGGGTGCACGATCTTAGTGAATTTGAGACCAGTGCATGATCGCGACAATGCACTCTACTCTCTGTGAACTCCAATGACACCGGGTAGTAAATGCCCTATAGTTAATGAAATCCTGGGAGAAGGGTGACATTTATTCAGACAGGACTGGCACCATGTTTCATCCATCTCAAATATTGACAGTCCATAAACATAGTATGTACTAACATACATGCGAGACAAACGTCTAAAAGAGATGGTACATGAATTTTAGTGTAAATGGAAGACCTAGTGCCTCATAACAAGCCGGTGCTAAGACAGTCACTGCTAGGCCACTGGAGATCAAACACCCCCCCCCCCTACTTAGTCCTGGCGATCTTAATTCCCTGATGTGTTCTTTCCAAGGAAAAGCATATTGAAGGTATTTAACAGCCACATAGCCGAAGCCAATTAGCTTGATGAACAGAATATAATTGTATTACTAACAGGAAATCTAACCATCAAAATAAGATGATAATCCAGGGGGACACTTACTCATAAGATCCAGGCCACGTGACGTGGTAATCTTTCTTATATTTGGGCTCCTGTGGGCTGCTAGCATCAAGGCTGTTAACAAGTGAGAAGTAACATTTCTCACAACCCCCCTGGATGTTTCTTGCATAATTCTGCAAAACACAAACTCAAAACCTGTGAATGGTCTGGCACTTTGATCGCTGGTGTTAACCACCTTTAATGGTCCCACATTAGCCACCACGAGGAGCACTTAAATGACAGATCCTCCTCCCTTCCTGACGTTCGTGATTCGTATGAAGCCTTTTAGTCTGATTGTGAGGACTCCAAAACCTGTTATCGAGAATATACTAAACACGTGTGCCGGATCACAGAAAAATCCCCTTATACTGCAATACAGTGATATTGCAAATAGGGGCAGGAATCCACCAGACCCCTAGGGTAACTTAAACCCCAAAATACAGTAAAAAAAAAAACAAGGAAGAAAAAAAATAAATAATATTAAAACCTAAAAGCTCAAAGCACCCCCCATTCATAACTGAATTAAATCAAATAAATGAAATCATACCGGTGATTTGAGAATTCATAGTCAATGAAGCCTGAGTGCTCTCTGTCCGAAGGTGTTAATGTAGCTTGGGCCCCTCGGCATTTGCATACAGTCTTCAACATCGGGTGGTAGATGTCCTTTATAGTGGTGTGCTGAGGGAGCCCCTCAGTTCATTTGCATACATCTTCATCCTGTGGTAGATGTCCTTTAAATTGGGGTTGCTAACGAGTACAATATTGTAAAATGCCTCCGAACCAAAGACATACTCTTCTTTATTGTAACTTCCACATCACTTGCCATGATACAGTACATGTTTTTTTGTATAGAACTCAGTCAGAGCTTATCCATAGACGGTAGCAATAGCAATCACACCGGGCTGAGTTGCTGGAACGGAGACATATAGTGTATCACCATAAAATAAATTGACAATGATAATAAAAGATTACGAAAACGTAGTTTGGATATCATATTATGTGGACTGTAAATGAAGTAATCGCACCTATTTCTGTTATGCTAACTGACTACAATTTCCGTCTTATCTTCGCTTAGGGTAATTTATCTCTGAATTCAAGATGATGAATATGAAGTTAATATTCTCACTCTGAAAGAATCCCATACAAATGGAAATTTGACCTCATTGTCAAACCAGACAAAAGAAAAAGTTCTCCATACGAGAACAATGTTGAGGAGGAGAAGAACCTAAGACAACAGACTACGACTCTCAGGAGGCGTCTGGGAGACAAATAATGTTCATAAAGACTCAAAATGTTAGCGGATCTTGTCTGTACAAGAACAGTCAGAAGAGAGGGAGCTGAAGACCCAGTGTGAGCAAGCTGAAAGGATATGGCCGCCTTGTCCAGGAAATGCTCTCCTGGAAGACCGATTAATGAAAAACCTCTGCAGGCACCACGGAGAGGCCGACTTCCTAACGACACATACACGTGCCGCCCAGTGACCAAGAGAAGTCTGGTGGAAAAAACTCACACCGAGAAAACCTCAAAAAGAAATCAGGTGTAAGCAAAAATAGAAAATCAAAAACACAGAACCGTAAATTAAACCGAGAGACTATACAACCAGAAGAGGTCAAACTCCACAGCCACTACATCAAAAGAAGTGAAAAATAAGAAAGGCTCTGCAGCAGTCCGTTACTGAGATGATAAACCAGTGCCAGCAGTAAGGGCAGGAGCAGAGAAGGGTAGCCAGGGGCTAAAGAGCTAGCGAATCAGCGGAAACTCAGCCGCAGCTCAAAGAAGATCCTGAGGCTCGAAGGAGCTGGGAATACTGGAAGCCAATACACACTCATTCATACAAATGAAAGAATGGTGCAAGAGTAAAGATGGGGTGTGACTACTGCCAACCGTTCCATAACCTATATATATATATTTCCCTATGTGCCACTTTAAGGAGACATGAGATTAATAATCAGAAATCGTACTCCGTGTAAACCCAATCATACATTCTACAAGGAAGTCCGAAAGTTTTTATTTAGTAAGGAATCATATTATAACTTAAACAGATATTGTAGTGTCCTTCGTTTACCCCCTGCCACCGTGTTTCGTAATGATGAGTAGGTGGCTGATGTCATTAGTAGGGCGTGACTCAACTGATGATGATACAAGCCTGCGCACATCCCTTTCTAAGTTCCGCTTACACCATGCATTTGGTACTTACTGGATCTTGGGCACTTTAAAGGAACCGTCAGCAGAAATTGACCTAAAATAAACCCCTACCAGTATGTTGTAAGAGTATTACACCTTCCCGGTCATGTTTTTTGTGGTCCAGGGTAGTGGTATCATCTCAGAAATTCAACTTCAAAGTGAAATTAAATTAAGTTTTATAATTACAGAGATGGGCGAAGTTTCAGCCACTGAAGTTCAAGTCTCTTCCCACTACAAAATTGGCATGTCTGCTGGGATGTTAATGGACATTCACCTGCACTTCGGTGTAGCATGACGGGTCATGTTCCTAGTAGAAGAGTTCCTTACTAGACATGGACGAGCTTGCTTCAGTGCTTCGAATTATCGTTTTCACCCTATTTGACTTTATACAATCCAATATACCATCTCACTCAAAGTTGATTTTGTGGATGATGTAGACCACGCCAGAATCATGCGCGGGACATTCTGCTACTCCCGTGGCGCTGCCCACCGGCCTCAGCAACAAAATCTCCTCTCCACGCTCCTCTCCCGTCCCGCTGGTCCGCGCTTGCGTCCTCAGCTCCCAGGGCGCAACATGACGCCGGCACTCTAGATTCCCATGCCGGCATCTTTGCGCTCATTGGCCATTGAGAAAGCTTCCAGTGTGTTCCTGGGTGTTTCCTGTCGCCTGCTCTGCTGTTTTCTGTTGTGTGACACTCGGACCCGACCTCTCTGCCGCGCTGCCCTGACCATCCGTGCATGTCCCTAGACCTCGAGGCTGGACCCGTTTCTGTACCCTTTACTTCCGGCTGACGAATCCCACTGACGTACGAAACCTGGTGGCATAGATTCGCTCCAGGTGTCGGCTAGAACCCATCTCCCGGGTGGTCCAGAGGATCCACTGATCCCGATCCTGACAGGTCTAAAACAGTTTGACAACATACTAAGAGTTATTTATAAGGTCCATTTTCTGCTGACAGGTTCCCTTTGATGGATTCTTCATCTTCTACAGTCTGGCATAAATACCGTTCTGTGGTCCGTTTGTAATCAAATAGTGGTAAATAACTCGCTCTCGGAGTTCTATTCGCTAACGGTCTGCTATGATCCTTTACTCGTGTTTCCAATAATGAGAGGGTCGAATAACCACCCCTCCAATAAATCTATTGGTCTTTTTTTTTATTACTTAATATTGCTCTGGAATTGACCCCGAAACTTCGCCCTTTGACATCTGGGTCCTCCAAGATGTCAAGAAACAATCGGCAATTAATTCTGGCCAATTTCCTATAGTAAGGCAAAGGTAAGCCCATTCTGTCCCAGGGGACGTGTCTTTTGTAGCAATCTTTTCAGTCCGACTTAGCTCCGCTAGAGTGAATTCGGTGGCACCTGAGTTTTCCTCTTTCTGTTGTGATCCAGATTGTGGGGAATTGTTTTTACTCAGATGCTCGTCAAGATCTTCTTTTTAATGGGTCACCCCATGAGGTATACAAATCTCTAAAAAAAAATCGAATTTGTTGTTCATCTTCCGGTTTTCCTTTACAATCACACCACCCGAATCGAATCTCCCGAATGCTGAGATGTCACTGTTTTATTTGAAGGTTAATCCATTTGGGGCTGAATTCTTCCCACTTTTCCTCACCTCCGTGAAGTATTCTTTGCCATTAAAAAAATGATTGTGTTGTGCTTTACCCTCCCAGAACTTCTCATAATTATTTATATAGCATGTAACAGATGCTTAACCCTCTCTCCCTGTGCTTGTCGGTCATCACGCATTTGCGGCTACACTGTCCTATACTTAATTTCAGCTGTTCGTTCTTCCTGATTAATGTCCGTCTAGCCTCTATTATACCCTTTTTTAAAACTCTCCTCTCAGATGAGCCTTAATAGGTCCCATATAGTCCATCTATTGAAGTTTTTGTGTGCCGCCCAGCCATCGTTACTGTCTTTTCACCTCCAGTGGTGCCCCCAATATAGTGAGATCCAGTATGGAGTTCAGGCTTAAAGTTTTATTTTTATTTTTATTTACTCCGATCTACCTTACATCAATGACATGATCGAGTTTTTATTATTGGTTCGTATGCATTTAATAAGTGTTAGGGATAAGAGACTGGTGTGCTTAGCAATGTCGATACGTCAGAATATTGTGTGTTTTACTCAAATAGAAACGCTTTTAGTGCCATGTTATACGCATACATCCTACCAAGCCAATTTTTACACAAAAGTGGTCAGTTAGAGCTTCTACAATAGCAGATCTCCCCATCCCCTTTCCCCAGCCCATCCTGTCTAAATTAATAGTAAATACTGCGTTTAATCTCAATTATTAAAAATGGGTATGTTTCTTCCCGTGCCTAATTCAAGAGTTCTCCAAGCTATATCTAGGAGCAGGGGGGTAAAGGGTCGGGGGGGGGGACATATACATAAACCAATCTTTGCTGTCCAGATATTTGCCCATAAAAAATACGTATCTTCCTTCCTTTCTCTTCTGTTACTAGTAGCTAAAATCGATACTGAAGTATAAGGACTGGCTACTCCACGTGAATATATGCTCCATATGAGTGATACTCTTTTCCAGACCCACTTTTCCTCTCTCCCGGATCTTGATGTCTGCTCACAAGTGAGTCTCGTTAGGCACAATTGCTGTAGTGTCCTCTGTATCCGACAGAATTTACACCTCTATCGCTTGAGACCCTCACATTCCAAGCACGACGAGATTTTTACCCTGGACCCATTTATGTTTGAGAGGAAGAAAAAAAAACAAAAACAAGGAAAAGTACCCATGATTCGCTGTTTGGTTTTGGTTGACATGGGGAGGTATTTCCACATTTTTCTAAACCAGTAGATTTTCGTGCTGCAGTTTTGGCCCCATTTCTTGTTTTATATTCCTTTTTTGAGGAAATAGACTTATGGCAAACCGCCCCAAATAGTACTAGAGCTTTATTAACAATCAAAAACACTTAGCACTATTTCTCCTTAACACGACGCCGACTCTGCACAAAGGAGTGATCTCATGAGTTGACCCCTTAGTGTATAGCCAGAGAAAAGTTCCTCTCAGGCAATAGTACCTGCCACGCAATAAGGAGTCTGACGCGCCCTTCAGAAACTCTGTTCAGACATGTTGTGCAACAATCACTTAGAATATTTCTCTTACAACCGACTCTGCGCACGGAAGGAGGGGCACCTCCAAGTTGTCTCTGTAAAAGCGTCGTTATCTCTCAAGCAAATACAACAACTGACCGCTAAGAGTTGACCGCCTATCAGATACTTGTTCCAGATGATATACATCAGTTGACTAGCAATATTCTCCTTCCGACCGACTATGCACAAGAAAGGGTCATCTAAGTTATCTAGGCTTGCTGTCATAGCCAAGAAAAATCTTCGTATCAGGCAGTGTACATCACTGCAACATAAGAGTCTGACGGTCCTATGCGAAACTCTGTTCAAACTAATACAACAGTTCAATTTTCTTGTGCCACGCCGAGTCTTTCAGAGTACATAGGTAAGAGAGAGAAAGAGCCAATACGTAGAAGTTTTCTCATCGCCTTTTGTCTCGACCTTATCACCATCCATGAATCGACGTGCCGGTCCAGTCCGCTCCCCACTCACCGTGTGCACCATCGCAGTGGATGGGGGGGGGCAGGGAGGTTCCGGTAGGATCGGCTGTGACGTGCGTTCCTCAAATCACGCCGTCAACAATGCCTGAACCCCGTCTAGTGGGTTTAGCGCTGAATAGGCTTCCCCTTTAAATCGGCCCCACTTTTCTTCTGCTCTGCAACTATTCCTCTGCTGGTCCTGGCTGATTATTACATGGCTTGACTCTCTGGCTTTGTAATTCACGTTTGGGCCAAGCAGTCAGTCGAGGACACATTTACAACAGAACGGATGGATCAACATTGTGCAGAACAGGGGTCCAATAAACAAGAACAGTATTCCTGGAGATGAAACCCTTGGGTTGCACCGCCACCTAATCTTGCGCTTACTACACTATCAGTGCTGTTACTCAAAATTTAGAGCAGTACGAGGACACTTAAAAAAATGTACATTGTTGGCCAGTGTAAGTTCTCTCTATTTATTTATGCTTCCCCTTCCCTTTAAGGAGTGGGATGTGCAGTAGCAATCACTGTGGGCCGTCTCCAGAATCTCTTCTAAACATACTAAAAATGCTTGCAGTCATCCATTTGTTCTCACGAATCAAAGCTTATTTGGGGAAGAGTCCAAGGGGGGGGGGGGGGGGGGGGAACCCACTCCAGGAAAGTGGGTATGGAAACCATTTACGGAACTGTAACTAGTACCCTTATCCAAGGATAAAAGAGAAACTAAGAAAAGCTAATAACTGGATTATTCAATGATGGAAACCCTTCTAGGCCATGTAAAAATATGACTTCCTACCTTAAAATCCAATTGAATAACTAAAATCATTCAAATGTCATGTACAGAATAAGATTCTATACTAGAGAATTTGGAAGCCCACTCAGACAGAACGAAGAGGAACTAGCGGAGTCAAGAAGCATCAACAATGCAACCGGGAGCTTCGGTGGAAAACAGAGACTACTGAAGCAAGAAAATGGAGATTCAGAGAGCAGGACCGGTAGTTAGTAGTTAACCCCTTGTCGCACTCTTATCTTCTGCTGGTCTATGATGTGGTAAAACATAATGCATTGTTTTGATTCCGACAGAACACTGAGAGGCATCTACGTGCGCACAATAGCAGATATCAGCATCGAAATCACAGAACTTAAAAGTCAATGATCAACGCAGCCAGAGAGGCAGACGCGAAAAAGTACTCGCATCAAGAGAGACAGCGGCGCCATGTGAATTCACAACAGGCTATTGTACCACAGACAGCACGGAAGAGGAAACATCCACAACGTTCCCTTTGTCAGGAAAGAACATGTGATGACAAATCTGCATTAGGAGTAACAAACAATTGGCTTAAATTTTTGTGATAAAGTTAAAAGGGCTTCTACTCATCTTATACATTTAGTGCGATCTATATCATGTGGTGATAGAGCTGGAAACTAGACTACGATGAAACCCCTTCATGTTATCTCTCTTCACTTCTGGCTAACTGAGTGGCCCAGAATGAGCTGGAGTTGTATAGTCAACTCTATCTATGGAGTCCGTGTAACGGGGAATCCGAGAGTTGGGACTGTATCTGTAGTACGATTTCTGGGATAAATATGTGGAACCTGACTAAAAGATGAGAAAACCCTTTTAGCATATAAAAATGTAACTTTACTAATCAATAACATTGAAAACTTGCAATGTAACAAATGTATAATAGACGGTCCCCGACTTAAGAATACCCGACTTACAGAAAACCCTAGTTACAAGCTGGAACAGTTACACAGGTTCTGCAATTAACCTTTATGTTTCTCAGCGGTGTTCTTATTACACCCAAATGTTTAAAATCCAATTGTCAAGAGACCAAAAAATTGCCTGGCATTACAACTTAAAAATATCTCTCTCGACTTAAATACAAATTCAACTATAACAAACCTAAGAACCTCTCTTGTATGTAACCCGGGACGCCTGTACAATATTATGTATCTGCAAGTATAATCTTGCGAAATAGTAAAGTTTTAAAAGTATTATTTTACAATTAATGACAAGCAACCGTGAATGGAACAATACAACATAGATACCACACATAATTGTGACTAGTTCGCGCGGTGTGAATCGCAAAAACTCAAGTTCCACCGGAACTGGACACGAAACTTCACCTCCAGTTAACATGTGCTGCCAGCTCGCACCAACACTAATAGCACCTGAGCTCAGTGCTTGGCAAAGCTGCCAGTGTATTTAAAGGTAAAAGGGGGGCACTGCCAAGCTCTTACCCACCAGTGTCAACCAATCCAAAAATCCAAAATGGGCCATGCCATGCACAGGCTGAAAGCACGTGTCCACTTTGATTAATCCAATCTATTTGTCAATGTTAGTCAATTGCCAGCACCGTAGTGGGTGTTACTGTTGGGCTTTCGGGTATGGTACCCGAACGCGTCCAGACCCCAATTTAATGAGTCCACTCATCCCTACTTGTAATCAACTTTTTCTCAAACAGTATGTTCTTCCCCCCTAAATAGACTTACATAGAGTTTTGAAGTTATATTAGTATCAACTTACGATACCTGTTATACATTGCTGGCAGGGGTGATACTAGGAGAGTCAGGCCCATAGCAGGCATCTGATGGGGCCCCCCCTTCCCGCTAAAAAGTATTACATATCGTGATACTCACACCATGTGAGTTTACAACACACTTTAAATTCTCATCCACACACATAGGGCAGGTACAGACAACATACAGGGATAATACTATTTAGCCTACTATACACAATCACAGTAACATATACACAACTCATGATCAGCACTATGACATGTCACTACATATGCAACTACCATTCTCAACATTAAACAGTATATTGTTATATGCATACTTTTCTTTACAATGTGCAGAATAATATGTATGTGATGTGTGTTTTACAGTCCATACGTTATTGTGTGTCAGGTCAGATGACGGGGCCCCTTGACACTGTGGGCCCATAGCAAGCTGCTATGGCTGCTACCGAGTGTAGTAATGAATACTTTTTTAACACTTCTACTTCTCTTTGGAGGTATTATTACTTTGTATAATTTTCTACAATCTGCCTTCAACCTTGTGCAACCGTAATGTCACTATAATAAATTCCATATGTTAGATAGTATTTCCATCACTGCAGCACAGTCTCGTTCATATTCTACATTGCATGGTATTACAAAGTTGTGAGCTTATAAATCAAACGTGTAAAAAACTGTGAGCAGGAGAAGGAAGTACAGAGTCCGAGGGATGGTCCCTTTCCTGTAATAATAATAACCATGAGATTATAACAGATTTTGAAAAACACTGATTTGTAGATATGCTGGTTCTATGATGTCTTTTTTATCAAAATTGGGGTCAAGTTGGACACCAATTTGCATTTTTCTAAGTATTGATTGCTGTTTTCTTACTTGTATGTTTTTTTTTAATATTACATACTTTAATCCACTAGATATTGTAAGCTGAGCATATTATTAGGAGCACCGAGTTCTTTAAACCCATATATGTCTGTTCTTCTTGTACTAGTACTCGAGGGAACCTGTTGCAAGGCAGCACAAGGAGGCACATCAGAAAACACAACGGCAGAAAGAGGCAGAGACAAAGCATCTAAAAGAGCAGCTTGTGAAAAGTCCGAGAGACTTGGCAAAAAATCTGCAGGAGCTTAAAGTCCACTCAGACATCCATGGAGGGAGAGGAAGAGGGAGTGAAAATACTGTAGGATCTCACCCATCCTTTGCCTTACATTGAATAAGCATTTTAAGTTTAATATATTATATACCATATACATAAGGAATTTTTTTTCAAAAAATTGTTTTTGGTGTGTTTTTAAAAATCAAAGCACCAAGTATTTTTAAAGTGTCTTTCCTACTGGTTAAATGTTCCAAAGTTCTGCATTTACACAAACTTTAGAAACATTCCAGACAAAACTCTGGCCCCAAATAGTGCAGTTTCCTATAAACACTCAGTAAAGTGGCCATGGCTATAGTTGGGGTGGTCACCTAGGCCGTATGTTAGTCATATGTTTGACTCTTTCTGAAAAATATTATATTATAACAGAGTTGATTCATATTTTAAGTGAGGGCAAGAGCCATAACGACAAGTTTTAGGAGATTTTCTTTGGAACCCCATACTGATGAGCACGTCTTTTCAATGTACTCCATGATGTTTTTGAATAAAAGTAATAGAAAAAATTAATATCCAGTTATCTCATGTGCTTCCTTCCTGTCTGAGAAATCATGATGGAATTTTTACAGCCATGCCTCAGGGACTGGAAGCTTTCCTGAGAATAAAAAAGCTTAACAAATCTACACTCCCGGCCACTTAGTAGTACACCAATGCTAGTAGACGGTGACCCCCTTTGCCTTCAGAAACTGCTCAATTCTCGTGGCATCGATTTCAACAAGGTGCTGGAGCATTCCTCCAGAGTTTTGTCATCTTGGACCTGATGGCATCCACAACAGTTGGCGCAGATTTGTCGCTGCCACACCATGATCGGAATCTCCCGTTCCACCACAATCCACAAGATGCTTCTAGAGATGAGATCTGCGTGAATGGGAGGCTATGTGAGTACGTGGACCTCATTGGTTCATGTTCAGAAACCAGTCTGAGATGGACCCAGCTGTTATGAATGGCGCAGTATCTGCTGAAAGTAGCCTCAGATTTGGGTACATTGTGGTCATAAAGGGATGGAATGGTCAGCAACAATACTCAGGTAGGTGTGGAGTTGTACCAAGGGGCCCACAGAGTGCCAAGAAAATATTCCACACACCTGACACCACACACACACCAAGCTGAACCGTTGTACCAGGCAGGAGAGGATTCATCTTCATCTATTTGTTGTTGGATGCCAAAATGCTGACCACTACCATCCGAATGTCACAGCAGAAATCGAACTCATCAGACCAGGAAGTTTTTTCCAATCTCTACTTCCAATTTCGATGAGCTTGTACAATTGTCGCCTCATTTCAGGTTGTTGACTGAAGGATGCAACCCCCGGTGTGTGTCTTCTGCATGCGGTAAGCCCATCTGCCTCAAAGTTCGACGTATTTGGTTCAGAATGCTCTCTGCTACCTGGTTGTAAACGGGTGGCGATTTGAGTCACTGTTTGCCTTTCTATCAGCTCGAACCAGTGCCCATTGCTCTGTGACCCTCGGGCATCAACAAGCATTTCGCCCACAGTAACCTCCCGCTCACTGGAGTTTTTCTTTTTCGACCATTCTCTTGTAAAACCTAAGATGTTTGTGCTGAAATACCCGAGATCAGCAGTTTCTGAAATACTCAGACAAGCCCTTCTGGCACCCAACAACCAGTCACTTCAGGCACTCAATCACCTTTCTTCCCCATACTGATGCTCGGTTAAATCTGCAGAGATTTCTTGACAGTCTACATGCCTAAATGCACTGAGTTGCCGCCATGTGAAGTGGGTGAGTAGAAATTAAGTGTTAACGACGGCGTTGGACAGTGTACCAATAAAATGGCCGGTGAGTGTAGAATTCAGAGTGATATACTCGCCAGAAATTTGTGCACACACATGGCAACTTCTCCAAAAGTTTCTGTCTAAAAGATCACTGATGATTGAGTGTATCCTTTATCTATCAATGATCATAGCACAAACTCTTTCTTTTTATGTTCTCAACACTTAGGATCATGAAATGCACATGAAGAGTTAAAGAGAAAGAATGAAATGAAGATAAAAGTTGTGTAGAAGAAAGCAGAGCACTTTATGCTAACTGCAGGCATTCCATATGTAAGGTAAGTCACTGAATGTTCCTAATTACAGCTACTACGGCTCAAGTAACCTGGTTCTGGTAACGTCTGAGAGTTAATGAGAATTGAACACTGATAACACTATGTACGTCAACAATTAGATCAATGTGGGTATTACCCTCCTAGAACCCTCAGAGTTCCGGGGGATGAAAGATCTCGCTAGTAAACTTACACAAGTTTTAAGAGGGATCTGTGTCATTACCTCATTCAACCCAAACTTTTGCCTGCTGTATAAGAACCCGCACTTCATGGTTTCACATTCTAGTATTTTCTCTTTAGTCCCAATCCATTCCCCTTGTTCATTTATGGAACATGCTATTATGATTGACCTGTCATTCTGTGACCAAGACAATTAGGAATTATGTGGACTGTCTACGCAGTGTTGGTGACAACCAGGTAAGACATATAATCCTAGTTGTGGGTTACCATTATTAAAAATTATTAATTACAGGCAGTCCTCTGAACAACCAGACTTACCAGACAAACCCTGTTACAAACAGACATTCGGATGTTGGTAATTTACTGACTTAGTATCATTGCCAACAGTGTTTGCAATGAGCTTAGTGTATAGAATCCGGTTTCTTATGACAACCAACATTTTTAAAATCCAATGTCACAGAGACAATAAAATTTTCTGGGGTTTTACAGTTTCTAAAATATACGTTACCGACCTACTACAAATTCACTTAAGAACAAACTACAGAACCTATCTTGTGTACTAACCCAGGGACGCATGACTACAATTTAATGTGGAGGAATGTATCTCTCTATTTTTTTTTTAATTAAACTACAATGGTATTTTTTTTTTGCCCTCTCAAGGTCGTTTAATGCATAATTGTGATCCTCAGCAAAACTGCTTAAAGAATCACTTTGGCTCATATATTATAATGAACCACTGACTTGTTCCATCCTCCATACTCGTCCCTCTATCCTATAACATGGTATTACAGATCCATACCATGAGATTTGCTGATTTAGAAGTTCTATATCACCTAGTCTATTGTTTATAACTCCCATATCGGTGGTGGAAATGGAGGGCAAACTCTATTATACAGGTTTGATATAATCACGCGTAGTGGGTAGGTCCCTCCATCTGAGCTTCAGAGGTTCCGGTGATTGGTTGATCTGACAAGAACCCACGATATGGGTCAGGAAGTCAAACCTACTTTGTGTAGCACATTAGGTGCCCCTCAGAGTTTCTGAGAGATTCTCTGTAATCTCTAAAAAACTCTGTTCACTGCTAAAAATAAATTGTCTTCTCCTAGTGTTGATAACCTCTGTAATCAATATCAGTATTGTTTTGGAGTCTACATATACATTTCTAAATGATACATTGTCTTATATGTTTTTCAGCAGAATAAAGCTTGTCCTTCAGGCATGTGAATCCTCTAGTAGTTGTGAATACAGAACCAATGGCAGCTTATCCAACTGAATCAAGACATCCAGAAGAGAGAGGTTGGTCACGCTAAGTATCTTGTTTAATTCAATATCTTGTTGAGCAGGTATTTTTTTTAAAATATATGATAAAATTCAACACTAAGTTGATTAATAAAGGATTCTGCCTGCTTTCATCATAGAAAACATATTTGGTACATTCAGGAGCTAGGAAAACCTGTACAGGACCTAGCCCTGCCTCTGTAGCTGCGATGTATAGTATATAAGGCATGGTAGCATGGTGTAACCCAATGGGAAATAGTCCAGAGTGTCAGGGTCTGCAGTAAACGGTGTCCTTTACTGAAGTAATTCAGGTACAAGCAAACCAGCAAATCAAGGGGACTGACACCTCCCTCAATATCTCCTCCCTGGCATGAGGAAAGGGTTCTACACTGAGGAAAGTCCCTCTCTTTCTCAGAAGTCCCCCTTGTATGTTCACACTCTCCCTCATCCTTCGGCCAAAGGCTAGGACCCGGTCAACGGCAGAGGAATCCCGTCTCAGCTTCTACTTTTTGGTTGTCTGTAGACTGGTATCTGCTCTCCAAGCTCTGTTGCCTATGAAAGACACAAGGGCCTGGGACTATTCTCTATTATATCTTCTTTTCAACCCACAATGGACAATAGTATTCTTCTTAGTCCTTACATTGAGTCCTCCAAAATTTTCATGGCCGGAAAGGTTCTAAGTGGTAACAACTTTCCAGACAGAACCTGTCAACCTGTCAAGTTCCGACTGTCTGCTTTACTGGTAAGCAAGGTCCTTTTTTGTTTGGAAAAACACAATTTCAACATAGTTTGTCGAAATAAATAACTTTTTAGAAACACGTCAGAATGTCTCTTCTGTTTTCACTCAGACACATTATGAAAGGTCTATACAGAATATATAACAAAATACTAATATATAAATGCAAGCACACCTTGATGTAAATAAAGTAGTATAATTGACACAAATGGTCCCAACATCCAATGGCCTCTCTCCAGGCACTACACTGTCATATTTGATAGATTTCTGCTGTTGTAACCTGGTTTTACTATGAGAGGGCAAGGGGTGAGTAGCCCTCCCCCCCTTTCCCCCCTCCTCACTAGCTTGTCCTACAACTGGTCAATCCGCCTGGCGAGTACTAACAACTGAAACCTGAATATGCTCATGACTTCATCTTGTTTTTGGTGAAGTGACTTAAAACCGAAACATTTTTCTGTAATGAGGTATATAACAAATGTCTTATCATTGCAATCAAAACTATAGATATATAGAGAAGAACATACACTAAGGGACCAGATTATAATATTTAATTAAAAACGTATATACGTTTTTAATTAAATTATTATAATCTGGTCCCTTAGTGATGTTCTCTCTATATATCTATGTTTTGGCAATTTGCAATGATAAGACATTTTACTATACCTCATTACAGAAAAATGTTTCGGTTTTACAGTCACTTCACCAAAAACAAGATGAAGTCATGACGCATATTCAGGTTCAGTGTTAGTACTCGCCAGGCGGATTGACAGTTGTAGGACAAGCTAGGTGAGGAGGGGGAGGGGGGTGAGGGCTACTCACCCCTTACCCTCTTCATATAAAACCAGGTTACAACAGCAGAAATCTATCAAATAGATGACATGGTGTAGTGTCCCTGGAGAAGAGGCCATTGGATGTTGGACCATTTGTGTCAATTATACTTACTTTATTAATCAAGGGTTGACTTGCATTTATATATAGTATTTTGTTATATATCTGTATCACCTTTAATGGTTGATGAAAACAGAGAGACATTTCTGACTGTGTTTCTAAAAAGTATTTATTTTCGACAAACTATCAGTTAAATTTTTTTTCCCAAGTACAAAAACAGACCTTGCTTACCATAAAGCAGCCAGTCGGAACTTGACAGGTGACAGGTTCTGCTGGAAAGTGTTACCACTTTAGAACCTTTCGTGCCAAAAAATATTTGGAGGACTCAATGTAAGACTAAGAAAATACTTTGTCATTGCTGGGTTGAAACAGAAGATATATAGAGAATGTCCAGGTCCCTTGTGTCTTTCATAGGCAACAGAGCTTGGAGGAGCAGACTACCGTCTACAGAACAACCAAAAAGTAGAAGCTGAGACGGGATACTCTGCGATTGACCGCGGTCCTAGCCTTTGGCCAGTTACAGGGGAAGGTTGTGACAAAGGGAGGGTACCTTCTGAAAACGAGGGGACTTTTCCTCAGTGTAGAACCCTTTCCTCATGCCAGGGAGGAGATGAGATGAGGAGGTGTCATCCCCTTGATGTGCTGTGATTTGCTTTGTACCTGACTTACTTCAGTAAAGGACAACCGTTTACTGCAGACCCTGACACTCTGACTATTTCCATTGGGTTACACCATTGGCTTACCTGCCTATATACTATAATCGCAGCTACAGAGCGCAGGGCCTAGGTCTGTACAGGTTTTCTAGACCCTGAATGTACCCAAATATGTTTTCATGAATGAAAGCAAGGCAGATTCCTTTATTAATCACTTAGTGTGAATTTTATCATATATTTTAAAAAAAATATGCTCAGTACAGATATTTGAATTAAACAAGATACTTTAGCGTGACCAACCTCTTTCTTCTGGATGTCTTAATTCATTGGATAAGCTAGCCATTGGTTCTGTATTCACACTACTAGAGGATTCACATGCTGAAGGAAAGCTTTATTCTGCTGAAAACATATAATGACAATGTATCATTTAGAAATGTAAATGTAACTCCAAAACAATACTGAATATTGATACAAGGTTATCAACACTCGCAGAAGACAATTTATTTTAGCAGTGAACAGAGGTTTTAGAGATTACAGAGACATCTCTCAGAACTCTGAGGGGCAACCTAAGTGTGCTAACAAAGTAGTTTTGACTTCCTGTACCCATATCGGGTTCTTGTCAGATCCAACCAATCCCGGAACCTCTGAAGCTCAGATGGAGGGACCTACCCACTTTACCTGATTATATCCACACTGTATAATAGTAGTTGCCGCTCATTTACCACCACCGATATGGGAGTTATAAACAATAGAACTAGTGATTAAACTTCGTAATCAGCAATAATCTCATGGTATGGATCTGTAATACATTTATAGGATAGAGGGCGGTTGGGGATGAACAACAGGTTCCATTATAATATATGAGATCAAAGTGATCTCTTTAAGCAGTTTTGCTCGAAATCACAATACTGCATTAAACGACCTGAGAGGGCAAACAAATAAAATACCATTGTAGTTTAATTAAAAAAGAAAATAGATAGATACATTCCTCCACATTAAATTGTAGTACATCGTCCCTTGGTTACGTACACAGATAGGTTGCTGTAGTTTGTTCTTAAGTGACATTTGTATGATAGGTCGAACGTATATTTTAGAACTGTAAAACCCCAGCACAAATTTTTATTGGTCTCTGTGACATTGGATTTTAAAAATGTTGGTTTGTCATAAGAAACGGATTTATACATAAAGCTTCATTGCACACGTTGGCAAATGATTACTAAGTCAGTAAATTACCAACATCCAGAATGTCTGTTTGTAACAGGGTTTGTCTGTAAGTCTGGTTTTAGAGGACTGCCTGTATTAATAATTTTTAATAATGGTAACACAACTATGATTATATTGTCTTACCTGGTGTCCAACACTGCGTAGACAGTCCACATAATTCCTAATTGGCTTGGCCAGAATGCAGGTCAATCATAAATACATGTTCCATAAAATGATACAAGGTGGGAATGGATTGGGACTAAAGAGAAAATACTAGAATAGGAAACCAGGTTGAAGTGCGGGTTTCTTATACAGCGGCAAAGTTGGGTTGATTGAGGTAATGACAAGATCCCTCTTAAACTTGTGTAGTTACTAGCGCAATCTCTTCATCCCGGAACTCATGAGGGTTCTAGGAGGTAATACCCACATTGATCTAATTGTTGACGTTACATAGTGTTATCAGTGTTCAATTCCATTAACTCTCAGACGCTACCAGAACCAGTACTTGATCCTGTGTAGCTGTAATAGGAACATTCAGTGACTTACTTACATATGGAATTCCTGCAGTGTTAGCATAAAATTGCATCTGCTTTCTTCTACACAACTGTTTATCTCATTTCCTTCTTTCTCTTTAACTCTTCATGTGCATTTCATGATCCTAAGTGTTGAGAAACATAAAAAGAAAGAGTTGTGCTATGCTGCATTTAGATAAGGATACACTCAATCATCAGTGATCTTTTAGACAGAAAACTTTTTGGAGAAGTTGCCATGTGTGTGCACAAATTTCTGGACGAGTATATCACTTGAATTCACACTCACCGCCATTTTTTTAGGTACACCTGTCCAAACTGCGTCGTTAACACTTAATTTCTATCACCCATCTCACATGGCGGCAACTCAGTGCATTTAGGCATGTAGACATGTCAAGAAATCTCATGCGTTCTAACCGAGCATCAGTAGGGGAAGAAAGTGATGAGTGCCATGAAGTGAACTGGTGTTGGGGCCAAGAAGGGCTGCTGGTATTTCAGAAACTGTGATCTACGGGTATTTCACGCACAAACATCTTAGGTTTTACAGAGAATGGTCCGAAAAAGAAAAAACTCCAGTGAGCGGGCAGGTCTGTGGGCGGAAATGCCTGTTGATGCCCGAGTGTCACAGAGATGGGCAGGACTGGTTCGAGCTGATGAAAGCAACAGTGACTCAAATCGCCACCCGTTTACAACCACAGGTATGCAGAGAGCATTTGAACCAAATACGTCGAACTTTGAGGCAGATGGGCTACCGATCGCAAAGACCACACCGGGTTGCACTCCTTCAGTAAAACCAGAAATAGGCGACAATTGACAAGCTCATCGAAATTGACAGTAGAGATTGGAAAAAAAACTTCCCTGGTCTGAGAGTATCGATTTCTGCTGGACATTCGGATGGTAGTGGTCAGCAATTTTGGCATCCAACAACAGAAAGATGAGCATGAATCCTCCGTGGTATCAACGTTCAGCTTGGTTGTGTGTGTGTCAGGTGTGGGGAATATTTTCTTGCACTCTTGTGGGCCCCTTGTACAACCGCCACCGCCTACCTGAGTATTGTTGCTGACCATGTCCATCCCTTTATGACCACAATGTACCCAAATCTTGATGGCTACTTTCACAGGATAATCGCCATCATGACAGCTGGCGTCCATCTCAGCTGGTTTCTTGAAACATGACAATGAGGTCCCACTGTACTCACATAGCCTCCACATTCACGCAGATCTCAATCTCTATAGAGCATCTTGGATTGTGGTGGAAGGGAGATTCCGCATCATGGATGTGCCAGCCGACAATCTGCGCCAACTGTGTGTGATGCCATCATGGTCAATGATGGACACAAATCTCTGGAGGAATGCTCCACGCACCTTGAGAATATATGCCACGAGAATTGAGCAGTTCTGAAGGCAAAGGGGGTCACCGTCTGACTAGCATGGTGTACTAACTAATGTGGCCGGGAGTGTAATTTGTTAAGCTTTTTATTCTCAGGAAAGCTTCCGAGTCCCTGAGCGGTCATGGCTTGATAAAAATTCAATCATGATTTCTCAGACAGGAAGAGCACATGAGATATAACTGGATATTAAGTTTATTAGCTATTATTTTTATTCAAAAACATCATGGAGTAACATTGAAAAGAACGTGCTCATCAGTATGGGGTTCAAAGAAAATTCCTAAAACTTGTCGTTATGGCTCTTGCCTCACTAAAATATGAATCAACTCTGTTATATATAAGATCTTTTCAGAAAAGTCAAACATATGACTAACATACGGCCTAGTGACCACCCCAAACTAACTAGCCATGGACCACTTTACTGATGTTTATAGAAACTGCACTATTTGGGCCAGAGTTTTGTCGTGGACATGGTTTCTAAAGTTTGTAAAATGATCCAGAAATTTGGGAACATTTAACCCAGTAGAAAGCACCTTTAAAAATACTTTGGTGCTTTGATTTTTAAAAACACACCACAAAACATTTTTTGAAAAAAAATTCCTATGTATATGTATAAATATATTAAACTTAAATGCTTATTCAATTTAAAGGCAGAAAGGATGGATGAGATCCTACAGTACTTTGGTCAGTCCCTCTTCCTCTCCCTCCATGGATGTCTGTGAGTGGACTTGTAAGCTCCCTGCATGAGTTTTTTGCCAAGTCTTCTCGGACTTTCACAAGCTGCTACTTTTAGATGCTTTGTCTCTGCTCTTTCTGCCGTTTGTTTTCTGATGTGCCTACCTGTGCTGCCTTGCAACAGGAGTGTCCCTCGAGTACTAGTACAAGAAGAACAGACATATATGGGTTTGAAAGAACTCGGTGCTCCTAATAATTGGCGAGCTTACAATATCTAGGGGATTAAAGTATGCTAATATTAAAAAAAAACATACAATAAGAAAACAGCAATCAATACTTAGAAAATGCAAATTGGTGTCCAACTTGACCCCATTTTGATAAAAAGACATCATAGAACACCATATCTACAAATCAGGTTTTCAAAAGCTGTTATATCGCATGTTATATATACAGGAAGAAGGACACATCCCTCGAGGACTCTGCTACTTCCTTCTCCTCTCACAGTTTTTACACGTTGATCTTAAAGCTCACAACTTTGTAATACCATGCAATGTAGAATATGAACGAGACTGTTGCCTGCAGTGATGGAAAATACTATCTACATATGGAATTTATTATAGTAACATTACGGTTGCACAAGGTTGAAGGCAGATTGTAGAAACAATTATACAAAGTAAAAACCTCAAAGAGAAGTGAGAATGTTTGAAAAAAGTATTCAGTTAACTACAGCTGGTTAGCAGCCATAGCAGCTTGCTATGGGCCCACAGTGTCAAGGGGCCCCGTCATCTGACCTGACACCTAATAACGTAGGTATTAACAACACATACATACATATTATTTGCACATTGTAAAGAAAATATGCATATAACATATAGCTGGTTTAATGTGAATAGTAGTTCACGTTGATGTGGAATGTCCATAGATGCTATAATGGGTGTTCTATGTTACTGTATGTGTATAGGAGGCTTAAATTAGTATTATCCCTGATGTGTCTGTACCTGCCCATGTGTGTGGATGAGATTTAAATGTGTGTTGTAACTCACATGGTGAGTAAGATTGTAATACTTTTAGCGGGAAGGGGGGGCCCCATTCAGATGCCTGCTATGGGCCTGACTCTCCTAGTACACCCCTGCAGCAACTGTAATAACACAGGTATCGTAATTGATCTAATATAATTCCAAAACTCTATGTAAGTCTATTAGGGGGGGGAAGAACACTGACTGTTTGAATGAAATACAGTTGATTACAAGTAGGGATGAGTGGACTTACTATAAATTGGGGTCTGGACGACGTTCGGTACATAACCCGAAAGCCAACAGAACACCCCAGTACGGTGCTGGCAACTTGATACATTGACAAATAGGTGGGATTTAATGTCAAAGTGGACAGTGCTATTCAGCCGTGGTGCATGCATGCCAACATTTTGGATTTTGGATTGGTTTGACACTGTGGTAAGAGCTTGGCAAGTGCCCCCCTTTTACCCTGTATAATCACACTGGCAGCTTGCCAGCACTGATCTCAGGTGCTATTAGTGTGGTGCTGAGGCTGAGCCAGCACTGTTAACTGAGGTGAATTTTGTGTCCAGTCCGGTGGACTTGAGTTTTGCGATTCACACACGCGCTGAACTAGTCCAATATGTGTGAGTTATCTATGTTGTATTGTCATTCACGTGCTTGTCATTAATTGTAAAATAAACTTTTAAAACTTTACTATTTCGAGAATTTAGACTTGCAGATACATAATATTGTACGGCGGTCCCGGGTTGCATACAAGAAGTTCTTAGGTTTGTTATATAGTTGAATTTGTATTTAAGTCGGTAGAGATATTTTATAATGTATGCCAGACAAAAATTTTTTGGTCTCTTGACAATTGGATTTTAAACATTTGGTTGTAATAAGAACACCGCTGAGAGAACATAAAGTTAATTGCAGATCCTGTGTAAACTGTTCCAGCTTGTAACTAGGGGTTTTCTTAAGTCGGGTATTCTTAAGTCGGGGACGCGTCTATATATACATTTGTTTACATGCAAGTTTTCAAATGTTATTGATATGTAAAGCTTACATTTTTATATGCTAAAAGGGTGTTTCTGCATCCTTTTAGGTCAGGTTCCACATATTTATCCCGAAATTACTACAGATAACAGCCAACTCTCGGGATTCCCCGTTACACGGACTGTCCATAGATAGAGTTGATATAAAACTCCAGCTCATTCTGGCCACTCATTTACCATGAAGTGAAGAGAGATAAACATGAAGGGGTTTCATCGTAGGTCTAGTTTTCCCAGCTCTAATCACCACATTGATATAGATGCGCACTAAATGTATAAGATGAGTGAAGCCACTTTTAACTTTATCACAAAAATGTTAAGCCAATTGTTTGACTCCTAATGCAGATTTGTCATCACATGTTTTTTCCTGACAAGAGGGAACCGTTGTGGATGTTCCTCTTCCGTGCTGTCTCTGGTACAATAGCCGTGTTTAGAATCACATGGCGCCGCTTGTCTCTCTTGATGCAGTACTTTTCCGCGTCGCGGTCTCTGCTGCGTTGATCATGTTGACCTTTTAAGTTCTGTGATTTCGGTGTGAGTATCTGCTTTGTGCGCACGTAGATGCTCTCATCGTCTCTGTCGGAACAAAACAATGCATTAGTGTTTTACCCACATCATAGACCAGCCAGAAGATGAGTGCGCACAAGGGGTTAACTACTAACTACCGTCCTGCTTCTCTGAATCTCCATTTATCTTGCTTCAGTAGTCTCTGTTTTCCCACCGAAGCTCCCGGTGCATGTCTGATGCTTCTTAACTCCGCTAGTTCCTTTCGTTTCTGTCCTGAGTTGGGCTTCCAAATCATTAGTATGAGAATCTTATTCTGTTACTATGACTTTGAATGATTTAGTATTCAATGGATTTTAAGGTAGGAATGTCATATTTTTACAGTGGCACTAGAAGGTTTCCATCATTGAATAATCCAGTATTTACGCTTTTCTTAGTTTCTCTTTTATCCTTGGATAAGGGTACTAGTTACAGTTTCCGTAATGGTTTCACTACCCACTTCCTGGAGTGGGTTCCCCCCCCCCCCCCCCCCTTGGCTCTTCCTCAAATAAGCTTTGATTCGTGAGAACAAAATGGATGACTGCAAGCATTTTTAGTATTGTTTAAAGAGATTCTGGGAGACGGCCCCAGTCATTGCTACTGCACATCCCACTCTCGTTAAAGGGAAGGGGAACATTAAATAAATAGTAGAGAACATTACACTGGCCAACAATGTACATTTTTTTGAAGTGTTCCTCGACTGCTCTAAATTTTGAGTACAGCACTCGCTTAGTGTAGTAAGCCAAATTAGGTGGGCGGTGCAACCCAAGGGTTTCATCCCAGGAATACTGTTCTTGTTTATTTGGACCCCTGTTCTGCCAATGTTGGATCCATCCGTTCTGTTAGTAAAATGTTCCCTACTGCTGCTTGGCCCAAAGTGACATTACAAAGCCAGAGATCAAGCCAGTGTATAATTCAGTCCAGGCCGCAGAGCAAATATTGCAGAGCAGAAGAAAGGGGGGCAGATTTATATGGGGAATGCCTATCAGCGCTCAACCCACTAGCTGCGGTCTAGGCATGTGACGGCGGTGATGTTGAGGAACGCACGTCACAAGCCGCATCCTCCGTGAACCTCCCTTCCCCCCCCCATCGCACTCGAGGTGCACATCGGTGAGTGAGTGGAGCGACTGACGGCCGGTCGATTCCATGGAGGTATAAGCGTAGGCAAAAGGACGATGAGAAAACTCTAACGTATTTGGCTCCTTTCTTCTCTCTTACCTGTACTCTGAAACAGACTCGGCGGGCATAAGAAAAATTGAAGTTGTTATTATGTTTGAACAGAGTTTCGGCTAGGACCTGTCAAGACTCTTTATGTTGCAGTGATGGTACACTGCCTGAACGAAGATTTTTCTTGGCTATGCCAGCAACTAGATTACTTAGAGACCCTTGTTCTTGTGCAATCGGTCTGTGAAGGAGAAATATTGCTAGTAACTGATGTTATGCTCTGGAACGAGTATCTGTAGGCGGTCAGGACTCTTAGTGCTTCAGTTGTGTATTTGCTTGAGAGGGATACAGCCTTTATCAGAGACAACTGGAGTCCCCGTCCTCCTTGCGCAGAGGCGGTTGTAAGAGAAATATATTGCTAAGTATTGTTGCATCAACATAGTCTGACAGAGTTTTCTGAAAGGGCCGTCACGACTCTTAGTGCGTTGGCAGGTGGTACTATTGCCTGAGAGGAACCTTTTCTCGGCTTTATAGCACTACAGGGGCAACTCAGAGATCCTCCTTTGTGCAGAGTGCGGCGTTCGTGTAAGGATAAATAGTGCTAAGTGTTTTTGATTGTTACATAAAGCTCTAGTAACTATTTGGGGCGGTTTGCCATATAGTCTATTTCCTCAAAAAGGAATATAAAAAGAAGAGGGGCCAAAACATGCGCACGAAAATCTACTGGTTTAGATAAAATGTGGGAAATACTCCCCATGTCAACCAACCAAACAGCGGAATCAGGGTACCTTTTTCCTTTTTTTTTTTTTTTTGCTCCTCTCAACATAAATGGGTCCAGGGTAAAATCTGTCGTGCTTGGATGGAGGGTCTTAAGCGATAGAGGTGTAGAATTCTGTGGATCAGAGACACTACAGCCAATGTGATGCCTAACCGAGACCGACCTTGTGAGCGACATCAAGATCCGGAGGGAGAAAAGTGGTCTGGAAAGAGTATCACTCATATGGAGCATATATTCACGTGGAGTAGTCAGTCCTTATAAATTCAGATATCGACTTTTAAGCTACTAGTAAACAGATGACGAATAGGAAGGAAGATAGTATTTTTATGTGGCAAATAGTCTCTGGACAGCAAATTGTTGGGTTTATGTATTGTCCCCCCCCCCCACCGCGTTTGATCCCCACTGTCTCCCTAGATATGGCTCGAGAACTTTGAATGTTAGGCAAGGGAAGGAACATACCCAATTTTTAAAATTGAGATCTAACGCAGTATTTATATTAATTATACAGGATGGGCTGGGGGAAAGCGGGATGGGGGATTGCTATTGTAGAAGCTCTAACTGACACTTTTGTGTAAAGAATTGGCTTGGTAGCGTGTATGGCGTAGTAACATGGCACTAAAAGCGTTGTCCATTTGAGTAAAACACACAATATTCTGCAGTATCGATCATTGCTAAGCACACCAGTCTCTTATCCCTAACACTTATTAAATGGCAATACGAACCAATAATTAAAACTCCGATCATGGTCATGATGGTAAGGTAGGATCGGAGTAAATAAAAATAAAAATAAAACTTTAAGCCTGAACTCCATACTGGTCTCACTATATTGCGGGGACACACTGGAGGTGAAAAATCAGTAACTGATGGCTGGGCGGCAAACAAAAACTTCAAGATAGATGGAACTATATGGGACCTATTAAGGCTCATCTGAGAGAGAGTTTTAGAAAAAGGTATATAAGCTAGCGGACATTGAATCAGGAAGAACGAACAGCTGGAAATTAGTATAAGGATAGTGAAGCCGCAAAATTGCTGTGACCGGACAAGCAACAGGAGAGAGGGTATAAGCACTGTTACATGCTATAAAATAATTATGAGAAGTTCTGGAGTGGTAAAGCACAACACAACATTTTTTTAATGGCAAAGAATACTTCACGGAGGGAGGAAAAGTGGGGGAAGGGAATTCTAGCCCCAAATGATTAACCTTCCAAATAAAAACAGTGTACATCTCGCATTATGGGAGATTCGGATCGGGTGCGATGTGATTGAAAGGAAGACCGTGGAAGATGAACAACAACTTCGACATTTTTTTTTAGAGATTGTATACTCCATGGGGTACCATTAAAAAGAAGATCTTAGGGCGGATCTGAGTAAATTATACAATTCCCACAATCTGCGTATCAACAACAACGAAGAGAAACTCAGGTAGCACCAATTCACTCTAGCGGAGCTAGCTCGGGACTGTAAAAATGTACAAAAGACACGTCCCCTGGGACAGATGGTGCTTACCTTTGCCTTACTATAGGAAATTGGCCAGAATTAATTGCCGATGGTTTCTTGACATCTTTGGAGGAGCCCAGATGCAAAAGGGCGAAGTTTCGGGTCAATTCAGAGCAAATATTAAGTAATAAAAAAAAAGACCAATAGATTATTGGAGGTGGTTGGTTTCTTACGACCCATCTCATTATTGGAAACACGATGTAGCGATCATAGCAGACTCGTTAGCGAATAGAATCCAGAGGAGATTACCACTATTGATACAAAGCGGACCAAGAACGGTATTTATGCCAGAGCGTAGAAATGAAGAATGCCATCATAAGGGAACTGATCAGCAGAAAAATGACCTTAATAAATAACTATTAGTAATGTTGTAAACTGTTTTAGACCTGTCCAGGGATCGTGGATCAGTGGATACTCTGACCACCCGGGAGGATGTGTTTAGCCGACACCTGGAGCGGATCTAATGCCACCAGGTTGCGTGACGTCAGTGGGTTCTCACCGAAGTAAAGGTACATGAAACGGTCCAGCCTCGAGGTCAGGTGACATGCACGGATGTGCAGGGCAGGCGGCAGAGAGGTCGGAGTCCGATGTCACAAACAGGAAAACAGCAGAGCGGGAACAGGAAAACCCAGGAACACACTGGGGAAGCTTTCTCAATGGCCAATGAGCGCAAAGATGCCGGCTGTGACTCCTAGAGTGCCGGCGTCATGTGTCGCCCAGGGAGCTGGGACGCAAGCGCGGACCAGGGGGACGGGAGAGGAGCGTGGAGAGAGTCTTTTGCTGAGGCCGGGTGGGCAGCGCGCAACGGGAAGTAGCGAGGAATGTCCGCGCGCACATGATTTCTGCGTGGTTACATCATGCCAGCAAAATCAACTTGAGTGAGTGGTATATGGGATTGTTATTAAAGTCACATAGGGTGGAAAACGTTAATTCGAAGCACTGAGCCAAGGCTCTCACATGTCTCAGAAGGAATCTTCTACTAGAACAGACCGCATGCTACACCGAGGTCGGGTGAATGTCCTATTAAATCCGAGCAGACATGCATTTCTGTAGTGGGAAGGAGACTTGAACTTCAGTGCTGGGAAAACTTCGCCGCAATCTCTGTATTTATAAACTAATTTAATTTCCTTGAAGTGAATTTCTGGAATGATACCCTGACCCTGGACCACAAAAAACATGACCGGGAAGGTGTTAATCTCTTCACACTACTGGTAGGGGTTTATTTAGGTCAATTTCTGCTGACGGTTCACTTTAAAGTGGCCCAGATCCAAGAAGTACCAATGCATGGTGTAAGCGGAACACTAGAAAGGGGATGTGCGCAGGCTTGTATCATGACATACAGTGTAGTACCCTATATGACATCAGCCACCTACTCAGTCATTACGAAACACTGGTGGCAGTGGGTAAAGAAGGACCTGACAATATCTGTTTAAGTTATAATATAGATTCCTTACTAAATAAAAAGTTTGGACTTCCTTGTAGAACTGTATGATTCGAGGGTTTACAGGAGTACGATGTCTGATTATTAATCTCATGCTCTCCTTAAAGTGCACATAGGGAAATATATATATATAGGTTATGGAAACGGTTGGCAGTAGTCCACCCCGTCATTTACCTGCACATTCTTTCATTTGTATGGAATGAGTGTTTTGGCTTCCAGTATTCCCAGCTCCTGAGCCTCAGGGAATCTTCTTTGAGCTCTGCTGAGTTTCACTGCTATGTTCGCTAGATTTTAGCCCCCCTGGTCTACCTTCCTCTGCTCCTGCCGCCTTCTGCGCAGCGGTTTATCATCTCAGTAACGGACTGATGCAGTAGCCTTTCTTATTTTTCTTTCTATTTGATGTAGTTGCTGTGGAGTTTGACTCTCTTCTGGTTGTATAGTCTCTCGGTTTAATTTCGGTTCTGTTTATCGATTTCTATTTCTTGCTTACACCTGGATTTCATTTTTGAGGTTTCTCGTGTGAGTTTTGTTCCACAGACTTCTCTTGGTCACTGGCAGGCCCGTTATCTGTCGTTAGGAAGTCGGCACTCCTCTCGTGGTGCTGCAGAGGTTTTCATTAATCGGTCTGTCATGGAGAGCATTTCCTGTGGACAGCGGCCATTCCTTTAAGCTTGCTCACACTGGGTCTTCAGCTCCCTCTCTTCTGACTGTTTCTTGTACAGACAAGATACCGCTAGCATTTTGGTTCTTTATGACATTATTTGTTCCCAGAGCCTCCTCGAGAGTCTGTAGTCTGTGTCTTAGGTTCTTCTTCCTCCTCTACATTTGTTCTCGTATGGAGATTTTTCTTTTGTCTGGTTTGACAATGAGGTCAATTTCCTATTTGATGGGATTCTTTCCAGAGTGAGAATATTAATTCATATTCATCAATCTTGATCAGAGAATAAATTACCTAGGGAAGAGTAAGACGGAAATTGTAGTCATATAGCAAACAGGAATATGGTGCGATTTACTTCATTTACAGTCCACATAATTGTAGATCCAAAACTACTTATATCGTACATCTTTTACTTATCATTCGTCAATTTATTTTAGGTGATCACTATATGTCTCGTTCCAGCAACTCAGACCCGGTGTGATTGCTATTGCTACGTCTATGATAAGCTCTGACTGAGTTCATACAAAAAACATGTACTGTACATGGCAAGTGATGTGGAAGTTACATAAAGAAAGTATGTCTTGTTCACAGGCATACAATATTGTACTCGCTTAGCAACCACCAATTTTAAGGACATCTACCAACAGGATGAAGATGTATGCAAATGAACTGAGGGGCTCCCTCAGCACACCACCTATAAAGGACATCTACCACCGATTATGAAGACTGTATGCAAGATGCCGAGGGCCAAGCTAATTAACACCTTCGGAGCCAAGGCACTCAGGACTTCATTGACACTATGAATTCTTCAAATTCACCGGTTTATGATTTCATTTATTTATATAATTCAGTGTAATGAATGGGGGTGGCTTTGAGCTTTTAGGTTTTAATATTATTTATTTTTTTTCTTCCTTTTTTTTTTTTTACTGTATTTTGGGGTTAAGTACCCTAGGGGTCTGGTGGGATCTGCCCCTATGTTGCAATATACTGTATTGCAGTATAAGGGGAATTTTTCTGTGATCCGGCACACTTTTAGAATTCTCGTAACAGGTTTTGGAGTCTCACATAGACTAAAAGGCTTTCATATGCGAATCAGAACGTCGGAAGGGAGGAATCTGTCATTTAAGTTGCTCCGTGGTGGCTTAATGTGGGACCATTTAAATGGTTACCACCAGCGATCAGTGCCAGACCATTCACGGTTTTGTTGTTTTTGCAAATTATGCAGCAAACATCCAGGGTGGTGTGGAGACATGTTCTTTCTCACTGTTAAACAGCCTGTATGTTAGCAGCCCACAGAGCCCAATATAAGAAAGATTACCAGTCACGTGTGCCTGGATCTAGAGTAAGTGTCCCCCTGGGTCTATCATCTTATTTTGATGTATAGATTTCCGTTAGGTAATACCAATTATATTCTGTCATCAATCTAATTGGCTTACGGCTATGTGGCTGTTAAATACCTATCAATATGCTTTCCTTGGAAAGAACACATCAGTGGAATTAATCGCCAGGACTAAGTATGGGGGGGGGGGGGGTTTGATCTCGTGCCTAGCAGTGACTGTCTTAGCACGGCTTTATGAGGCACTATGTCTTCCATTAAACTAAAATTCATGTATCTCTTTTAGGTTTGTCTAGCATGTATGTTAGTACATACTATGTTTTATGGACTGTCAGATATTTGAGAATGAAAGCATGGTGCCAGTCTGTTGAAATAAATTCACCCTTCTCCCGGTTTTCACTTAGTACTATAGGGCATTTACTTACCCGTCGTCATTGGAGTTTCACAGGATAGAAAGTGCATTGTCCGACGATTCATGCATGTGTCTCAATTCACTAAGATCTGCACCCGATACTCCTTCATGGTGTCACTTCCCTGCTCAGTCCGAACCGGAGTTCACCATCTTTTAGTGGTGATGTAATTGCTTAGGTTGCGCACCTTTGAAAGTTTAAATCCTGCCTCAGTCTGCATCCGCGGATCGCTCGCATGGCACGACGACCCCGATTCTGTAGCTTGGAAGACCAGCAGAGTGACACAATCCAGCTGCACACACTTGCCCCAAAAACAGTGCCAGTCCGCAAAGTTTGGTGCAGCGAGCAGTCCTAGACATGTGCCCCAATGTTTCATCAAGACACCCATAAGTCTGCAGAAGAAAGCCGGATCACCTGGTATGGTCTGACAGTAAACATTTGTAAATAAAGTATACTTGATACGTAATTATCCCCCAATGTGAAAGGAGTCGGCAGTGGACATCCTCATCCCTAAGCTGCAAGCACTGAGCTCACTCGATTAGTGAGAAACGATCTTGATATTTGCGTCCGGCGCTCACAGCAGTTAGACTTCTCACGTAAGCCTGTGTTCTCCCTACCCCTAGAATAACATACATTAGTGCGGAACAACCCTTTAAGCAACTTGGACATTGCTGCAGACCATAGCATTTGCACGAAGGCCTCTTCCATCTAGTGGATACATATCATGAGGGGTTGTACTTGGTACTACTGAGAGCTTAGTGTAATGGCCTGCCGGGGCGGCATTACGAACAAAACATCGTTCCTATATGATAGGGCAGAGTTGATCCACCATCTACTGGGGCATTTCTCTGTATTTTGCAGAATTTCCATCTGCCTGGGGAAGGAAGGGTTAAGTTATCTAGCTGACATATGGTATCTAATTTGTAATCCTTCTTTTGCAGGAGGTTAGTCAGTTGGTTGGAAGCCTGGAATTTCCCCACAGTTTAAGTTTATAAATAACTCCTCGGGATTTCCAGAGATTTCTGGGCAAGCTTCCCTCCAGTCTCAACTGTGTGATTCTGGCTTGCCGCTAACTTCACAGGCCTCCCCTCCAGCTCTTCCTGGGTCCCTCTTCCGGTATCCCCTGTGTTGGCCCTGCCTGGTTGGAAAAGGGCCTTGTCACCTGATCCAAGCTAACCAATTGCACACAACTAGCGGGGCCAGAGGAATCCAATCGCCCCCACACCGGTGACGCCAAACCCCGGTGGGGGACGTTTGCATTAACTGTTGTACACTGTTTGAAATTAAACCGCTTAATACTAATTAATGCGTATCTTTGTTCATCCTGGTATTATCTCTTTACCAGGTGTGCAAAGTACATGCACGTAGTTCCACCTGATTTACAAAGAACAGTACCATGCCATTTTGCCAATTTACATGATCCTGGTTAATATGCTCTTATCCCATTGCACTCATTGAGCCCACATGCACAAAATGCACAGTCTGTTACTATGTGCAGTTTACTATACAAAAACAATAAAAGAGAGTCAAAACAAGGAGACGGCGCCTCTTGTATTAGTCGTGAGATAATGGGAAAAGTGAATTACATGAATGAAAAGATTCCAAGGGAATGTATAGAGAGGGAGGTTATGTGACAGTACCCCCTGAGAATCGCGGCTCACCTAAAATAGCTTAAATCAAGCGTAACCAGGATACTCACAAAGGCTGCCCAACCGCTTGCCGTTCCGCTTTATGCACAGGATGATCCGGTTGTGTCACAAACTAAATGGGGTTTAGGAACCAAGTATAGAAGACTGGCACGGTAGCTGCTATTATGGTAGAGACCGGGAGTGAGCTGGTATTATTTTAAACTGTTTATTCCAAACAACTGTAAAACGCATTTCGGGCAAAGACGCCCGTCTTCAATACAAATGGAAAAGCTATCGTTGTGCCATGATCCATGCAGTGCGGATAGCTCCAAGGTTAATGACATGTGGGTTGAGTGAACACCGTGCGTATAAAAGCTCAACTGGCGGAGCGGAAGTGTCCGGAGGATAGCCGGAATTTGATCTCGCTACAAGCAACAGGTGCCTGGGAAACCCGCAGATAACTGGAGAAGTAGTCAACGGATCCAGTTATCTAGGTTTCCCCAGGAACCTGTTATCCCAGAGACCTCTCCATAATGTGCATGCCAGCTTTCTTCTGGGTTTTCGAAACCCTCATTTATGGCTAGTGCATTTTGCCTGTAGTGTGACAGGGTGCGCCAGATTCATATGTTGTTGAACGGGAACACTCTTCATGTGAATCGGGTGCGTCGCCCTACAGCTGCTTATCGGGAAGTGGTGCCCAAATATTTTTTATCTCTTTGTGTCATGCTGCAGAATGTGGCACCGTCAGTAATAAATGGGCGGAAAATCTGGCTAAGCAGGAAAGCCCCTTTAGGTGCAAACATTTTTGTTGTACTTGTCTGACACAGAGCAGTAGCAAAGCAAAACTGGTGCAGAACTTCATTAATACATGTGCAACAGTTTGCACATTCTGTCTAGAGCACAAACAGACGAAAATTAGTGGCCAGAACCGTAATTATAAATATGGCCATCTATGTGAAGTGAGGTTCTTTAATAGCCATCAGTCCCAACTGACTGTAGGAATGTTCTGACACCTTTCCGTCATGGAGTTTTTTAAATTTGTATTGCAGGTCGCCTCTTTTGAGATAGACAGATAAATAGTTTACTTTTTCCTAAATGTCTCTTGTGAACCTTTGTAGTCTTTCTACATGAACTTTTGTGACAGGGCACAGGATTATATTCATATCATCTGATCATCAATGGCAGATTGGTGGGGACTGTTGAGAACCCTTTTTCCCCTCTACAATTACCGGGCCCTGGGGAACGGGAACTAGGAGGAAATCAGGTGGCCTCTTATAGCACTATTGACACACGCCAGAAGAGATGCAATGTCATTGCGTTGAAAAGTCTGCCTCACTTGTCCAGGATGTGGCCACATGGTGAAGTCTAGTGGACATCCAGTAGAAGACAATGCAACTAGTAGAATGAATTGCACAGGAGCCAAGCACCCGGGTCACCCAAAATTATTCACTTGCCCATTACTCTACTCTCTAGCGATATCAATAGGCCTAATAAACTAGTTGCCCACTAATATAGATCTTTTTGGTGGGTCCTTCATCCTACAAGTAAAAGAAACTTTTTTTTACACACAGAAGAGACGGTAGTTTAAATGGGGTTAGAACTGTGTTGTAGTCTTTAACTTCTTTATTACTTGTTTATTAGGTTTGGAAATTCTCTGTGAAATAATTAATTGTAATTCTCAACCACATCCGTGCTGAATATGACCATTCTTGGTTTTCCACATATACAGAAATAGCGCTTTGGTGTGGTAGACATTCGGTATAGAACAATTACAGCTGTATTTATTCAGAGAGAGACGGCTGTCGGTCTTTATTTGTAATGCTGTTTAAACATGTGAAAACTTCAGGCGATTGAGCTCCATAAGCTTTAGCCACCACGGACAGTAGTATCATCAAAATATTAGGGGGAATATCTGACTACTGCATAAAAATCTCTCCCAATTACAAAATACAAAAGTCTAATATATTCTTCTAAAATGTAAACATTTTAAATAAAAGAAAAGTAAAATAGTAAAATAGACGTGTGCTGCAAACCTACATTAAATTTTTTTGCGCAATTCTTGTGTTAAATATTTTTGAAAAAAAGTCTTCAATCATGGTAATATTGCAGATTAAGGCGTCACCACGGTCCCTTACAATAAACTAATGTTTTTTTCCCCAAACCTGTGATATTTTCTTCTCTCAAGAAAGACATGAAGACTTTGCTTAAAAAATAGTACAAGTTATCCACCATAACACACTTCACCTGGACCAAGAGAGTTACCAAGTTCTCATGCTCTTACAGCAAAGAACCCCTGTCACTGTCTATGCGTGGTGATAGAACTGCCTTCCTCTAGGTGTAGAGGATGCCCCCCTGTCTATGGCGATGGTAGCACTCCTCTCCTCTAGGTGTAAGGGATGCCCCCTGTCATGCGAGGATAGAACCGTCTCTCCTCTATGTGTAAGGATGCCCCTTGTTATGGGCGATGGTAGAACCGTCCTCTCCTAGGTGTAGAGGATGCCCCCTGTATTCCCCTGATAGTGATGGTAAGGCCACTCTTCCTCTAGGTTGTAGGGATGCACCCTTGTCTATGGTGATGGTAGGACCGGCCTCTACTTTAGGTTTAGAGGATGCCCCCGTCTATGTTACTGATTAGAACCTCCTCCTTCTGGGTAGAGGATGCCCCCTGTCTATGTAGATGATTAGAACCTCCTTCCTCTAGGTGTAGAGGGAGACCCCTGTCTATGTGGATGGTGAGAAGCTCCTCTCCTTAGGTTAGAGGATTTAGCCCCTGTCTATGGGTGATGGTCGATCCGCTCTCCTTAGGTGTAGAGGATTGCCCCTCTCTATGTGGTGTAGAACATCCTTCTCACTCTAGTGTTGTAGAGGATTGCCTCATGTTATGGTGATGAAAGAAACCTCCTTCCTCTAGGTGTAGAGGATGTCCCTGTCTATGGTGATAGTTAGAACCCCCCCCCGCCCCCTCTCCTCCTGTGTAGAGGAGCCCTATGTCTATGGTGATTGAGAACCTCCTCCCTCTAGGTGTAGAGGATGCCTCAGTCGTCTAGGTGATGAAGGAACCTCCTCTCCTCTAGGTTAGTGTAGAGGAATGTCCCCCTTCTATGGTGATAGTAGACCGCCTCTCTCTATGTGTAGAGGATGTCCCACGTTATAGGTGATGTATGATCACCTCTACTTAGGGGTGTATAGGATGCACAGGCCTGAGGGGATGTTAGAACCTCCTCTCTCGGTACTAGGTAGGAGGTGTCCACCTGTCTATGGTGGTGTATGGATTAAGATCCACCTCGATCTCTAGTGACAGGTCCCCTGCCATGGTGATAGTAGAACCTACTCTCCTCTAGGTGTAAGGATGCACCTGTCTATGGTTGATATAAGACCCGCCTCTCCTCTAGGTGTAGAGGATGCCCCCGTGCTATGGTGATGGTATGACCTTCTCTCCTCGGTGGTGTAGAGGATTGCCTCCGTGTCTATGGTGATAGTAGAACCGCCTCTCCTCAGGTTTAAGGATTGCCCTGTCTATGGTGATTGGTATTGCACTCCTCTCCTTAGGTGAGAGGATTTTCCCTTCTAGTGGTGATGATAAAACGGCCTCTCCTCTAGGTGTGTGAATTCCCATGTCTATGGTGATAGTAGAACCGCCTCTCCTCTAGGTGTCGAGGATGCTCCCTGTTATGTGTTAGTGAACCGCCTCCCTCTGAGATTAGAGGATACCCCTGTCTATGGTGATGATAGGGAAACTCCTCTCCTCTAGGTGTAGAGAGATTGCCCCCTGCTATGGTGATGGTAGACTGCGTCTCTCCTCTAGGTGTAGAGGATGTCCCCTGTCTACGGTGATGGTAAAGATAGACACTTCTCCTCTAGGTTGAACGAGTGATGTCCTCTGTCTATGATGATGGTAGAACCGTCTACTCTAGGTGTAGAAGATCCCCTTTGTCTATGGGTGATGTTAGAACCTCCCTATCTCTAGGTGTAGAGGATGTCCCCTGTGCTATGGTGATTGGAGAAAAATCCTCTCCTCCAGGTGTAGAGATGCCCCCTGTCTTGTGATTGTAGAACCACCTCTTCCTAGGTGGATTAAGAATGCCCCCTGCCTATGGTGATGGTAGAACCTCCTCTTCTCTAGGTGTAGAGGATGCCCCCTGTCTGTAGTGATGGTAGAACTGCCTCTTCTCTAAGTGTAGAGGATGTCCCATGTCTATGAGGATGGTATAACTGCCTCTTCTCTAGGTGTAGATGATGTCCCCTGTCTATGATGATGGTAGAACCTCCTCTCCTCTAGGTGTAGAGGATGCCCCCTGTCTATGGTGATGGTAGAACCTCCTCTCCTCTAGGTGTAGAAAATGCCCCTTGTCTATGGTGATGTTAGAACCTCCTCTCCTCTAGGTGTAGAGGATGCCCCCTGTCTATGGTGCTGGCAGAACTGCCTCTCCTCTGGGTGTACAGGATGCCCCCTGTCTATGGTGATGGTAGATCGGCCTCTCCTCTAGGTGTAGAGGATGCCCCCTGTCTATGGTGATGGTAAAATATCCTCTCCTCTAGGTGTAGAGTATGGCCCCTGTCTATGGTGATGGTAGAGCCACCTCTCCTCTAGGTGTAGAGGATGCCCCCTATCTATGGTGATGGTAGAGCCACCAATACTCTAGGTGTAGAGGATGTCCCCTGTCTATGGTGCTGGCAGCACTGCCTCTCATCTGGGTGTACAGGATGCCCCCTGTCTATGGTTATGGTAGATTGGCCTCTCCACTAGGTGTAGAGGATGCCCCCTGTCTATGATGATGGTAAAACATCCTCTCCTATAGGTGTAGAGGATGCCCCCTGTCTATGGTGATGGTATAGCCACCTCTCCTCTAGGTGTAGAGGATGCCCTGTATCTATGGTGATGGTAGAGCCACCTCTCCTCTAGGTGTAGAGGATGCCCCCTGTCTATGGTGCTGGCAGAACTGCCTCTCCTCTGGGTGTACAGGATGCCCCCTTTCTATGGTGATGGTAGATCGGCCTCTCCTCTAGGTGTAGAGGGTGCCCCTGTCTATGGTGATGGTAGAAAAATTAACGAATGTGTACAAAAAAGAAAAAATTGTTTTGCATCTTATGACGCTAATAACTTTTCATACTTTGCGCACCAGAGATGTGTGCGGGGCATTTTTTGCGAAATGAGGAGACGTTTTTCATTGCTACCATTTTGAGGTCTGGAGACATTGATCATTTTTATTTAATTTTTTGTTATGTAAAAAGGTTGTAAAAGTCGCATTTCGGACATTTGGGCGGCCATTTCCGCATAGGAGGTCGCCGCCGCCGTACCGTTTTTATATATTGATAGATCGGGCATTTGGACGCGCGATACCTAATATGTGTGATTTTACTGTTTATATATGGTTATATCCGTTCTAGGGAAAGGGGGGTGATTTGAACTTTTAATATTTTATAATTTTTTAGATTTTTAATTTTTTTTTATTGTTTTTTTTCACTATATTGTAGACAATCTAGGGTACATTAACCATAGATGGTTCAATCGCTGCTTACCATATACTGCAGATACTTCTGTATTGGCAATATATGAAGTTTTGACAGCACATTCATTACATGAGCCATGGCCATGTAACGAATTGCAGCTGCCAGATAGCCTCGGTCAAAAGAAGACACGAGGACTACCATGGAAAACCGATCGCCGCCCCCCGATGACGTTCGGGGGGTGGCGATCGGAAAAAAAGATGGCGGCGCCCGCGACGGCCGCCGTTTTTTAAACGCCGCGGGACTTTGCGGCGGCGTTGAAGGGGTAATAGCCGCGATTACGGTGCAAGCACGACCGCGGTTATAGCGGTGGGGGTTTTGTGCCAATAGGGAAAAACCACCACCTCTGTATGAAGAGGAATCAGCCCGTGAGCCCTATTCATACATCCCTTATTACCTCTGGCCGTAGAGCTACGGAGGTCAGGGGAGCGTTAAGGGTTTTTTAAAGCTGTATGGTGTCTAGAAGAACAGCTGTCAGGCACCAAAGCATCCAACTCTTCTGAAATAGTATCCTGCAAACATTCAGAAGTATAAAGGGGGTTTCCAGGTTACTGGACCCCGGCTTGCTTTGTGTACAACCCCAGGTGAGGAGAAGTGCCAAGGGCATTGTACTACAGTAGAATTAGATACACAGTATGTTGTAATTTAGTTACAAAAAAAATGGGGTCATTCAGTATGTGGGAACTTCCAACAATGTACAAGAGGTAGTATTCCTACTATTAAATAGTAATAGGGTACCTAGAGGACATCCTCTCACCTAGAGGGGAGGCGAATCTACCATCACCATAGACAAGGGGCCATCCTCCACACCTAGAGGGGAGGAGAACTACCATCACGATAGACAAGGGGAAGCCTCCACACCTAGAGGGGAGGCGAATCTACCATCACCATTAGACAAGGGGCATCCGCCAACTAGAGAGGCAGTTATACCATTGGCATAGACAGGGGGCATCATCTACCTAGAGGGAGGTGGTCTACCATCACCATAGACAGGGGTCCTCCTACACCTAGAGGAGAGTTGGTTCTACCATCATCCATAGACGGGGGCATACTCTACACATAGGGAGAGAGGCTCTAACTATCAACCATAGACAGGGGACATCCTCTACACCTAGAGGAGAGGAGGTTCTACCACTCCTCTAGGTGTGGAGGATGCCCCTTGTCTATGGTGATGGTAGATTCGCCTCCCCTCTAGGTGTGGAGGATGCCCCTTGTCTATGGTGATGGTAGATTCGCCTCCCCTCTAGGTGTAGAGGATGTCCTCTATGTACCCTATTACTATGGTAATAGTAGAACTACCTCTTGTACATTGTTTTGAAGTTCCCACATAGCTGAAGTTTTGTAACTAAATTACAACATACTGTGTATTTAATTCTACTGTAGTACAATATCCCTTGGCACTTCTCCTCAGCCTGGGGGTTGTAGACAAAGCAAGCAGGGTCCAGTGAACCTGGAAACCCCCTTTAATAACTTATGATGTTTGCAGGATACTATTTCAGTAAGAGTTGGATGCTTTGGCTGCCTGACAGCTGTTCTTCTAATACACCATACAGCTTTAAAATAGAACTTGGCTGTTGATGCTGAAGTTTAAGTATTGAGGAAGGAACTGCTCACACATAGGGGAAGCTCGCCTATCAAATGTACAACCTATGCACTTAAGAGGATCAGTGCAGTCAATTTGGCAAACAGGAACCAAAGCCATATTAATTGGCACCTACCAAAAGTTGTTATTTTGTCACCATCTTCAGCTCAGGAACCCAATAGATGTGCCACCCCAGAGACCCACTTACAAGCGCTAGACAATTTATTATGTCTACTTTTCACATAGAAAATGAAAAAATCCCCTTTAAACCCCAAAAAATCAATATCCTCCCCTAGTGAACTCATCATTCTCCCATCATCTCGAGAGTAAAGGAAAATCTTTTATATGATCAAAATGTATCAGAATTCAATTCACAATTCCAATTTAGGAATAAATATCCCACAACATTTTAGTATGTGCTTTAGACACTTTTTTGCTTGGTCTAACAAAAGGAGAGGCTTTCTGGCAGAAGGCTTACCAAAAATTTTTGTGCAAAGTTTTGGCACAATGTAAGCGAACCAAAAGGTGATATACTACACACTCAATAGTCGAAAGAGAGGCTACCTGACCTAACAGAGTGATAGCTATATCACACTGTTAGGTCAGGTAGCCTATAGTTAGGGAATAGGTTTTTTTTATCATAATAACAATCCCCTCTGACCATGATAAGATTTATATCTTTTGGTTAACACCCTACACCCTTCGTATTTCAGAGAGGTCACCTTTTCATTATTACCTTGCTATCTATATAGATAACACTGACCCATCATTACATCACTACTGACAATAGATGATGTAAGAAAATATGAATGCACAGAGAATTCATGGGAAACCTTCCATAGACTTCCATGGGTTGATTCCAGAGTATTCCTCCCTTCAGCTAATAGGCTGCTGTAAGAAATGTCTCTTAATGCCCAGGCAAGATGACAGGCCCCATAGTCACAGAAAGAAAACTGATAAGAAAGACAGCAAAAATATCAATACCAAAATTGGCAACACATTCCCTTTAAATTCATTACTTTAGCTACTCAAAAAGACCATGCCAGAAAAACTTTTATTTTTATTTCTAGGTATGTATTTGTGGCCACTAAACAGCAACACTGACACTGTCATTGATTACAGTATCGGTGCTGCTGATTAACAAGGAAGCAGAGACTCCTTACTTCATAGATCGATGTGATGCAAGGAATACAGTCCCCAGTAGTTTGTTAAGTCCGCAACACATTCACTATAATATACAGAGAATTTTTTTTTCAGCTTTTAAACCTAAAATATCTATTACTAAAAATTATGGACTTAAAAATAATTTTATAAAAATCTCTAATTGCCCCTCAAAAATTGCGTAGTTGGCCCCCAAAAATAAAAAATCATTGAAAGAAGACATGAAAAAAGTGGATACATATTGCCTGGTCCTGGAATCTGAAGCAGTTAAATATACAAAAAACAGATAAAAGACACTTTTGTGCCATTATTATAGAATATTTCAAATCTCATGTGTAATGTGATTATTTCTTGCGTTAAATTCAAGGGTCAGAAAGTAGGTCAGTACATTCAGTACAATTTGTGACCTGTGCTCCCTCCATATATTTTTCCAAAGCACAATACATCTGTGGTGTATAAGGCTGAATATACAGCCATAAAAATAAGCTCTATGAATGAGGAGTACTTGCCCGTACATGAGTATTGCAGCCATCGTCCTTCAACAAATCTGTCAACAAGACTCCTATAACAATGACTGCCACAATATACTGTATAAACTTGAGTATAAGCCGAATTTCTCAATTTGTGTTTGTGCTAAAAAAAAGCTCTATTTGGCTTATTCATCTCCGGTGTCCTCTTCTCCTCACATCTTCTCTTTGGGTTCCCAGCAGCACAGGCAGAGGCACGTCTATGTGCTATACCTGCATACACACTATGACAAATCAGTGTCGCTGGACAATATCCAAAGGGGAGGCTGCTGGACTTATTTTTATTAATGAGGGGAGGCTGCTCTTGACATTGTCATAAGGGGAGGCTGCTGGACATTTTATTAATTAGGGGAGGCTGCTGATTGGCTTTCTTTTAAACAGGAGAGGCTGCTGTGGACATTATTATGACATTTTATTAATGTTGCTGATTGACATTTTATTAACCCCTAACCAACATGTGACGTATTAGTCATGGCGTGTGTGTGGAGAGGGCTCAATGGATAAACCCTCTACAAACGAGATGGGTGTTTGCTGTATATTGTAGCAAACAGCCACTGGTAACACCGGTCAGTGCTGGCACGCTATGTTGGCGTAGATTCTTGCTCCCCTTGATATAGGAGACATGTTATTTGGGGCACACAGTGAAAGCCGTAAAAACTAAGCCCACAAGAAAATGGCGCAAATGCGGGTTATTTTACCAATTTGGAATTTTGCATTTGGAATTTTTTTCCCGCTTCCCAGGACAGGGCATGGAATATTAAATACCGTCACAATGAAGTTAAATTTGTTACGCAGAAAACAAGCCCTCACACAGCTCTTTACTCCGAAAAGTTATAGATTTTTGAAGGTTGGGAGTGAAAAATGGTAATGCAAAAACAAAAGGGCCTGGTGGTTAATGAGGGGGGGCTGCTCTGAACATTAACATGTGGGGAGGCTGCTCTGGACTTTAGCATCAGGGAAAACTACTGGATATTTCATTAATGAAGGGAGGCTGCTGTGAATATTAATATGAGGGGAGGCTGCTGGACAATTTATTAATGAGGGGAGGTTGCTGCTGTACGTTTTATTAATGAGCGGAGGCTGCTGTGGATAATATCACGAGGGGAGACTGCTGTGGACATTATCATGAGAGAAGGCTGCTGGACATTTTATTGATGAGGGGAGATTGATACACATTTTATTAATGAGGGGAGTCTACTGGACATTTTATTAATGAGGGGAGTCTACTGGACATTTTATTAAAGAGTAGTGACTGCATACTTACAAGCGAGACAATAAGTTTTCACAGTTTTTTTTAAGTAAATTAGGTGCCGCGGCTTATACCTGAGTATATATGCTGCAATTATACAATGCCGTCATGGTTCCTGTAACAATGACTGCAATATACAATTATACAGGAGGCACGTCACAAATTCCTTCTGCATTATGCCTAAGTATGGGCCCACTTACTTCATAAAAAAAACAAAATTGTTTTATTTGGATTTTTTCAGATTTCAACTTAAAATACATAATGTATATATCCTGTATAAATGAAATAAATAAATCCAGGCAGCTTTTTGTCTGTAATTGCCTTGTCAAAAGATTTTTTTTTATTCTCGAATATAAAGCAGGTTCCAGGGCTGTACTTCATACTTCAGTAATAACAGCACTCTATTACACATACACCCACATATCAAATAGCTTAGAAAATAAGGTAAAAGATCAAAGAAATATGTAAGAGCTGAACATTTTTACAGCCGTAGCTTTAAATAAATCAACAAAAAAACATCTTTAAAATATGTTGCACATTCCTGAAGATAATAGACACAATTCTTCAGCCGCATCTATCATTAAGAAATGCTTAGCATTCTTCCCAAATTTGTTTTTTTTTACAACTTTTACCATACTGTCATGTTGCATGACAAGGTCCATAAAAATTTTTTACAAGCAAACCAACAAATGCTGTTTATTTTAACTTTCACTCATTCCATTAGTTACACCCCCGGTTATGGACACCATCCATCCATACACACAACACCATTCCTGCTTCTCTTGACTGCTTAGATTTCAGTATGTTAAAGGGAACCTGTCAGCTCCCTGGTCACAAATAAGCTAAACACATAAGAGGAGATCCATTATGGCGTCTCCTCTCCTCGCCACGGCTTTCTCCATCCCACATACCACTATGGACGTTTTAGGGCATGGAGTAGGGCGGGCGGAGGTCCAGGGCGTGAACACCTGACTTGTCACATTTACTATAGTAGAAAACTCAGCCAGTTCTGATCTGGTCTAAAGTTCAGAGCTGGCAGATTTTGCGCCCATATTCACTAAGAGGATGGAGTAGATATATATAAATATTTTATAAATATTGGCGCAGAACAACTGGCATTATAAGGTTGGCATTCTAAACACCAGTCTTAAAATTCCACTCTCCAAATGCGACCCTATTCACTAAGAAGCTCTGACCTTCAGACCAGATGGGAATTGGCAGACTTTTTTGCTATAGTCTCCAACAATTTTCCGGCGTAGACTATATTAATTGTGACAGGATTGGAGTTCACTAATATATAGGGAGCCCCCTTTCCAGTTTATACACAGCCCCCTTAAGTCTATTTATAGGAAGTCCCCTCCCCCTATAGTGTATTTACTATATATGCAGACCTCAGATTACCTTTATACAGTGCACCCCCACACATAATTGTAAAGCGTCTACCATCTATACCATCACATGCCGCCTGGGTCCTCCACAGTGTGCAGAGTGGCGTACAAACTTTCCAGTTGCAGGTCCATTCTTGTGGAGGGTGATTCAGGGGGCGGCTGCCCGAGTCATTCACATTACTGCCGCCCCTCTCGGGGTTCAATCATCTGCCGCCTCATGGCAGAAGCAGCCCTGGTCTGCATCTCTATTCAGCTAGCTATCATATTTTACATTACAATTTACAATCTTGTCAAGGAGAGGTCTAAATTAGTCCCAAAATAATCATAAATAAGGTAATTATCCTCCATTCACAAAATGTCTGATGTATCAAAATATATGATTATTCTCTGTGGTGCATGTCCACATGTCCATATCGCCACTTTTGCTTCAATTACCCACACATAAAAGTTACAATAAAAAGTGATCAAAAGGTCATACAGTCCCCAAAACTTTAGCTAAAAAAAAAGACACCTTACACAGCTCTGTACACTGAGGTATGAAAAAGTTCTGGGCATCAGAATGGGATAATATGGTGAATAAAATTTTTGCAACAAAAAATTGTTATGCAGTAAACTAGCCCTCAGACATGTAAATGGGGGAAAAAACAAAAAGAGATGGCTTTTGAAAGGAGGGGAGCTAAAAAAAATTGAAGGAGCACAAAAAGAAAGGAGTATTGGTGGCAAGGGGTTAAAGGAGTTAGCTACTCTTTTAGCAGGAATCAGTCTCCCATGTGCCTTTTCTGCCTAAATAATAATCCCTGAATGTTTATGAAGTGATTCAGCATTCCTGCTACTTACTTTTGTGCTGACTGCAATCTCTCCGTGGATCTTTGTTTAAATCTCTGAGCACTGATGAATAGGAGGGGCTGTAGCAGGAGAGTTATGACTGCTCTCCCCCTTTCCCTCTCTCTGGGGACTGTGTGAGAGAGAGGTACAGTGGGTCATGCCATTAGGACGGACTAAATAAACTTCAGGTTATCTGCAGGAATATCTGTATATATGCAGAGAGCATCATGGCTAGAACAGGAAAAGTCTGAAGCTCTCAAAGATGGCAAAGACACAGGTACATATACATGCATAGACATGTCTAATGCAACAGATATAGAGGCGGTCCCCTACTTAAGAACACCCAACTTACAGACGACCCCTGGTTACAAACTGACCTCTGGTAATTGGTAATTTACGGTACTTTAGCCCTAGGCTACACTGATCAGTTGTAACAGTTATAAAGGTGTCTAATATTAAGTTACTCCTGGTTCCTATGACGACCCAACATTTTTAAAATACAATTGTCACGGAAACCAAAAAAATTCTGGCTGGGATTACACTGATAAAATACACAGTTCCGATTTACGTACAAATTCAACTTAAGAACAAACATACATAACCTATCTTATACATAACCCGGGGACTGCCTGGCCACCCAGGGGGGGTGACCAACCCCTGTAAAGCTCAGGTGGATTAATCAGCTCCATGTGTGATGACAAGTTCTGTGTGTAACGTGTTTATGTAGGCAGCCAGCCTCACCCAGCTTTCCCAAGGTCCTGAATGTTATAATTGTTTTTTCAGCAAAAACCACTAAACTCAGGAATTAAACAAGATATGTGCCTGCATCAGTGTAGCTACAGCATTCTCAAGGTATGTTTGCTTCATAATGCATCAAATCAGATGGTAGATTTCCTTTAAGTTGCTTTGTGATACCAATTCCTCCTTATCTTTGACACTCTTCACAGTCCTGAAAAGGAAGTTTTGTGACTGTACGATGATAGCAGTAATGTACACTGATTATTTAAATTATGTGCATATTTTACAAGGCCGTGTACAAAAACCCCACAGATGGTGATTGTATAAATATGGATGCACATTGGATGCGCTTCAATTCTGTAAAACTGATATTTGTATTTTCCTTATGTTTATTTGTAAACAAACTGAAATTTATAAACCTATTAAAAATAATCAGGGTGTAACACAATGTTAAATAATCATATTGTAGGCGTTTATGTAGGCATAACATCATATTCATGCTTACATCGCTTTAGAAATAAAATTGCCTCCAAGCCACTTCTTATTCTGGGCTCATTTCTTAAACCAAGATTTCACGCAGAAACGCTGTCACATATTTAGTTTTATTGGTAATGAATACTCTGGGGCTGCATAAAACTGCAGATAAGCCAAGGTATTGTAAGAAATCTATCAGTGAGAGCGACCTACTATGTCACAGACATTAAACTGATTAATTACAGAGAACACATCGTAATGTTCTACGGATGATTAACTCATTCATACACAAAAAAAAGTGAAGTATTTTGTAAAACAAATACCATTACTTTTCCTGCACAATGCTCCTCATCATGCAATATGTTCCCCCACAGCTAGTCATATTCTGGAATATTTGGATGACAGCTGGCCCTTATAACTTCCCTCCACTTTACCCCCGCTATCAGAAAAGGCGCCAGGAATCGGAAATCCAACATCCCGTTCTTCTTAGCCCTCCTTGACATACTATTACTGCATGGAGCCCTGTAACTTAGCGCTCCATGCAGTAATAGTATGTCATGGAGCCGATGCTCCTCGCTAGTGCTAAACCGGCACTGGAGAACACGGGATGTCACATGTTACTTACAGCTGACATCTCTGTGCAACACCGTGGTCTGAGCAATCTGTGATCGAGTGTGTGAACCTGTTAAATGTTGCGGTCAACGCGACTACAGTATTTAAATGCCTGCAGGAGGATTCTCTGCTTCATCAGCGCCTTCTGTAACGCCGATGGTGTGCGCCAATCTTTGCTATAGCGCTCCAGGGCGGTCCATTGTAAATGCCTGTAAGGTCCTGTCACAGACAGGATCATGCAGGCAGTGGCCCACATTTATCGAAAAATAGTGCAAACTGTAGAGCGTGCAACGGATTCATGAGACATGTTGCACGGTCTTCATGAATCTGGCGCCTCTGCACTGCTCCGGCGGGAAAGCACCATTTCTTTTTTGCTACATTTGGTTCATGCTGCAGAATTGTGGCACAGACAGAATTGTGGCTCAAACTGCAACTAAGCACTAAAAAGCTTCTTTAGGTGCACATTTTTTCTGTCTTGTCGGACACAGGGCAGACACCGGTCACAAAACTGGCACAGACACTTTAGAAATACATGTACAAGCAGTTTGCACTTTCTTTCTAGTGCAAAGTCAGGCAGAAAACTGGTGCAAACACTTTAATAAATGTGGGACATCAAAATAAAATATCCATACATTAAAAAAATTATAAGAACATACAGCAGACATATGGGAAATGTCAGTAACTAGTTTGGGCTGTAAAGCTATCTGTCTGAAAATAGCAAATTTTTCAAAAATGTCACCTTTTTCATTTTTTTTTTTATAAATAAAAGCAAAGCTTAACCAAAATTCTGCACTACTATGAAGCACAGCATGTGGCAATCTTAAAATTACTTTATAAGTCCAAAAGAGAAAGTTAAAGTGTTTAAAAGTTATAACAATACAAAGCGACGTATGTCAGAGTACAAAAAAGGGGCTAAGCCCATTAAAGAAAATTCTCAAATGTTAACCCCCTAGTGATGTTTACACAATAAAGATCATTTTTATCCTCCTTATTTGACAATTTTACTCAGTGTTATTGCTGTTTAGCTCCTATTACTCAGTGATGGTCAGTGTAAGATTCCAGAGACAATTCATGATCCATCTGTGCTATGAAATGCTGTGTGCTGACAAGGTGCTTAGATTATCAGGGTGCAGGGTTTATCTACACTTTCAGTTAGCCTGAACATTCACTAGTATCTGTCATATAGAAAGAGTGATGAGACAGATCAGAGATGATGAGATCCATGAGATGCATATTACACATGACATTCCCATCTGTGCTATAACAGCCATAACATATGCATAGATCTATTGTGCCACCCTCACCCTCCCCTGTATAAAGACCTTATATGCCTGTAGCCTGTAGCTGTACTCTTCTCACTATGTGTTGCTTGCCGGCAGGAAATGTGTGTGTGTGTGTTTGTGAGGTCGTCCTGGAAAGCAGGGGGTTGGAGCTGGAGTGCTGGGAGGAGCTCAGTGCAGCCTCAGGTAGGAGAACAATGGGGCAGATTTACTTACCCGGTCCATTCGCGATCCAGCGGCGCGTTCTCTGCGCTGGATTCGGTTCCAGCCGGGATTTATTAAGGTAGTTCCTCCGCCGTCCACCAGGTGGCGCTGCTGCGCTGAAAAGCATCGGAACGCGCTGGAGTTCACCGGGTGGGCTGAGTGGAGGTAAGTGCAAGCTCCACGACAGATTTTTTTTTTAAATGCGGCGGTTTTTCCGAATCGGTCGGGTTTTCATTTGGCCACGCCCCCCAATTTCCGTTGTGTGCATGCCGGCGCCGATGCGCCACAATCCGATCGCGTGCGCCAAAATCCCGGGGCAATTCAGGGGAAATCGGCGCAAATCAGAAATATTCGGGTAACACGTTGGGAAAACGCGAATCGGGCCCTTAGTAAATGACCCCCAATATGTCTAGCCCCAAGAGTCATAAGATTAAAAGTTGAGTTCACAGGCATCTGTAATTGTGTAGAGCAGGACTGATAGAGACAGTTTGGAATTATATCTGTGAAATGCTGTATTTTTGTTAATAACATTGAATTAGAGAATGTGTTATTTTGTTGTCTTGAGTATATTTAAGAATCTTTAAGAAAAAACCCTTCAAGTAAAAAAAAAATAACTGCATCCTTAAAGGGAACCTGTCGGCAGAAATTGACCTAATAAACCACTACCAGTATGTCATCAAGCAATGTTTCTTTCATGGCCCAGTGTGGTGGCATCATCCATTTGATTGTATAAAGTCAAGGAGGCGGAGAGTCAAGCTCTCCTCACTTCAGAATGTCCTCTTCACTGTAATTGATGGTTCTACATCCAGACACATCACTAACCAGATCTCCTTCACTCTCTGGTGAGGAGAGCTTGACTTCAATGCTGAGCTCTCCACCTCCGTGACTTTATACAACCAATTTACAACTCACTTTAAAGTTGATTTTCTGAGTGATGCCTCCACACTGAGCCATGAAAGAAATGTGATCTGGAAGGTGTAAATCTGCTAACCAACATACTGGTAATGGTTAATTAGGTCAATTTCTGATGGTGGGTTCCGTTCAAGGGATTAATATTAGCTTTTGGGGGAAAACTAAGAACATACCTATACCCAGTTGGCTGGATATAGTTGGCTGGAGCTGCCAAAACACAGGATCAACAGTTGTTAATATGTGCAGATAGCAGTGAGTCTGCACTGTGCAGAAGAGGGTGCTGAGTTTCGCTTGCTGCAGTCAGCAAGTAAAGGAAGAAGAGGAGGAAAGGGGAAGGAGTAAAAGGAAGGAGGGAATTTTTCTTTCTGAAATGCAGTGGGACGAGCGTTTCGCGGAGGGTGAGGGAACCTGTTGCTTGCTCGAACCACACCCCAGGAACACAGGAAACAAGCTGGCAGGGAGCCAGGTAAAACTCTTTTACCAGGTAAAATTTTGTTAAGAATAAATGGCAGAAATGTTCTAAAACAGTTGGGGGATATGATGATTAATATCTGTGGGGACATGGGAAATTCAAAATAAGGGTATCTGATGACAGCTTCCCTTTAATCTGAATTTACAGTACCTGTATGTCGTATATATCAAGAAATTCTTGACATGTTTTTTTGCATTGTCTTGCTGTATTGAAACACTTAGAAAATTAATTTCGCATCCATCTGGGCCACATGTTTGCTTTACCCTTAGGGAGCATTTCCTGGTACATATATACACTAAAAGCAAATGTCGACAGGGATGAACAGAGAAATATGTTTCCAACGGGAAATGTAGCAGACGCAGAACTGTCCATTACAAAGGACCCTATGAAAAATTCTACATGAGCACTTCAGGTAAACTTCTGACTAGGCAAAGGTCATGGAGGGTCAAGCAATCTCTGCTAATGGTAGGACTCATTACATTAAGAAATTGTTAATATTCAATGAAGAGTTACAGCGCAGAAATCCCTGCAAGATGACTCATCCTTTGGCTCTGGTTTATAACATCAAACTTCAAAAAAGACCTTCCCTACGTGGATCTGCAATGTTACAAAAACTGTCCAAACACGAGGGCACCGTATATTATCCCGACGCTACTAAAAAGGCAGATTATTTTGTGCTCTGAATGAAAATCAATAAGTGATCTGGTGCCTGAAAGCTTTCAAGAGGTAATTTTGTGTTATATTAAGGATGTATTTTACGATTATGCTTTGTAGTGAGGACAGATTGTCTTCTACTGTCAGTGTCCTTCCTGTATCATTGTACATAATTCCTCAAATTGCAACAGGGAATGAAAAACGGACCGGGTGGGGGGATGGGGGCCAATAATGCTACAGTAAAGAGCACATTGCCGGATTATAAATGCGGTGCCCTGGGTTATACATAATTAAAGTAGATGACATTGTGCTATTTCACGCCAATTTTCATTGATATAATTATATTGGGTTGAGCTAATTCCAGAATGCACAGGGTTAAATTCAATTGTATACGTGTACCTTACTCCAAGGTAAAGGAAGTGAATATAACTGGGGCAGATTGGAATGGAGAAAGAACGGAAGGCATTGAAATCTCAATTATATGGAGGTCTCGAGAATAAATACTAAGGGTATAGTCATAGTATGTTTACCCCAATACTGTAGGGGGGGGGGCTGATAACTTCTCAGAACTGGGTTCCACTGATAGCCCACTGACCTCTTTTCAGTCTCTTGGTACACCTCCATTAACCCCCTTTTTCATTTTTGCATTTCTGTTTTTTACTCCCCTAATTCCTAAAGCAATAACTTTATTATTTTTATGTTTACGGAGATGTGTGAGAGCTTGTTATCTGCGGAACAAATTGTACTTTTGGTGGCATCATTTAATATTCCATGCAATGTACTGGAAAGCTGGAAAAAAAATCCAAGTGCAGTGAAATTGACAAAAAAACACATTTGTGTCGTTTTCTTGTGGGCTCTGTTTTTATGGATTTTATTCTGCGCTCCAAATGATACTTTCTCTTTATTCTTACGGTCACTACGATCACAGGGATTGATATAGGTTTTATTAGATTTTTAAAAATGTCAATCTTTCGTACATAAAAAAATATTTTTTCATTTTGGCAAATTTTGAGGCCAATAAAATTTTCGCTCTTTGTCCATGCACGGACCGATGTAAGGTTAATTTATATCAATTTGGGACCTATATGACCAATTAAGCATTTTTTTATTCAACTATTCATGGGTGGAAAAATGGGGGGGGGGGAGTGGCGATTCAGACATTTCGGTGCTATTTTCTGTTACAGGCAGTCCCCGGGTTATGTACAAGATAGGTTCTGTAGGTTTGTTCTTAAGTTGAATTTGTATGTAAGTCGAAACTGTATATTTTATCATTGTAACTCCAACCTAATTTTTTTGGTGTCTGTGACAATTGGATTTTAAAAATGTTGGGTTGTCATAAGAACCAGGATTGACACTAAAGCTTCATTACAGACGCCTGTGATAACTGTTATAGCTGATTATTGTAGCCCAAGGCTAAAGTACAGTAAATTACCAACATCCAGAGGTCCGTTTGTAGCTAGGGGTCGTCTGTAAGTTGGGTGTTCTTAAGTAGGGGACCACCTGTACTGTGTTCACGTCCGGGAATAAACGCTTTTATATTTTCATAGAACAGGCATTTTAGGACGCGGTGATACCTATCATGATTATGATTTTTACTGTTTATTTATTTTTATATGTGATCTAGGGAAAGGGGTGTGATTTAAACTTTTCCTCTTTTTTTTTACAATTTATTAAAAAATTTTTATTTTTTACCATTATTTCACCCTGCAGGGTCTGATTGCTAATACTACTACTGTATTGCAGTATATAGCAATACTACTGTTGATCTCTAATTGCATGCCATCTGCTGGCTGTTAGAGATCATTACACATGGTTAGCCTACGTGTCCCAAATGACTGCCATGGCAACCAATAGCCTATGGAGTGGTAAGTTAGGTGCCAGCACCGAACGTGGCAGTAACAGTCAGGTGTCAGCTGTATTATACAGCTGACACCTGATGTGCATGTCGAGAGCTCAGCCCATGAGCCCTCTCCATACACTCCGGAGCTCCAGGACATTATAGTACCTCCTGCGCCATGGGGGGTACTGCACTGTTTATCGTATGACAGCTTAAGAATGTATAAGAATGTATAAGAATGTATAAGCATACTGTTATAGATTATAGTTACATAGTTTTCTCCTGGATTATCCTGCTAGTCTGGTACAAAGATGTAAAGAAAGAAGCATGGAGGGTCTGCACACAATACAAGTAAGTTGCAGAACTGCTGAATCACTTGATGAACATTCAGAGATTATCTACAATGCAGTGAAAATACATGGGCAGGTCATGTAAAGAAGTGGCAAACCCCTTTAATACATTCCCTAACGGTTGTAATCTTTGTACTATACCTAGTATTATATCAACCAACAAGAGTTGTGCCTTATACAGTAAGTCTGTAACTAAATTTTGTACCTTCTGTTATAGAACACAACACTTTATATCTGTCTCATTACTGTTCAATATAGGTTCAGTACTGGTTTATAGCGCCAATTACATTCTCTTTAGCAGACAACCCCTGTTCAATGGTGATCCAAATTTTATTGAGGAGAACCCAGGAGATCTTAGTCCTATCATAATTCTCTATTGTAAAACCAAATGTACAGATTAAATGGTAAAATCCATTCTTTTATTCCTCATCCAGCAGTAATGTGAAATATAAAATATACATGAAGGGGATCTGTCCATCGAGGAGGAATAATGGGATAATTGCTCATTGTGACTCAGCTGTTTGTCATTCTGTGCAGTTCCATCTTCAGAGATAAATGTACAAATCTGTCAAAACAGTGGGGCAAATTTACTTACCCGGTCCATTCGCGTTCCAGCGGCGGCTTCTCCGCTCTGGATTCCGGTCCGGCCGGGATTTAATAAGGTAGTTCTTCCGCCGTCCACCAGGTGGCGCTGCTGCGCTGAAAGTAAACTCATCGCGCCGGAATGCACCGAGCTGGACCAGGTGTAGGTAAGCGGTCCTTATGCGACACATTTTCGGTTTTTAAATGCGGCGTGTATGTAACTGTTCTTACCTTATCAATGAATGCACAAAAATGGGTGTATAGGTGTCCATGCACATTAGATGAAACCAAGTTGGTTGGATATGATTTCATATGGGACCAGCCAACCATAGAAATGTATAGAGGTGTTTTGACTCTCTCCTGTGGGAAGTTATCAATAGAAAGATAGATTGGGCATCTTGGGCACCTGAGTAGTCAAGAAAACTGCATGGCCAACATAATACAGGATAAAGGACGAGAAGGCTTAAAGGAAAAGAAGGGATTAACCACATAAGACAAGATAAAGAAATAAAAGGGATTGACAACGTAAAGAAGGTGATAAAGGAACAAAAAGAATGGCCAATGTAGAGAAGAGGATAAAGGAACAGTAGGGATGGCAAAGCTAGAGAAGGTGATAGAGGAACATCCCTTAAGACCACATAAGACAGGATAAAGAAATAGAAGGGATTGCCAACATGAAGAAGGGGAAATGGAACAAAAAGGATGGCCAAAGTAGAGAAGGGGGAAAGGAAAAGTAGGCATTGCCAACGTAAAGAAGGGGATAAAGGAACAAAAATAATGGCCAATGTAGTGAAGAGGACAAAGGAACAGAAGAGATGGCCAACGTAGAGAAAAGGATAAAGGAACAGAAGGGATGCCCAACGTAGAGAAGATGATAACAGAACTAAAGGGAAGGCCAATGTAGAGAAAGGGGATAAAGGAACTGATGGGATGGCCAATGTAGAGAAGAGGTAAAGGGAAAGTCTGCTTATGTTTGTATGTGGAGAAGGTTTAAATTAAAAGAAGGGATTAACCACATAAGAAAGGATAAAGAAATAGAAGGGATTGCAAATGTGAAGAAGGAGAAAAGGAACAAAAAGGATGGTCAAAGTAGAGGGCCAGAGAAGGGGGAAAGGAAAAGTAGGGATTGCCAACGGAAAGAAGGGGATAAAGGAACAAAAAGAATTACCAATGTACAGAAGGGGTAAAGAAACAGAAGGGATGGCCAATGTAGAGAAGAGGATAAATGAACAGAATGGATGGGCAATGTAGAGAAGGGATAAAGGAACAGAAGGGATGGCCAACATAGACAAGGGAATAAAGGACCAGAATGGATGGCCAATGTAGAGAAGGGATAAAGGGAAACGTCTGCTTATGTTTGTATGTGTGTTGGGTGACTGGGTAACAAGTGACAGTCATGAATAAAATCCATACAGCGGTGCCTAGGTACAGGAACAAGCCTTGGGGCACAAACAGCTTTATAGCTAATTTTAAGTATTAATACAAATGTGATTGATAATATTTTATTACATACACCTGCTGCTTTTACTATGTTTACTGCTAATATATTTGTCTAACACATGTAATTTCTTAGATATTTTATAACAGAGCTTCACCAGATTCACCATCCTCCTGTTTTTCTAAAAAAAAAAAAATGTGTTTACTACTAAAATACGGCAAAAGATCACATGCCGTCAAGTGTCCCATGTTATAAAAATAAAATGGGACACTACATTTTCTATTTTACCACCTACACTATGTCAATATGACTGAGGGTTGCTGAGCTCTATAAAAAAAAGACAGGTTATAAAATACATAAATCTTCTGTAGATATTGAATTGAATTGACGGTCAATCTCCCCGTCTATCTATTGTGTCACCCTGATTAACATTCAGTCATACAGATATAAACGTACAGTACATAAATTATGACCACAGTAGTTATTCTAACAAATGTGTCCTTACAGCATCTATATCTACAAAGAGAGAGTTACCCATAAGTCAATGAACTCCACCCGACTATACAGGCGGTCCCCTACTTAAGAACACCCGACTTACATACGACCCCTAGTTACAAACGGACCTCTGGATATTGGTAATTTCCTGTACTTTAGCCCCAGACTACAATAATCAGCTGTAACAGTTATCAAAGGTGTCTGTAATGAAGCTTTGGTGTTAATCCTGGTTCTTATGACAACCCAACATTTTTAAAATCCAATTGTCACAAAGACCCCCAAAAAATTGGCTCGGGCTACAATTGTAAAATATACAGTTCCGACTTACATACAAATTCAACTTAAAAGCAAACCTACAGACCCTATCTTGTACGTAACCCGGGGACTGCCTGTAATAGAAATGAAATATCACGACTTACTTTATCACCTCCTGTATATTCTACTGCACTCCCACTGCACCATTTCAAATATGGAAAAATACATAAAGATTGAATAATTTATCCCCCCCCCCCCAAAAAAAATGTACATTCCACATATTCCGACCCTTACCACCTTCTCTAGGGAAATGTAAATCTCCATCTGGACCGGTGAGGATGAAAACAAGTTTCATGGGCAGCGCACCTCCTGTAAATACCTGTATGATACAATACCGGAAAAACAAGCACCTAATACCTGCTATGAAGTATTGGAGTGTATTGAAGGAGTATTATCTAGCAACGATAGAATGATAGAGGAGCGTGCTGGCATATCGTAGCCGCGTTGCACGGTTTGGCATCTATTTAATGGATTTCTATCACATCAGGTGGCGTGAAGGATGGGATGACCGTCATCTTACCTTAGTTAGTTGAGCGATTTTCTTACACATCTTCCCATGCAGTTCATGAGTGTATTCCTGGGATGGCACCGGGCTGTGTTTGGATCCATTATACATGGCATGCTGATTTTTTCCCGAGGCCATTCTTCTGTTCTTGTTTTTGTTTTTTTCTGTAACACAGATCAGCGAGTGGGTTTGGGAGCTACGCACACATGGAAGAGGGGTTGTGTATACAGTGACAGTGGCTGCAGAGGAGAGGCAGCCAAGGCCCCCGCACGCTTCTCCTGTAACTGCAGATGTCCTGATCCTTCAGAAAGCAGCCAGGCTGGAGAAGCTGCAGCATGTGCTGTATATCTGACGCTTCCTTATTGGACTACGAGCTGACAGGGAGATGCCGGGAATTCTTTTTAGCATTAGCATTTCAGGAGACGAGCAGCCGGTACTGAGCCAGGCACAGCAATATCTCCACCTAAAACACATCCAATATTAACGCCACATTCAGCGTCTATCCATGACACATTCAGTGACACAACACAAGGGTGACGTGTCTATGACTATCAGCCATTTATTCTATGTACAGGCAGTCCCCGGATTACGTACAAGATCGGTTCTTTAGGTTTGTTCTTAAGTTGAATTTGTATGTAAGTCTGAACTGTATATTTTATAATTGTAACCCCAGACAGAATTTTTTTGGTCTCTGTGACAAATGGATTTTAAAAATGTTGGATTGTCATAAGAACCAGGATTTACAATAAATCTTAATTGCTTATAGCTGTTTATTGTAGCCTAAGGCTAATGTACAGTAAATTACCAATATCCAGAGGTCCGTTTGTAACTAGGGGTTGTATGTAAGTCGGGTGACAAGTAGGGGACTGCCTGTATATACAATTTTTAATACAGAGACTCAATGGGGCTCATTTACTTACCCGGTCCAGTCACGATCCAGCGGTGCGTTCGGGTCTTCCGGCGATTCACTGAGGTAGTGCGCCCGATGTCCACCAGGTGTCGCTGCTGCGCCGAGGTCCGCTGGAGTTCACCATCCTATGCTGGGTGCAGGTAAGCGCGTGTCAAGCGACAGATTTTTGTAAAAAAAATTCTGCGGTTTTACGGAATCCGTCGGGTTTTCCAACGGCCACGTCCCCGATTTCCGTCGCATACATGTCGCCGCCTTTGCACCACAATCCGATCGCGGGCGCCAAAAACCCGGGGCATTTCAGGGAAAAAGGGTGCTAATCGGTAATATTCAGGAAACTCAACGAAAAATAGCGATTCGGGCCCTTAGTAAATGACCCCCAATATTTACACCATTCCTTAGGGATTTGCTATACAGAACAGCTCCGAGCTGCTCGCTACATTGCATAGGATGTTATTGTTACAATACATTGTCATCTCAGATTTGGCTGCAAACATTTTTCCTTGTTCTGCAACAATCTATTAAATATCTGCAGACTGTACAGGGCAGAAGCTCCGCTGAGTATGATACTAGCAACAAATATTTTGCTGAAATAACAATTCCTCAAGATAGAATTATTACCAAAGGCTGCTGTATAGATTCGGCAATGCTGACATGTCTGTTGTAGAGAAGAAATGATTGTATTTTCCAGGTAATATTAATAATGGATGATCTTTTTGTATCAGAAAACGGTGGCATTCCTCAGTAATTCTGCCTGGAAGTGTATAACTAAACAAATGGGGGTTTGTCTCTAACGAATGTCAATGATAGGAGCCATGTCATTTTTATTGGGTGAATGTTGTGCGCACTTCTGACCTACCGTACTTCTTTCATTTGATGTTGTTTTATTTACACCAAGACAAGTCCAGCAAATCATTTAGCAAAGAGTGAGGTCAATTTAGCACTGGATGACGCCTCCTCTCTGCGGGTCGTGGCAGAAATATTAAGAGGCTCGGGCCACGTCTGGTGTACAACTGTGCTATAACCTGCGCCAAGAACTGCCGAAAGCTATATATAATGCACTTACACAGAGTGGGTACTTGGCCTGGCATGTCCCACTCCACATCACTTCCCATCCACTTGGTAGAAGTAGTATAATAATAATAATCTTTATTTACATAGCGCCATCATATTCTGCAGCGCTTCACAATTCATAGGGGACATAAATTATTCCCAAGAAAGATGTGCCATAAGAACCCAAACAAATATACATTGAAAAATAAATACTTTATTGATATAATTGCAAAAGACCAGACAAACAATATAAAATCAATTAAAAAGTGTAACAATGACACTAGAAACTCCGTGCGGTGAGTGTAATATATTCACCAACACTTAAACCCTGATTGCACAAATGCAAAAGGTGTGAGCTCAACAATAAATATAGCACATAAGTCTAGGTACATGGTATGTAAACAATCAATGCACAATATGCAACAATGCAATGACAATGTAAACCAAAATCATGCACTAAAAATAGTCAAGATAGAATGTTTCCCATACAAATACCAAAATCACGGTCTGAGGCAGTCATGGCTAAAGAGTGAAGAGCTGACACCAATGCAATCAGGGCAAATACGTGACCACCCCACGGTGACTTCATCAGGGGAATGAAGCCCAGAGTTTACATGGCATCTTTTATGTGCATATGGTGGGTGCTCCTCCCGCCTTCCAAGGCCGCGAATCTCACCTGGAATCCATTAAAGCTGAGACGGCGATCATGCCGGAGAGACGCGTCCGGCGTCGGCAGTTCTTGGCGCTGTCTGGTTTCTGCAGATTAGTTACGATAGGCCAGCGGCTCATTGTAATGAATACTGTGCATAAATGGTAGGAACGATCAGGCCCTCTAGGGTTAATGTACCCTAGGCCTAGAGGGTCTAAAAAATAGTAAAGAAAAGTTTCAAAAATTATTTTTTAAAAAGTAAAAACCTAACAGTTCAAATCACCCCCCTTTCCCTAGAACTGTTGTAAAACGTAATAATCAGTAAAAATCACAAACACATTAGGTATTGCCACATCCCAAAATGCCCGATCGATCAAAATATAAAAATGGTTATTGCCGGTGGTGAACTCTATAACGGAAAATAGCGCCCAAATGTCCCAAAGGCGACTTTTATACCATTTTACATCACATATAAAATGTTATATAAAGTGATCAAAATGTTGCTCAGTCCTTAAAATGATAGCAATGAAAACGTTGGCTTATTTAGCAAAAAATGACACCTAACACAGCTCCGTGCACCAAAGTATAAACACCTTATTAGCGTCAAAAAGATTTTTTCTTTTTTTTACACATTCGTTTAATTTTTGAAAATGTATTTAAACTCAATAAAACCTGTATAAATTTGGTATCATTGCAATCTTACCGAACCAAAGAATAAAGTAGAGCTGTTATTTGGAGCGCAGAGTGAAAATCGTAAAAACTGAGCCCACAAGAAAGTGACGCAAATGCATTTTTTTTTCCAATTTTCCACATTTTAAATTTTTTCCAGCTTCTCAGTATATTCAATGGATTAATAAATAATGAAACGGAGAAGTAAAATTTGCTACACACAAAATAAGCCCTCACACAGCTCTGTTATGGATTTGTTATGGTAGAGAGCTGGAAATTAGCGAAAAAAAACCCTGTGTTCTTAAAGGGGTTAAGCTTCCTATGTCCTTATTTTAAAAATTATGCAAATGAGCCTGAGGGGCTTCAGGCTCCATTAACACCTAAAGAGCCCAGAGCCCCTCATTGGCATAGTTTTGAAAGCCTTTTTTTGTAAAAACCACGGCATAAGAAGCTAAAAGAAGAGTGGATCCCGCCAGAGGGGGCACACAACAATTAGTCAGTGCTTGGTTTACACTCCTTTATCCTGGTAGCAGATGTCCTTTAACTTAATAAATGTTACATCTATGGCTGGTATGTAATGTGAAAAAAGACAGTGGCGCTCATTTACTAAGGGCTTCGTGGCCGCACTTTCGTCAGGTTGCCCGAATTTTTCCGTTTTGCGCCGAATTCCCCCGGGATTTTGGCGCACGCAATCGAATTTAGGCTCAATCGCGCCGGCTTTCATGCAGAATTTTAAAAAAAGTTTTTGTGTCGCAAAATCAATCACTCACATGTACCAGGAATAGGTTGTTGAACAACAGAGGACCTCGGCGGACCTCAGCGCAGCAGCAACACCTGATGGACATTGGGCGCACAACCTTAGTGAATCGCCGGAAGACCCGAATCTTCGTCAGAGAATGCGCCGCTGGATCAGGGCAGGACCGCGTAAGTAAATATGCCCCAATGTACCAGATCTATTACTCTGGCAGCGCCAGTTTTAGGGCGCGGATGCACTGTGTCCGCTGCACCAAAAAATTCTGCACCTTAATGCTAGTTAAACTGAGTGCACCAAAAACAAACTGGCAATCCGCAATTGGCGCGTGCAGGGTGTGCCACATTATTGAAGTCCGTGCACCAGTGTTCAATAATCTGGCGACTCTGCACATTAGTGAGAGTATATAGTACAAGCTACCAGGATGATGTACTTCTTGTATAATGAAGACCTTCAGCATTACTACAGAGAATTTATTAAATATTATGTTGTTTCGAAAGGAGGATACTCAGTTTTCAATGATGTATCATATTAAAAAGGTAAGAAAAAGATATTGGTCCATTAAGTTCAGCATATTGAAGGGAACCTGTCACCAGGAGACCCATTTTCAGCACTCCCCCAGTCCCCACAAAGCTTAGTACATACAGTGCCAAAGAGGTTTTGTATAGAAAATAGGTTTTACAGAAAAAAAGATATGTTATATTGTACCTTTCATTAGCATCTGCTGTGTGACTAGGCAGTTGCCCACTGGGAGGAGCTGGAAAGGAGCAGTTCCCCCCCCCCACACCCTTGGGAAACTGCTCCTCCATGTGTACTTTTCAAATATATGAAAACACCCATCTCTTTGCTTAGCACCGCCCCCTGCTCCTCTACAGCCAATCCCGAGTGATGGGAGTTATTCATACGTTTGAAAAGGACACATGGAGGAGCAGTTTCCCAAGGGTGAGGGAAAAACTGCTCCTCTATAGCCACTCACAGGAGACAAGTCCAGACCACATACAAAGGTACAATATAACATAACACAAAACTCAATATAACAAAATACAAAAACACTATGGCAGTGTATGTACTTTGCTCTGTGGGACTGGGAGAGTGCTAAAAATGGGTCTCCTGGTGCCAGAAGAAGGCAAAAACCCTGCAAGACTGATGCCAACTGGCCCAAAGCAGGAGAAATGACCTGCAAAGAGCTTTATTCCTACAAAATGCAATATTATTGCTCTCCAGAAAGGCATCCAGACCCCTCATGAACATGTTCAAATAGAACCAAGGACACTTTATTCATCTCCAAGCAAATACCACATGTTGCAGGGTCTACACCAGACCCTTTTTCAAGTGGAACTATTTTTTAGTGTAAAGAAGATGACGTCTGATCAGAGGAGACATCTTCTTCTTCTTTTACTTTATTGCCATTTCAACTTTTTCCAGCCACAACTCCTCTCTACAGCTCTATTCTTTCTATTCCTTCCAGGACATGTTTTATCTGGAAGAACAGGACACCTTGTAAATAGACGGAAAAGAGCTGTAGAAAAAGAGTTGTGGCTGGATGGGTAAAAGAAAAGATGTCACCTCTGAAGTAATCAGATATAGACTCAATAAACAATAAAAGTTGTTCATTTATGCCTGACTCCTTTACCCTTTTTTTCCTCCTTTTGTACTCTTTCGTTTTTGAAAAGATGTATCTGCAGACTGGGAACCAAAAGACGTGTGTGGTCTTTAATCAGAAAGAGTTTGTATAATGATTTGAGACCCCCAACACATCAGCCATTTGCCATTGGCAACATGACTTGAAAGAACTTTATTGGTTGCTCTCCATTCATGATTTTGCAATACCCCTGCCAATGCATAGGCGAATTGCAAATAGCGCCCTCTCTAGGTTATGAGCTGTTAGGGAGACTGATCACCTCTCTTGGAAGGTTCTGGAATCTAGACTATGGGGCACATTTACTTACCCGTCCCTGTGCATTCCCCACGGTGCGTTCCCTGATGAGAGTGCACATCTGCCGCGATTCACTTCCATCGTGCGCCCGATATCCTGTATGTGTCGCTCCCAGCTGAGGTCCACCGGAGTTCACCATCTTCTTCCCTATGCATGTAAGTGCTTGCAACACAATTTAAATGTTAAATCCTGCGCTTAGTCTGAATCAGTTGGATCGTCCGAGGCCCCCCCCTTCCCGATTGGTGTCGCATGAAAGCCGGCGCCGAAGCGCCAAAATCCGTTCGCGTGCACCAAAACCCCTGCTAAATGCGTTGCAAATCGGAAATCATCGGAATATCCGCGGACCCTTAGTAAATGAGCCCCATTGTGTAATTCCAGCTGTAGATTCTGCCTGGAAAGGCAACAGTTAATGCTATTATTTGTATTGTCCAATTAGGTACCTGTAAAGCAAGCTGAAAGCTGGTTGGAGGAGTGCTACCACCTGACCAGGGGAGTATAAAAACCTGCGCTGGATGAGAGCACATGGTCTTGAAGTCAGTAGATAGAGAAGCGGGTCCAGTGTGCAGCTCCCTGCAGAGCTGCACTCCAGACCTACTAGCAGGAAGAAGAGGTATCTCAGGCCTGAGACCTGAGGGCAAGTCGGGAGACTCAAGCCCAGACCTGCAGCTTCCACTATTTAGACACAGTTATCCCTGTACCAACCTAGCCTGCATCTTCTACCCGGCTGAGAGTAACCTTTCTGTGGACCAGTGACCTTCCACCAGCTTGCGGAATCTACTGCTGTTGTGGTTGCCTTTTGCCTGCTGTTGAATAAAGAACTGTGAGTTGATTTGCACAACGTTGCCTCTGTCTGATCTCTGGATATGTCTGTCTACCACCATGGGCTTCCCCATCCATCACCCAGGGACTCATCCCACAGACACCGCAGGGGTCCCCCCAGGGAGAACCAGTACATCAGCCTCTCCCTCCATTTCTCTTGCACACACCACCTGCTGGAGGCCTGCCAGGCTGTAGGACAGCCCTCCGGTCCCCATACCAAGCACCGTGACAACAGCGCGCCCTAGGCCGAACTGGCCAGCCCCTCTGGTTTCTCGGGCCGGCTTCCTCCAGGCCCTGGTGGGGGATGTTGCAATCTCAAAACAGGAACTTGAGACTTCCTACCTGCGACATTCATGTATCTTAATGGTCCCTTTCCAGCTTCTCTATGGTCATAATTGTATGTTTTGCTAAATTGCGGTGATCAATAACTGCTAATAAGTAAAAAAACAAAGGATGATTAATTAGTCTAACTCTGCAGACTGTCAGTCAACAATGGCAACCATTCATCCAGATAAATCCCCAGTGACGTGATGCAGTGGATACGGGCAGTGTGCCAAAAGAAATGAAATCTGTCAATGCTGAGAAGAACTCGGCCAACTCAGTAATTTACTGTCTCTGAAAAAAGCACTTAAGATTTCATTCCATTTCTGCATATAGTACTTGTGCATTTTTTGGGGGGATTAATAAGTGGACATTGCATTGCACATTATCAGCTAAATTGGGGACCCTGGTTTTTGGCTACATGCATCAATGTTTGTATGAATTGCCTTTTCTATAGACATTAAAAAAACTCATGAACTCAGATCGAGTAAGTAAATAGACCACTAGACGAACATAAAGCAGGGATGCTACTGAGACCAGAATCCTGACCAGACATTCATAGTGGCTATCCCTAGTACTGAAGGCAGTCTTTTACTTGTTGACCTGTCTGATGAAGACTAGGTTATCGGACCCTTGAAGATCCCACAGAGTTGGGAGATGAAGACAATGATAATATTGTTCTTCTTGACAATAAATATTGGAGCGCCCTGTTCACCTACATGTATTCAGACATGATGAGACTTGCAGGAGGTGACAGAGGATATCAAAGGCCATGAGGAAGAGTGGTACCAAATAACAAGTCAGTTGAACAGTCAGGGGAAGATTTATCAAAAGTGTCTAAGACTAGAACTGTTCTAGTTGCTCATTGGAAGCAACCAACTAGAACTCAGCTTTCACTTTCCTACCGATATTTATTAAAGTGAAGCTGATCTCTGACTGGTTGCCTGGTTGCCATGTACCTAAAAAAGTCGCAAATCAAGGAGAAAAAGCAAAGAAATGAAATACATGCACTAAAATAACTTTGACTTTTGTGTCAGCAGGCTACATTGCCTGAAGAAACAATAATTAATCCACAGTGGACCCACTATGCCACCATTGGCAACTGGTTTGGCCTAGTGATACTCTTAAATGCATTGTAGTGCCATGAGTATCATCTACCACCTCCTCCCCTGCCACAGGTAACTGGAAATACCAGGTGGCACGCTCAAGAATAACCCCAGTTTAGTTGTAGCTGACCCAAATGTGTCAAAAATCCTCAGCGCATAGTGCCAAAGAGACAAACTGAGGTGTGGTCAATGTAGACTTCCGCCGTACTGGGGGTCTGTAGTATATAGCCTGCCAGCCCTTGTAGTATATAACCAGCCCCCCTGCAGTAAATATATACCCAGCCAGCCCCAGTAGTATATAGTTAGCCAGCCACCCGCCCATGCAATATAAACCCAGCAAGCCCCCTGCAGTGTAAAGCCTGCCAGCCCCCTGTAGTATATAGCCTGCCAGCCCTTGTAGTATATAGCCTGCCCAGCCCCTGTAGTATACAGCCTGCCAGCCCCCTGTGGTATATAGGCAGCCAGCCCCCTGTGGTATATAGGCAGCCAGCCCCCACGCAGTATATAGGCAGCCAGCCCCCACGCAGTATATAGGCAGCCAGCCCCCACGCAGTATATAGGCAGCCAGCCCCCTGCAGTATGTAGGCAGCCAGCCCACTGCAGTATGTAGGCAGCCAGC
>CM033641.1:28271954-28595722 GCA_019512145.1 Engystomops pustulosus
CCCCTGTAGTATATAGGCAGCCAACCCCCTGTAGTATATAGCTAGCCTGCCCCCTGTAGTATATCCCCTTCAAGCCTCATATTGTATATAGCCAGGCAGCCCTGTGTAGTATATAGCCAGCCCCCTTGTATGCGCAGCACATAAAAAATAAAAATAAACTGAGCACTCACCTTTCCGATGCATCGGGCAGGTCCTCTTCTTACTTTATGTTGAGTGCAGGGAGCTGGCGCCACTTGCTGACATCATAGTTTGTGCTCCAGCCGTGTGCACAGATCTGTCACTGACCTGGAGCTGGTACAAATAAAGAAAGAAGAGAACCTGCCTGGGGCGACTGAAAGGTGAATACTCAGTTGTTGTTTTTTTTAATATACCAGCGTATAAGCCAAACTGGGAATTTTCAGCACAAAGATTGTGTTGAAAAACTCGGCTTATACTCGAGTATATACAGTAGATATTATTGCTTATTTATTAAACAAGAAAACCTGAAATATTCTGCCATGATATCCATTTCTACATCAGGCAGAGTGCAGTGCAATGTCGCACAAAGTAAAAGACAGTGAACAGCCCTGAGCTTGCATCACAGCAGGGTTCGGGTAACACCCCAGAGCTCAGAACCCCTTCCATGTCAGCGGTTCACCACACATTGGTCAGGGGGAACTTACACCTTACATAGTGCATAGTTTGGGTTGAGACAATATGGCCAAAAAAGAAATTATTGTTCTGCAAAAGGATTTTAATTTTTGTTTTAAATGCATTAAAACAATTAAACTAAATAAATGCATTAAATCCGTGAATGCAGCAAACAAAAGACTAAAGGGAAGAAGTGTCATGTGGGGCCCACAATAAATGAAACACATGAATTTTTTCATAATTTTCACACAAATTTAGAATTGTATTTCATCTTCTCCGTTTGCGGCATTGAATATATAATACTGACATAGCTAGTACAACGCAGGAACAATAAAAACTTAACAGATCTTGATAGGTGGGGGATGATGATTGAAAACATAAAAACGGGGAAGGGCACGGGCGTTTAGGGTGGTCGGTCCACACTTGCGCTTCAAGCGCATATCAATACCTCCACCGTCCCGGAATACAGCGTGACAGCCCGTTTTTCATGGTCTGCCCCGCGGCGCCGTCCACGGCGAGAGTTGGCCCGGGACATCTACTCTATTGCCAGTGATCTCCCCTCTCAAACTTTCACTATGAATAGACTGGCCTCATTAACTAATCCTGCACTCGCTAAAGTCCACACACCCATCTCCATTAAGATGCACCCCTGTCCCCACCCACCACTCCTCCGCTTAGCCAATCCTCTGTTCTTCAACTTTACGTCCGTGCAGCATGCAGACTCCGCCCAGTTACACCTATCCTCCACTTCCGGGAGTAGTGGTCCACGTGAACTGCAGCTTCCACTGCTTCTGTTATGTGCACTGGCAGCGTGCAGCTCACAGACGGAGTTATCCATCATAGACACAAGCGGGCAGTGTAAGTTCTCTACCTGTCTCCTCATGTACCGCACACTCTACAGGATAGTCTGAGACTGTGGTTTTATGTCTGGCCCCCTGCCTGTACTCTTATTGCCCTCTGTGCCGCCCTGCCCGGTACTCCTCTCTGCCCCCTCTGCCCTGCCCCCCAACTTCGCGCCCTTGTCCCTCGCACCCTTCTGACCCTCTGTCCCCCCTGCCCTGTCTCTTCTGCCCTCTGTGCCCCCCTGCCCTGTACTCCTTCTGCCCTCTGTGCACCCTCCTGACTACTCTGCACCGTCACCTACTCCTTCTGCTCTCTGTGCCCCTGCCCTGTACTCCCTTCTTCCTTCTGCTCTCTGGTGCCCCTGCCCTGTATACCCTTCGCCCTCTGGCCCCCTGCCCTGTACACCTTCATGCCTCTCTGTGCCCCCCCCCTGCCCTGTATTCGCCTTCTGCCCTCTGCCCTTTACTCTTCTGCCTCTGTGCCCCTGCCCTGTACAACCTTCTGCCCTCTGGTGCCCCCTGCCCTGCTAACTCTTCTGCCTCTGTGCCCCCTGCCCTGTACTCCTTCTGCCCTCTGCTGCCCTCTGCCTGTACTCCTTCTGCACCTCTGGTTGCCCTCTCCCTGTACTCCTTCTGCCCTCTGTGGCCCTCTCGCCCCTGTACTCCTTCTGCCCTCTGTGCCCCCTGGCCTGTAACTCCCTCTGCCCCCTGCCCTGACACATCTGCTCTCTGTGCCCCCTGCCCTGTAACTTCCTTCTGTCCCTCTGTGCCCCTGCCTGTACTCTTCTGCCTCTGTGCCCCCTGCCCTGTCAGCTCCTTCGCCCTCTGTGCCCCCTGCCTGTACTCCTTCTGCCCTCGTGGCCCCTGGCCCGTACCCTTCTGCCCTGTGCCCCTGCCCCTGTAACACTTCTGCCCTCTGTGCCCCCAGCCCTGTTACACCTTCTTGCCCTCTGTGCCCCCTGCCCCTGTACTCCTTCTGCCTCTCCCTGTGCCCCTCGCCCGTAACTCCTCTGCCTCTGTGGCCCTCTGCCTGTACTCCTTCTGCCCCTCCTGTGCCCCCTGCCCTGTACACCTTCTGCCCTCCTGTGACCCCCTGCCCTGTACTCTTCTGCCCTCTGTGCCCCATGCCCTGTTACTCCTTCTGCCCCTCTGTGCCCCCGCCAGTACTTCCTTCTGCCCTCTGTAGCCCTCTGCCTGTACTCCTTCTGCCCGCTGTGCCCTCTGCCCGTACTCCTTTGCCCTCTGGTGCCCCTGTACCCTCCTGCGTCGCCCCCTGCCCTGTAACTCATTCTGCCCACTGCCCTGTACTCCTTCTGCCCCTCTGTGCCCCCGGCCCTGTACTCCTCTGGGCCCCTCGTGTGCCACCTGCCCTGTTCACTACCACTTCTGCACGCTGTGCCCCCTGCCCTGACTCTTCGTCCCTTGTGCCCACCTGACGTTACCTACTCCTTCTGCCTCTGGTGGGCACTCCGCCCTGTACTCCTTTGCTCTTTGTGCCCCCTGCCCCATGTACTTTCCTTCTGACTCTTTGATGCCCCTGCCCTGGGCTCTATGCGGAACCTGCCCACAAATTAATTTTTTCAAACAGGAGTGAAGGTTCCCTATGAGGACTTAATTTGCGTTTTCAATATGTGAAGTGGTATCCAAGTTTGTTATAACTACACTTGAGGAGATAATTAAAGTGGGGAAAAAATGTAAGTAACGCGCTGTGGAATTTGATGCCGCTATAAAATAAAGAGTATTATTGTAAATTGAAGACAAACCTTAAAGAGGGGTTAATGTTGCTGAATTGCAATAGGAGCTATATAAATTAGGGGTCCTTGGGGTTGGCCACACGACAGGTGGCATTATACTTGTGTGGGCCGTTAAGGTCGATATTATATAATGGTTTTGGGGGCGGGCAAGGGTGGGCCGTGGGTGTGGTTTAGGGAAATGGAGGGGCTTTGTCCCTCGTTTAGTACGCCCAACAATGGGAGGTATGCATTATAACAGCTGGAGAGAGGTGATTGCCTAATTACATGAACTGTTAACATTTGTGTTTCACAACATCATGTGTTTGTTGACGCATTTATTAACATAGCGTTAACAAACTTAGCATAATGTAATATAGAGTCAAATCAACCCTCCTCAGCTGTTGGTAATGTACTTGAAACGACCACGTTGAACGCGTCCTAAAGGTTTTTCCTTTTTAAACTAGCCGCCATAGCCATGTGATTGGTGGGAGAGCTGGTACTGTCTGCTCAACTGAGGGACAGGATGATAATTGGTGAGATATCCCTCATCAACCTGTGGCACTGTATATCGCATACGTCATAGTATTGATTTATACGCCATATATACCCGTCCACCACATCCCGGTCTATCACCTCAGGCATCGGTGGCGGTGGTCTTGGTACGCATGCGCTTTGAAACCCGCCCGGACGGTTTTCGATCTAATACACACCTTGTAGACCTGATCACGTGATTGCTGGCTTCGCTTTCCCTCTAGCGACGGCGCGCATGCGCAGGTTTGTAGAAAGCTGGCGGGAATCCGTTGTGACGGGACGGGACGGTTCGTGTTGTGTGTGGAACTACTTACCCTGATCGCAAAAGATGCACGGTGGAGAAGAAAGGTCTGACAGAAGGTCAATAGAAGCTTTTGACTTGCTCAAGAAACCGCACCAGAACCCTCTCACAAGCTGAGTGTCTCCGCGCACTGAGAGTCGACTTATGACCAGGTAGGTTTAGAAAGGCCGCCAGAGATACTGTAGATGGGCATTGAGGTCATTGTGGGAATAGCTTGTGCTGTAGTGGATGGTATATGACTGTTCCACTGAGTAGTAAGGAAAAACGCACTGCAGAGAAAGAGGCTTGGCTTTTGCCTCCTATTTTTCACAGTGCACATGTGCAGTTACACACAGATTATGGATGGGAATACAGTCAGTGTGTCTTTTGACTTTTGGAAATCCCTAGCTTGGGAAATAAAAAATAAAAAAAAAAATTCTGGTTTCAGACCTTCTTGGCACGGATAGGGCTTATTCACATGAGTAGCGTTTAAACCGCAGGCACGGACAAGAGCCTAAAAATTCTGGGTTTGTGCCAAGGATTTTTTTCCCATTAATGTTGGCCATTGTACCTACGAGGGGATGTTTATAAAATTCACAAACTAAGGCCATTGAAAGCCCGCTTAGTAAGCTTGCGGACTGTATAGATCCCCAATAGTCTTGACATCCGTTGGAGATCGAGCCCGTTGACACCTTAACAGCTCGATTTGCCTCCACTTGCCTGGCAGCCGGGTAGCAGGATTCAGGTGAGCATTTCAATAATGCACTGCAATATATGCATATGGAATACAGTACTTCCGCATTGGCAGACAGGGATACGCTTATTCTGTCGTGATGCGCCTTAGTATTGAATAAATCCACCATAGCGTCTGCAGAGATAAGCGCAGTGTCGGGGCTTGCGAGGGGTAGAGGGGGGGGGGGCGGAGGGAGCCCCCGGCGTAAGGACGACCGGCTCACTCTCGATTTTCGCGCCTCACCCGGTGGGGCTGGCGGGGGGGGGGGGCCAGGGGGGGGGGCGGGGGGATGGGCAAGGTAGGTCTGTCCTTTCGTGCTGCAATCTTGTTTGCCAGTGACGATAGTACCCGTGCGTTTTCCTTTTTTTGGGTCCGCAGCACATAATGGCGTCACAACGAGCACTAGTAAAGGCGCGCTATATCATGCGCCTTATACTTATGGATCCTCTTATACGCCTCGTCCTTTAGGCGGCTATCGTCCGCTTTGGCGATCTCGTCGTGAGAAACGGAGCGGATACGTTTGTCATGAGCGGCACTGAGTGTGTCTACGGGATCGGTTCCCTACTTCCTGCCGTGATACGGGTGGTCCTTACTTTGGTGGAGAGGGCTGCGACCTAATACTTACATAGCTCCCATGCTAACCGGAGGCAGAACAGTCTCAGCGGGAATGCAGGACCGACGTGGCAGGAATTTTCGTAAAGGCTCTAGTTCTGCGCATGTTGCATTCCGCTGGAGATCTGCTGTCTCCGGGTAGCGGGGACTTAGTAAGGGATGGTTCGCTTCCTCTATACATCGGAAAAAATAAAGCCAGGCTTTTATGTGCGCCTTATGAGTCCGGAAAATCGGTACAGATGAATTACCAAAAAACCCACTAAAAAAATTTAAATGCAAAATTAATTCAAATGTCCCAAAAGGCCCCCAACCACACAAAACGATACTTCATTTAAAAAAAAACACAACATAATGTTATCACCTTGTCCCAATCTATTAAAATATAACACCAGTTCTCCCGGCCGTAAAACCTCGGAAGGAAAAAAAACTCACCCACAAAAGTCGCAATTCGCCACTTTTTTTTGCCATTTTGACAAAATACATAAAAGTTAAAACAAAAAAGTGATCAAAAGGGGTATCCACTTCCCCTGATGGGTAAGCAACGAAACGCTTAAGCTCAATCGTGGAACAAAAATGACATCCCAACCAGCAGTGTGCACCCCCCAAGGTATGGAAAAAAGCAACTGCTGCCAAGAATATGGCAAAATTTTGTATAAAAGGTTTTCATTTTTTTAAATCTATAAATGGGGGTTCTGTCGATAATGCAGCGCAGGGTCCTCGTTCGATTCCGACCCCAAAGTTCCAAGTACTCTTAAAAGAGTTTGTATGTTCTCTCTGTTTTGCGTGGGTTTCGTCCGGGTCACTCCGGTTTTCTCCCACACTCCAAAACATAACTGGTAGCGTTGATTAGATCTGTGAGCTCATTGGGGACGACAGGGACGGACTGATTGTCAAAGGCTTGTGCAGCGTGCGTCATCTGTGTGCACTTATATAAATAAAGGAATTATTATATTATTACCCCTTTGTTGCATTTCATTTCTACTCTCCCAGTACAGGATGGGCTAAAAATACTGTCATTAGGCATGACCAATTTTACACAGAACCAAGCCCGGGCGAAAAACAAATAAAAGTATGAATATTTGTAAAGTGAAGCTATGCAAACAAACAGGGACGTCCATGATGCAGTCACAATTCAAAAATTTTATTAATAATGCCAAATTCATACATCTTCAGAAAGCATTAATAACACATCAACAGTGCATAAAACAAGCCATAGTCACCAGGCCAAAAGTATAGACATAGTAGCTCCAACCAGGTTAAAGGCAATATTAGTAGGACTCATATGGCATAGGGTTAGGGCATCAAGTCCAACGGTGTGTACAGGTATAGTTTGCTGTGAATAAGTAAGTAATTCCATAGTACCTATGTGATGATGTGTGAAGACTAGACCCTGGGGGCTTAGAAAGATCTATACTTTTGGCACTAGACTATTGGTCTGTTTTAACGCACTTAGTGCTTTGTTGCCGTATTTGTTTCGGACTATAAGGCGCACAATAAAAATCCTTTGATGGTGCTCCTTATAGCCCAGTGTGCTTAATATGTAATACGTACGGACAACAGCTTGCCTTGACGTGCACAGGTCTGCGCACCTGCTGGTCATTCATCCTTATAAAAGGTGCGTCCTTTTATATAGAACCGTAGAAGTTTTAGCAGCATTATTGATGGTGCGCCTATAGCCGAAAATACGGTAAAGTTGTTGGCATTTTCAATAAAAAAATGTATGTATTGTGATCAATCAATGGATATCCTGTTTGTGTTTGCATAGCTTGTAGCTTATCTATTTTGGACGTCATTCAGTTTTCATTTCTTGGAATTCTTATTTTGAATATTTATAGAATTTTTGAAAGTGTGGAAGCAATAATACAGGCAATATAAATGGAAATAAACCCATCAGTGGCCCCCGATACCCACATGATAAAAAGGTGGAAGTTATTCTGTAAGATAGACGGTTGTCGTGTGTTCCAGGAGGCCAGCGTTCGCTCTGGAGGGTACCCCAGTGATATTTTCCGTCCTATAAGGAGAGTTACGTTTGTGCGAACGCCCCAACATCTGCAGCTGCTGGTTTGGACGAGTTTCGAGGAGCCCTGAACCTGACTACATATAATCTCTACAGTGGGAACGTCCACGCACTTCATTGTTAGGATACCTTGGGAATCCCACTGAAGTATCCTTACAATGTAGGTTCTGATGTGAAGTGCCAAAAAACTTTGTATTATGTTGGGTTTTGCATTTTCAATTGCATTGAAGGGCGATTCTGGGCTCAAATAATTTTGGACCTACTCCATAAACCTGGTGGTAATTATGGCCGTCAACATGTCTGCAGGACCCCCCTACACAGGGACACTGCTCACTGAACACAAATGCTCCTAACGCTTAGATCTATTGGTTAGTAACATTAACTGTTACATACAGAGGACATATCCTCTTTGTTCTTTTTTTAAAAAAAAAACAAACCGGTAATGCCAGCAAATGGTGTGTTATATCTACAGAGAGCTGGCAAATACTCGTCATGACCCTGATTATTACCCACCTCACTTGTCGGGTTGGCACCCAGATCAGGTTGTTCGGTAAGGGCTCAACTCAAGACGCGTTGTCGATCCCTGGACGGCCACAATAGAAGTCTATGTTGTAGCCGGGCCTTGCCGATGGCTGAATACAAAGATGTCTCTAATTCGGCAATGATTTGGGGGGTGCGACCCGCCTTTTCTTCCTATGGAGGGGAGGAATGGAACGATGTTTCTCCCTTTTCACGCCTCGGCCCTGTGCTTGCGCCCCAGGTCGGTCCCAGTCAAGCGCAGGTGGTGTTTGTTCACCCTAAGGGTCTATGGCACACTGTACGTGGGGCATGTATATTCGCCCTGGCAAATTTTACAGCCGTTTGTTATGCCCCTCATAGTTGTCTATTGTGCCCAGGCTCAGTTGGTGACACAAAACTGTGCTCACTCGTGCCATGGCCGCAAAAAAAGTTACAGAGTGCTCTATCTTTGGCCGTGAAGAACAACGGTAAGCCTGCTGCTATTCCTAGTTTCTTCTCTCTCCTCCAGCGCGCCGACGTTCCTGTACGGTTACGGGTATGCATACGTGTATTGTGCAATGCGCCCTAACAGTGGTACGGGTGGTTCCCCATCTGCTACGGTAAGACTGATGTTTGGGGAGAAGAAGGGAGGAAGTATACCTATACTTTGTTTCTTCCATTATTATGGTGGGTCTAACACATGGCTACGAGTGTGGACAAACGTTCGTTGGGGGGCTGTGCGCGTTTTGGAAAATTCCTTATTTACAATAAGCTTACAAATAATAACTCTGATGCATCTCTTGTATTCTCAAGATGAAAAGATTAAGACAATTTTCCTGGAGGAATTCTCAATTACTTGAAGTATCCTATGATAGTTTACCGGAGGGAACCTGCTTGTAGAAAGAGTGATGATTTGTGGCCAAGTTTGTAACTTACATCCAAATACAGTTGAAAGCTGAGGAAGAGGATGAAATGGATGGAGGAGTAACTCCCACTGTGAATTACCTTTTCAACTTCCTCTCTCCTAGATACGGTGTGTAGCTCAGCCTTGCCCACCTTCTTCCTTCTATATTATGCAAACAAGAAATTTGTAGCCTATTATACCTCTTCTAATGCTCAGTGCATACACCAGACGCCTCAAAAAGCCATTATCCGCTCTGTGGGACGGACCAGATAAAGCACATGTTTGTGCAGGTAGGATAAATAGCTGACCGACAACTCCTAGGGGTACAGTGAGACTCGATGTACCCCTCCGCACAAGTGGTGACAGACATGGAGGCAACCCTTTGACCCCCGCCCACCACAATGCAGTTGACTATGCCGTGGGTAGCCCTTATGTACCCCCCCGCGACACACACAGCAGTCACTCGGGGGAATCGTCTGTCTGTCACCACTATGCAACGGGGACTGGGGTAGTTTGGATTGTCCCAGGAAACTCTTCTAGCAAAGTTTGGCAGGATTCACACCATCCCTCCCACTCTTTATGTCTTCTCTCAGATGTTGACATTAAAAAAAAAATTACAGATTCCCATTTTAAAACTCTTGGATTTATATAATTCTATTTTGTTGATAAACACATTCTAAACACTAGATGGCTGGCAGTCATCTATCAAAAAAGATGAAAAAATGGAAAACTTCTTAGATATAGATAGATTGTATGTTTTAAAACCATTAAAAATATAGAACAATGTGTTAAAAATCCAAAATATATACTCGTTATGATATTATTGTATTGTTTTTTTGTTTTTTTAAAGTCTCATGTGCCAAACAGCAATGGCTGTGGAGGTTTCAGAGGTTTGCCAAACTGATCTATTAAGCTGTTGGGTAAACCTGCCGTGAGAAAGCCCTGATTGATGACGATTGTTTGCAATCACACGACGCCATGCTTTCGTGTTCACAGACAGAGTACCTCAACGTTACGGATCCAGGCGGTACGGTAGGCTTTGTGCAAGGCTGCAGGACCCAAGTGAATTGTGAACGGCCTCCGTTACCAATGGTAGAATATAATGACGTGCTCTTTTACAAAAAGTTTGGTATGGTGTGTGTGTGGATATTTAATTGGAAGATTGAGAAAGACTACACACGTCTATAATATGATTAAAATAATTTGTGTATCATGGCAAAGTTGTTGTACATTGTAGTAAACATTTAGGGATTGTCCATTGAAGAGTTTGCTAAGAGGTTACCACTGGACTGAATGATTACAATGGCGTAATAGAGTCCTGTGGTACCCACGCAACTGGTAATATGTCATGTTCCGTAACAAGTACATGATTGCTCTCGTGCCTTGCCATCTGTCAGTGTACCTGAACAGTCTGCTGGAAAATGAGTTGGAATTGCGGAGAGGCAGACGGTGGTTGTTCCTGCAGTTGCGCATCTGCAGGACTTTGCCAAAGATGTTGGCGAGCACCAAGAATGTAAAAAGAGCTTGTGAGAAGACTCGCCTACTCCAGGTACCCCCCACGCTGAGTTGTGATAGGGATTTGGCTTATTATTTCAAAAAAGGTATTGTACGTGTAACATGTTATATCCCTTTTATACAGGGTTTGGCAGGAAAAGGTCATATCAGGCACTAAACCATTGCCACAAAGAGTAAGAACTACGCCTGGCAGTGGAACGATTGATAGATCAGGTAAAGGGCTGTGTGGGTATGAGGATAACCAACCTGTCTGATATGAGTGCGTGTACCATTGAGGATTTCCTCCTTCTATAGAGGCTTTTTGTTTGAAAAGAAAATCATGCAGAAAACTGTTGAGTCCTGGCTGAAGTACCGGAGGGGAACGTCTTGTGAGCTTTCCCACCGTTGGATGTGGAAAATTCTCCGAAAGTTGCTTGTATCTGCACTCATGCCATGTTCGCTCTTCTTTGTCAGTGAGCTTGTTGGAAGTGTAAAAATGTAGATGAGAGGTAGACGTTTTTTTTTTAATGTTTATTTTCAATTATACATAACAAAGATAACAAAAAAATAAAGGATGGTAGGCACAAGATCACTCCGAACGATAGACAGAACACCTGGAGCAAAGCCTCTACCTGCTTACTGGCCCAGTCCATTCTCATAATTACAGGATGGCTCAATCCAGAGAAGCGCTGCTACCCACACTATAGGATATGGTCGGGTAATCCCTGGTCTACCCAACCCAGGACGTACCCTGGTTACGCATCAAAAAGGAACTGTTCCCCCAAGGCCAGGATTTTCGGGCCAGCCATCCGCAAACTATTATACAGATTGGTTCTAGCTCCACCACTTTAAACAGCATGAAGATCCATATACGGGCAGTCCCCGGGTTACATACAGATAGGTCTGGAGTGTTGTTATTATAGTTTTGAATTTTGTATGTAAGTTCGAAACTGTATCTATTATAATGATAGTTCTAGACAATTTTTTTTCTTTTGCTCCCAGTGAACAATGGAGTCTTCAAAATTTTTGGTGTAATGCTAAGGACCAAGAACTTATCAATAAAGCTTCAATTACAGCAACCTATCAACTGATCATTGGCATGCACTTGGACTGTAGTAAAAGCATCCAGAGAGCTTCCACCAGAGGTCATCAGTAGGGCAAGGGGTACGTCTTCTTGTAACTATGGGTGTCTGAAGTCGGGTGTTCCTTAAGTAGGGGATCCTGCCTGGTATTCCCTTTGGTGTCCCCGCGCAAAAGGACGGAAATATGCCCCATGTATAACCTTTGCCACATCTTGCTAAACTCGCCAAGGGGTAACATTGTATATGCTTTCGGCCATGGGACTTAATTATACAAACTATGTTGGACTTGGTCATCTGCACATCATAAGTCAGTTCAAATTGTGTCTCGAGTACTGTGGGAGTGCAGGGCTTGTAAAATATTGTGCCCAAATCTGTAAAGACCATCGAAATCCATCATGATAAACCAGGGCTTTTGGAGCATGGATCAACGCAGTTGTGACTGTGGAGTAAATTTACTATGTTATTGCATGACACCTTCTTTCTAAAAGTCACTTTCCAATTCCTACCGAGCTGAAGGGCTCTGGAGTTTGTTACCAGAGACCCTCTGGCTGCATGACATATAGACTTAAACGAGCAGGAGCACTTCCCTCTCCACTGTGTGCTGAAATTTCCTGCGCTGCTGGTTGTGGGTCCAGACAAAAAGAGGGGGAATTGCAGAGGGATGGAGTGAATGTGTACGCTTATGAAGCTGCAGTATGGAGGGGCTGGTGGTATACAACCTCCTGTGACCACATACATCATTTGAAAATTGTTTTAGAAGGAAGAGGCATGGATAACAAAATTAGGCGATTACTACTATCACAACAAGTGCCTGGAGCTTGAGTAATGTCTCTGGTTTGTTGCTCATTTGATGGTAATTTCCCTTAAAGGGAGTGGCCAACCCAGAAAAGAAATGGCATTTTTTAATATAAGTGAATAAAAAAATTAGGCAAGCGCACTCATACACGTCAAAGGGGCCACATGGAGCGTTAAAATCTTGGCCAGGATCGGTCTGAACCTGCTCAAAAAAACGCTTAGTAGTAATAAAGGGTGCAAGCGAATGGGAAAGTGCCGCAATGTAAAGTATAAGTGAGGCTGCGCTCGCCCTCCCTGTGTTATACCTTACATTCTCAGCGCTGAGGTTTTATCGGGTTATAACAACCAGTTGCCATGGAACCAAGTTAGTTACTAGACTGATTAATAGTTGGCAGTTTCTGTATCAATGATTTTTTTTTTTTTTCTGTGATTGTTCCTTCCATAACGTGACAGTGTTACCAACAGTTCTGTTCCATCGTTGTCGTTACTTGGTTTAAACGTTTCACAAAACACGCAGTGGTCTTCCTCTGCAGGAAACTGATCCCCTTGGACATTTCTTTGAGTCCGAAATGTATTGTACGGAAGGGCGCTGTCGGTACTTCAAGTCAACGAGTGAGGGGGGAAGAAGGCTTTCGGAGGCCGGCGGCAGGAGAGATTTGGAGAGATACACAAGAGACGCTGCTTTGTATGTGACGTGATTTCTGAGGTAATCCCATTTTTTTTCCCACTTTATTTTCAATGCGTTGTTAAGAAACCCTTCGTGGCGATTGGGGACACTAAACCATGGACCGGCCAGGTAATGTATGGTTTGCCCAAATACTCAGTATTTGTAAAAAGCGATCGTTTTGAAAAAATGTAACTATAGTCTTTGTTCCATTCGGCGGCTGACTGCACATTTCGCAAGAGAATTGGTTGTAGGAACCACCCCCAGCTGTCATGCACACGCACTGGATGTGGTCCATATGTTATGAGGATTTCTAATTACCATATTTTTCGGACTATAAGACCACAAATATCCTATGATTTTCTCTGAAAAAGGTCGGCGATATAATCAGGGTGCGCTTAATATATGACTGTACTTACAGACAACAGTTCTGCCTTGAACTGTGCACCAGGTTCGTCACCTGCTGGTAGCATTCACTCTATATCAGCGCGCGCCTTGATAATCCGGTGCACTTATATTATGAAACCTAGGGTCGTTGTAGCAGGCATTTATCTTGATGGTGCCGCTTATAGTCTAAACATGTGTGGTACTTTCTGTGTCACAAGGCACAAAGTGGCGTCGTCTGCCGAGTGAAGAACCGAGTACGGAGTGGGGGCACCATACCTCTGCATCCCTACTTGAAAATCCAGATCTTAACTGACCAATTGTATGACATACATCTTTCATCATAGACGTGAAGACCATATTATGTGAAATAGTTCACTGAAATAAATCCTAAAATATTAATTCCGGGTGTGTGCAAAGTTTCTCTATAGGGAGTAAGGGTAGACTGAAGAATCCAATGTTGAGTACCACATCAAAAAAGCCGTGCGGGTCACACTGTACTGCCCTACGTGACGGCGATACCAATCCGCTTTGTGTTTAGCGTTGAGATCGCTGATCAGTTACTAGTACCGGCAGATGTGGCATAAATTATAAACGTATGTATAAATAATTTGCACAGTGAAATGGTTTCTCTCTAGTTATCTACGCACACTCCCTGTTGTCAGGCGAGGAGGAGGAAGGCAGAGGCTAGGACTAAAATCGAGGATCCTGAGGACCATACTAAGCCTTTATAGGCCAGCAGCTTGATGTTCATATAATAAGGCTGCCGGTACCAGCGAAGAGGGGAAGGTAGGTCAGGTGTCATCTGATGCTATGCACTTTACTTTTGCTATAGAAACCTGATCACAAGTTTCATTATGTTCCCTGTTTGCAAACTGAGTTCTGTATGTGCAGCTGCACTGTGAGTGTGCTACCTGTGCAGAATATTCAGACCCATGTAAATCGTCATGAAATGGTTGCCATAAAGTGCATATTAATGTGCATATTGTATTTAAGTAGTTTAACCGCACCCAAATAACAATAATTTCGAGGTTTTCTACACAAATATTGTTTCTCAGCAATCTGTAGGTTCCATATTTCATTTTGAACTCTGAGAATCTCATTTAACTAGAGACTTTGTCAATCTCTACTGTGATGTCGGTCACTGTGTGCGAGCATCTGTCAAAACCATTTGTGCTTGAAATCTTTGCCAGGGTGAGCGTAAATGGAGAAGGAAGCAAGTCCATTCATGATATGTAATGAGCTAGTACAAACAGAGAGGGCGGGAGGGCTGTAGGTGGCAACTTTCGTGGAGATGATGGAGGGGTCTGGGTGGCATCGTTTCGTGGAGATGAGGGAGGGGTCTGGTGGCACTTTCTGTGGAGATATGCGTCTCTGGCCAAAGTCAAGCCTAGGATCCCCCCCCCCCTTATCCATTTGCATAAAGAATAGAATGTTTTTTTTTATTGATTTTGTTACAACCTGCTTATTAAGTATAGGGTGCTGTGCAATCCTCTTTGTATTGCTCAGGGAGGTTTGTAGGCTCCATCAGATCTCTGTGCAGCAAATTGCACTCCTGTTTCCAATTGAAAATTTCACCGTTCAGTATATCAGAAATTAGGAGAAATTGCTGTCCACCTATGAGCTATTGAAGTTTATGGCCACTTACAGTACATCTACCACCAGATGAACGACTGTAGCAATGACACCCTCAGGCACTATGCCATTTATTTTAAAACAAAAAAAAAAAAACACAAAAAAAACCCTCCAATTAGCTTTGAGACTATACTGGGTATAATTTAATTTTTAGTGGTTGCAATTTTGGTGTTCATTTTCTTAGAGCTTAGCCCTTGAATAATACAGGTTTAATGAATGGTTGATTTTTGGCTCCACTCGTAGATTACCTACCGCTGAGCTCCTTGTACAGCTCTTAGCCAAATTGTTTTGTAATTTTTTTTTTTTTTGTTTCCTATTGGCATCTATTATGTAAATTGAAGCAGGATATATTGGCCTGATTTATATAATGTTCCTAAACTATTCTCTCTCCCCACAGGAATCGACTTCTTGCCGTCCTGCAGAGATCCTCATCATGCCGAACGTCCCCACTTCATGTTATCTTTCTCTTGTGAAATTTACTTGGGTATACAGAAAGCATACGACCGCGGATTCTGACTGTATGTAACAGTTTTTTTTTCCACTGGTTGTACACAACTCCAATTATATATATTATTTTTTTTTTTATTAAACATCTCATTACCCCTTCACGACTGCCTATTGGCTGTACACACCTGTTTGAACAGGCCCAGTAGCCTGAAAGGACATTTATAAACTCATTACAGTGACCGACTCTATCATCTTCTTAACCTGGCACTTAAACCCAGATCTCCCCTTTACTATCATATCTGGATTGTGTATGGATGTTTAATAGAACAGAGACCCCAACCTCTTAACGTTTGGAATGAAAAAATTTTAGATTTTCATATACAGATGTCTATTTCCCCAAGAAGTTCCGATAGCTTTAAGGTGGATTCTCCAATGTGTTTTCTAGGTGCCAGGGTTCAGGAGATAGAGTGTTTAAAAAGAATTGGCTTACAGTTTGCAGAATTGTAGAATACCATGCACACCCCTCTCTGCTTTGTATTTTTCTAACATATTTTGGTAAGTGTTATCTTCAGTTTTAACTGCCTTATTATCCCCTTCCCGCACCTAGAATGTAGTATAACCCAGTATGCAAATTTTTATAATTTATTACAATATTTTGTATTTATTGCAATAATTTATTCTAATAAATTACATTTTGGGGCACGTCCCTTTAAAATTTTCTATTATATACTAAGTTCAGTAATGCTGTAAGGATGATCAAACCGATCTTAGATGTTGTAGTCGAGTGATCCCTGCCACCCCCCTCCTTTTTTTTTTTCTATGTATGGTAATGTTGGGTGCATTGGTGGGCTGAGTGAGTATTGTACTTCTGCCTTGCATGCGCTGGGTTCGGGGCTCGAATCCCACTCAGGTCACATCTGCAAGAGTTGTATGGTCTCGCCAGGTTTGCATGGGTTCCTCCAGGTCCGTCAGGTTTCCTCCCACACTCCAAACATCTGCTTGGCTTTTTAATTGGGAGCCCCATGTGGATAGGGGACCAATTGACATGCTTTGTACAGCGCTTGCATAATCTGTGTACCCTATAATAAATAAAGGGATTACATTATTAATTTGATGCTTAAAAAAACTTTATATCAGGTAAGCAGAAATATGTTCTGAGCTCCGGGAACCAATTTGTCACCGTGGATAACCCACCAGAGTTGCCCGGATCAAGCAAATGCAGGACTAAAGGTGTAGTTCTGGCATCCGATATCGAAAACATTTTTTTGTTTGTGTTGACAAAACTACAGATTTTAGTTGCAGTCTTGCAGTATTCTACACGATCGTTATTTGAAGAGGGGTTACTAACTGACCATGAACAGGAACCCGGGCATCATCGAAACTTCTGATGCTATACATATTCGGGTCTGATCGACCCCCAACCCCCCCCATCCACCATTCCCCATCCATCCACCCTGACCCCCACCCTTCAGTCTTGAAAATTTGGGGTGCGACTGAATACACATTGTTTCCTGAACTGCACTGTTATTGATCAAGCTGTTCCTATCCTGCGCTGATTGTGCTAGATGAGTTCGGTAAGAGAGGAGAGCTGTACCACTCTGGATATTACTTACTCGCCTCATACTAGGCACCGGATGACTTTAAGAGCCCACCCCACCCACCACCCACCAGGGAATGTAGACAGATCAAAAGACCTGGCTGGTTCAAAGCCAACAATACCCACATGGACGGCTCCTTTTCCCATATTGTACGATACATTCACTAGTCGCAAAACCGTCCTCAGAACCATCAGGAAAACACTTTCTTCTAAACTTTGTGCCCATCTATCAGAAAGTGGCCAGGATGGGTCTGCAACTTCTCGGGCTACAGGATAGTTCTAGAAATTTTATATAATTTTAGCTTAGCTATATTGGGCAGTTATTCCATAGCAAGATTGGCAGAAGTAAGGTACCAGCTCAACGAAAGACAAACAAAGCTTACGAAGACTCCATAAACGCTCAAGACTCTTCAGAGGCAACATTCTTCCGGTCGCGGCCTCCGAGTTAAAGGAAAAAGTGGCAGAAAACGGAAAAACTAAAAGCCCAGTGAATTAAGAGGCAGAGGAGGCCAGAATTAAGGAGTCCGATAGAGAAGGTTTGGGTTCTTTTTTTTTTCGTGTGCCCTTTAGTTTCTTTTTTTTTCTTTTCAAGTTACCCTATGAATCCTATTAAATTTTTTTTTCTTTTCTTCCAGAAGGACCCTGCAAACGTGCTCCTGAAGTGCCCTGACATTATGCAATGAGCTGCAGTGAAGCCATCTCACTGACTAAAGTCCTTGGGGGGACTCCTGAAGAGATCACTCAGTCCCTGTAATTAGGCCTTTGCTCATGACAATTTACAATGTAGTTGGGGAAGAGTATTGTGTATGGGAGATAGAGGGTCCATGGGTGGTATTATATGCTCCATCCACATGAGAAGGGAAAAACTACTGACCGGCGTGAGTCACAAGCAAGCGGGTACCAATCCCACCAATCTGGGGAATGGGGTCCCCCCATAGCACATGGCTTTGGTTGGCTATCTCCTGTACTGCTTATGCAGACCAGCGTTATGGGGGCTCATGTGATCACTGGTTGGGCACAATTTTGCGGTCTCCAATTTGTCTGCTTGCTGAGCGTCACGAGCCCCCATAGAAGTTTTTTCCCTATCCAACAGAGCAACGGCACGGGTGTCCAGAAATGGCTTAAAGAGCACTTAATTTCATTGACTGCAGCTGTACTAGTCTCTAACCCATTGCCCACCCTTCATTCATGCACGTACATTGATGCACCTGATTCACAGGAACTGTGGAGCATTTCCTGTGTCCCGCCTTGTGATACACCGTCTCATCTGCCAGAGGTAGCTGCCTAATACACTGCGGAGCTTTCTGCTGCAATGGCCGCCTAAACTGATGATGAGCAGCATTGTTGACCCTAAAGGACGCTCCTCATCAGCTGATTCTTGGAATTATACCTTGTGCCGGGCTGACGGAGGAGCAAGGACCCATAACACTAGGAACAATGCGAATGAGTCCTGCTCCGCCTTCAGGCCCTGCACAATCTATTATTCAATAATTCGGTTCGACGGTCAGTGTTCCTTTAAACATAGTCTCCAGATGGTAGGGGACTCTTTATACAACAGTCAAAAGTAATAGCTCCTCCTAAATGGGCCACTACCTCCCCACCCAGAACATGGAGTAACTCCAAGGTCCAAACCCGTGTATTTATTTCCTTTTGTCCTGAATCTATCGGTGGACCGCATTTTTTGTGTATAATGTATCCCAGCAGTATACCCCCTCTTTACTAGCCAGATGGTGATTTCTTGCTAGATTCTGGCTCACAGGCAACCACATAGCGCCATCTATAGCAAGTAGTGGTGTGGCAATATAGATTGGCCACTTCCTGTGTGACGTCCAGATCCTCCCTAATATGGCTTTTCCTTTTGTTCGCAGATCTTGCTCAGGCATAACCAACGTTCAAACCCTCCGTGAGAAACAATGGCCGTCTTGTGTATCGCTTTGCTGACGCGTTACGAACAAAGACTTTGCAAAACGTCACCTGCCCCCTCCTGTTACAGGTGAGGGATCTATAAAACAATACCGGCAGCTTTCTGATTTTAGGTCAGAAGATCCTTGTTGTGATTTTTTGCTTGTTTTCTCTCACATGGGTTTTTACTTCCCTATTACGGCGTTGCTTTGTTGGGATATTTTTGCTCTTTTCCGTGGACCATGTTTACCAAACGTAGGAATTACCTTTGATCTTTGCAATTTCACACTCGATGAGGTCGGTGAAGAACCAGTGGCCCTGACTATGGCGGTCGTACGACCTCTCTCCTACTCTTTGGGCCTCTTAGAAATTTTTTTCAAAGTTGACGGGAGCCTGAAAATCCACAGAATGACCCATGGAGGCAGAGGAATCCGGCCGGACGGAGAACGGACTCCAATAAAGCCGCGAAGGAAAAAGCGGAGAAAGACGCGTCGCTGTAAATGGCATTTCTAACGCTGTTCTCTGAAATTGCTGGATAGTGAGTACGTTTACCTAACATTACGCTTTTACGGTTGCATGACAGGAAGAGTGAAAATTTTGTCCCCTTAAAAACGTCACACCTTTGCGTTGGCTTGTGTATTGTGATGACAACCCGAGCGGATATTAGATGGGATATAGCCAGGTGAACGTCGAGTTCTTCTGGAAGAATCGGGGAGGGGTGGAGCTCTCCGAAAATGTGTGCATAATAAGCGGTCGGAAGATTTCATGGCGCACCCTCAGATGGCCCTGAGACTAGTTCGAATATTTTCCTGGGCGAAAGTAAACTATTTTATGAGCCATTCAGGATAACTATGAAGAGCGCCGAGCATCGATTTGCCTTTAGTTGAATACAAATGATAGATTCTTTAACTGGACACCTGCAGACGCCGCACCAGACCACTTTTTGTGTTGGTGAGGCAGCTTACAGGTGTATCAGAGATGATTGACTAACAGCAGAGTTTGCCATAACCACACACTGCCGCGTGCTGAGCCGACGTAGCATGTCCTGCGTAAGGGCAAGGTTAACAACCAGTGCTGGGCGCCTATTGAATGATCACATTGTATCATATACAGAGTAGAAAGGACATGGTTGGCAGGGATATGGTACAGTGCGCAGTGTATTATAGTAATGTGAGGTACGTTAATCATTCGTTGACTCACGTCTTGATTTAACCTTATTGGTCCTTCGAAAGTTTTAGCTGGTCCTTTGTTAACCATATATTTCTGAGAAAAGTAGAGGTCCAGTTCTCATTTTTTTTCTGTGTATTACTGTATATTCCTTTCTGTTTTGTTTGTTTTTTTTTGTTTTTTCCCCTGATTTCCAAAGAATTCCAGAAATAAGAACGAAACGGTCAAGAAGGTTGGTGGCTAGCTCATGTTCTCGGGAAGACTCACATCAGTTCAAGCTTTTGTCGCTCTGATTTTACGTTGGTACATCCAGTGACTGAAAGAAGAGCACAAGCTGGCGCACTGCCCTGGGGTTTCTTCCCCATATTTGCCTATTCATTCGGTAAAGATTGACATGTGGCACGAGTGGCCAAAACTACAACAAAACCCACTTATGTTCTCGCAAAGTGACAACATGACTAATTTTAAGAAGCAGTAACTTCTTGTTCATTACACTTTTGCGCTTTCGACGATCATGTCCTGACGAGCACCAAATAAAGTTAAAAAAAAAAGACTCATTGTAAGCTTCCATCCATGTTTCTCTTGAACAGAAGAATCCGTGGGTGGTAGGCCCAGAGCAGGAGCTCCCAATGATAATACAACCTTCCCCGTCGTCCTTGGTCAGCCAATGATGTCAGATTTTTTAACCAGCCTCTTTAGCTTTGCACATCCTGGGCTTCCTTAAACTCAGTAGGAGCCTTGTCCCGGGAGAACTGTGTGTTGAGGTTGCCACCTTGGACACCCCATGCCATACGTTTCCTTCCCCCACCAATATGCCCAATGGGGATTGTTTATTAATGATTAAGTATTTATCGTTAACAGAATCTTATCGTCTTTATAAGACTGTCTTAAGTAGCTCGAATGGATTTCCTCCTCTCACATCATATTTAATAAAGTGGCCTTGATAAATGTGGTTTGTTTTGGCATATGAGGGTGCTCAGGTCTGGATTGATTTGTGAACCAAAAATGGCAAAATTTTGGTGTCACTGCTTGATTTTATTTATTCTTTCCTATGGAGGGAAACTGGAGAGCATTGCACCACTTCCTAGAACACCTGTTTAGGCGCTTCTTAGTCATTGTGTACCAGATCGTTTAGGTCCCAAATCTCGCTTATTCACTGCAAACGATAATGGGGACAGATATGGGGCCACACAATCTTGGGCAGCTGCATATTGGTACCCCCCTTGGGTTTATCTCACAGCACATTGACTGTGTAGGTGGTAAATCGGATGAGTGTTACGCGTCGCCTCTCTCTTCACTATAGAGGTTATCAGGCCTCCTCCCTTTCCAGCATGCGGCTGTATGTTTGCCCGGGTGAACATTCGTCTGTGTGAATGTGCCTCTCAAGCCTCTCTTTTACTTGTCTCATATCCAGGACTGACTATCTATATACAATAATTGTGGGGTGATTTGGTACCACCTTCTAAATCCACCTGTCCTATAGAGCCTGTGTGGTGTTATAATGTCAAAAAGACCTCTGATCGTTTTTTTTTTTCCCTTTTAAAAATGGGGGGAAAGAAGCCATACATCAAATACCAAATTTTTAGCTCAAAACCTTTTGTAAAAGATATTTGTATTGTAATTCTCAGTTTGGATAACCTGTTGACCAGTGAGAGGTTTCAGTTGAACATAACAATATCTGAAATCTGTTATGCATTGCTTCTTGCAAGGTTTCGCTCTGCAATGCTTACGTTGTGTTCCTCCCATGACCTGTCCAGCGCGCAGAATATGATGGCGCAATAAAAAATTTTTGATCATTTGGCAACCTATCTCCCATAGTAACAATCAGAGATCTTCGCTGAGCTTTCTTTCCCCCCCTACATACCGCTGTTCAATGCTCGGCTCTCCCATCTGGCCCGACGTCGATTCTCCCATGTTGCCGAACTCCTGGTCGTCTTACAAGACCCAGTGGACTGAAACAGAGAGGCAAAACCGCTCCGGACATCGCAGGTACGTGGAGATTGTAGAGTCAATCTCTCAACGATATGCTGGTTCAGAACCTCAGCATTCGCGTCGAGGTTGATTCCCAGCATCACTTCTTGTACAATACGATGTGCGGAGTCCTGTCCCTCAGCATTGTGGTCCCCAGGACCAATCCAAATCCACTCTGTGTGCAAAATCAGGTCTCGCCCCGTTTCCCTGCCGGGAAGATTCATTCGCGTATTGCTGACTCTTGTGGTGGTAAAACATCTTCCTGTGTCCCTCCTTCTTACTCCGTCCTGATCTCTACAGTTCCGACAACCTGGCGCTAAAAATCTGCAACGAAAATAATAAGCGACCCCGACGTCTCCAGACGTTCGCGTATACACGCAAATCCTTGTGTTCTCTTGCGCTGTCCAAATAATTGGCCGCAGACCTGCTCCCCATTCTGGATGCGGTCCTGAGGTAAGGGTGTTTATCCGTTTACACGCGGGTGTGGATGGGATCTCTTCACAATATCACTTGGTATTTGCTTTCTAATTCCTGCTATTTTGTAGGGTAAGAGCGCATGGAGGTGCCTTCAGCTCCCCCGATACCACCCCGATAAAACATTTTTTTTTTATATATAGATATAAATAGGATGTTACTGATAAATTTGCACAAGAGCCATAGAAAAAGTCAAGATGCGCTGGTGACCTAAGGCTCCAAGGTGGAGGTCTTGCGTCTCCGGAACCTCCGCTAATGCGGAGCAAAGAGAACGCTGAGGTATGTACTACTGAGGAGCGACCTCTGACCTGTCACAGGACATCTTAACAATTACATATTTACTTCTCTTGCAAAAAGAAAATAAATCTTCAGCTGCTGTAAGTGGTCGGTTATTCACCCACATGGTACGGTTCAGGTGAACAACACATCTCTCATCTCTTGCGTTCCAGAACGTTGTCATATGGGCGAATAAACCATTGCGTGCTGCCTCAATTTTTTTTATTTTCTTTTTTTTTTCCATACTTCGGTGTACAGCTGTGTATCTCAATGCACTTCCCTCTGCCTGATGCCCCTGTGTACTGCCATGAGATCACATTACATCAGGCAGAGTGCAGTGCAGTGACAGCAGAGTAAAAGACAGTGTAACAGCCACTGAAGCTGCATCACAGAAGGGTTCTGGTAACACCCCCAGAGCTCAGAACCCTCTTCATGTCAGGGGTTTCACCACACATTGGCAGGGGGAACTTACACCTTACATAGTGCATAGGTATTGGTATGAGAATATGGCAAAATAAAGAAATTATTTTTGTGCAAAGGATTTTAATTTTTTTTTTAAATGCATTAAAACATATTAAAACCTAAATAAATGCATTATCACCGTGATTGCAGCAAACAAAAGACTAAAGTGGAAGAAGTGTCATGTGGGGCCCACAATAAAATGAAACAAATGCAATTTTTCATAATTTTCACCAAATTTAGAATTTTATTTCCTCTTCTCCGTTTGCGGCATTGAATATTAAATACTGACCTAGCTATGTACACGCAGGAACAAAAAACTTTACAGATCTTTGAAGGTGGGGAGTGAGGATTGAAAACATAAAAACGGAAAAGGGCCGGGCGGTTTAGGGTGCGGTCACACGTTGCGCTTCCAAGCGCATTATCATACCTCCCAACCGTCCCGGATACAGCGTGACAGTCCCGTTTTTCATGGTCTGCCCCGCTGCCCGTCACGGCGAGAGTCATGGCCCGGGACATCTACTCTATTGCCACGTGATCTCCCCTCTCACACTTTCACTATGAATAGACGGCCTCATTAACATAATCCTAGCACTCGCTAAAGTCCACACCCATCTCCATTAAGGCAATCCCCTGTCCACACCCACCTCCTCCGCTTAGCCAATCCTCTGTTCCCACTTTACAGTCAGTGCAGTCATGCAGACTCCGCCCAGTACACCTTTATCCTCTCCACTTCCGGGAGTAGTGTCACGTGACTGCAGCTTCCACTGCTTCCTGTTATGTGCCTGGCAGCGTGCAGCTCACAGCCGGAGTTATCATCAGTAGACACAGCGGGCAGTGTAAGTCTCTACCTGTCTCCTCATGTACCTGCACACTCTACAGGTATAGTCTGAGACTTGGTTATGTCTGGCCCCCTGCCCTGTACTCCTTCTGCCCTCTGTGCCCCCTGCCCTGTACTCCTTCTGCCCTCTGTGCCCCCTGCCCTGTACACCTTCTGCCCTCTGTGCCCCCTGCCCTGTACTCCTTCTGCCCTCTGTGCCCCTGCCCTGTACTCCCTTCTTCCTTCTGCTCTCTGGTGCCCCTGCCCTGTACACAACCTTCTGCCCTCTGTGCCCCCTGCCCTGTACACCTTCTATGCCCTCTGTGCCCCCTGCCCTGTACCCTTCTGCCCTCTGCCCTTTACTCCTTCTGCCTCTGTGCCCCCTGCCCTGTACACCTCTGCCCTCTGTGCCCCCTGCCCTGTACTTCTTCTGCCCTCTGTCCCCCTGCCCTGTACTCCTTCTGCCCTCTGTGCCCTCTGCCCTGTACTCCCTTCTGCACCTCTGTTTGCCCTCTGCCCTGTACTCCTTTCTGCCCCTGTGTGCCCTCTGCCCTGTACTCCTTCTGCCCTCTGTGCCCCCTGCCCTGTACTCCTCTGCCCCCTGCCCTGTACACCTTCTGCTCTCTGTGCCCCCTGCCCTGTACTTCCTTCTTCCCTCTGTGCCCCTGCCCTGTACTCTTCTGCCTCCTGTGCCCCCCTGCCCTGTCAGCTCCTTCTGCCCTCTGTGCCCCCTGCCCTGTACTCCTTCTGCCCTCTGGCCCCTGGCCTGTACCCTTCTGCCCTGTGCCCCTGCCCCTGTACACCTTCTGCCCTCTGTGCCCCCGTCCCTGTACACCTTCTTGCCCTCTGTGCCCCCTGCCCTGTATCCTTCTGCCTCTCTGTGCCCCTCTGCCCTGTACTCCTCTGCCTCTGGCCCTCTGCCTGTACTCCTTCTGCCCTCTGTGCCCCCTGCCCTGTACACCTTCTGCCCTCTGTGCCCCCTGCCCTGTACTCCTTCTGCCCTCTGTGCCCCTGCCCGTACTCCTTCTGCCCTCTGTGCCCCCTGCCCGTACTCCTTCTGCCCTCTGTGCCCTCTGCCTGTAACTCCTTCTGCCCTCTGGTGCCCTCTGCCCTGTACTTCCCTTCTGCCCCTCTCTTGCCCACTGCCCTGTACTCTTACTCCTTCTGCTGTCGCCCCCTGCCCTGTAACTCCTTCTGCCCCCTGCCCTGTACTCCTCTTCATCTGCCCCTGCCTGTAGCCCGCACCGTGCCCATGTACTCCTTCTGCCCTCTGTGGGCCCCCTGCCCTCTGTGCCCCCTGCACTCCTTCTGCGTGGCCCCCTGCCCTGGACTCCTTCTCCGCTTTGTGCCCCCTGCCCGTTACCTTACTTCCTTCTGCCTCTGTGCCCCCTGCCCTGTACTCCTTCTGCTCTTTGTGCCCCCTGCCCTAGGGCTCTATGGGAACCTGCCCACAAATTAATTTTTTCAAACAGGAGTGAAAGGTTCCCTATGAGGACTTAATTTGCTTTTCAATATGTGAAGTGTATCCATATTGTTTGTTATACTACCACTTTGAGGAGATAATTTAAAGTGGGGAAAAATGTGAAGTAAAGCGCTGTGGAATTTGATGGCGCTATATAAATAAAGATTATTATTGTAAATTGAAGAAAACCTTAAAGAGGGGTTATATGTTGCTGAATTGCAATAGGAGCTATTATATAGGTCCTTTGGGGGTTGGCCACACGACAGGTGCATTATACTTTGTGTGGGCCGTTAAGGTCGATATTATACTATGTTTTGGGGGCGGGCAAGGGGTGGGACAGTGGGTGTGGTTTAGGGAAATGGGAGGGGCTTTTGTCCCTCTTTCTGTAGCCCAAAAGTTGGGAGGTATGCATTATAACAGCTGAGAAGAGGTGATTTGCCTAATTACATGACTGTTAACATTTGTGTTTACAAAACACATGTTTTGTTGACGCATGTATTAACATAGCGTTAACAAACGTTAGCAGAAATGTAATTAGGCAAATCACCTCTCCTCAGCTGTTGTAATGTACTTGAAACGCAACGTGTGAACGCGTCCTAAAGGTTTTTCTTTTTAAACAGCGCCATAGCAGTGTATTGGTCGGGAGACTGGTACTGCTGCTCAACTGAGTGACTAGGCTGATAATGGTGATGATATCACTCATAACCTGTGACAGTAGATATTATTGCTTATTTATTAAACAAGAAAACCTGAAATATCACATGGTGATGAGTATTCAGCCCCTGGTGATAAGTATTCAGCCCCTGGTGATAAGTATTCAGCCCCTTTGCTCAGTATTGAGTAGAAGCAGCTTTGGAGCTAGTACAACCAGGAGTCTTCTTGGGAATGATGCTACAAGTTTTTCACACCTGGATTTGGGGATCATCTGCCTCTTCCTTGCAGATCCTCTCCAGTTCCCTCAGGTTGGATGGGGAATGTTGGTGGAAGTAATTTTCAAGTCTCTCCAGAGATGCCCAATTGGTTTAGGTCCGGGCTCTGGCTGGGCCAGTCAGGAATGGTCACAGAGATGTTCTGAAGCCTCTGCTTTGTTATTTTAGCTCTGCGCTTAGGGTCATTGTCTTGTTGGAAGGTGAACCTTCAGCACAGTCTGAGGTCCAGAGCTCTGGAAGAAGTTTTCATCCAGGATATGAAACCACCTAGAAACATAACTCAAAGACTATTATCAGGGTTGTTCGAAAACATTTCAACAAGACACGAAGCAGTGACCCATATATAATAAAAAAAAAGGTCAAATGTTATTGTAGAATATACACAACATGTAATAGAAAATACAATACTACTTAGAGAAAAATTAAAGCTAAAGCAATAGCCAGATGGAACTCATAGAGGTGATACATGATACAATGACGAGACAATGATGCCACATTCATCATATATACAACACAGAAGACGCTACAAGAAATCCAGAGGATTGTAGCAATCCAAGAGAGGGGATACTGGAGACCTCAGGCCAGCGGAGATGATGCACAAGTGAGTTTTACACCTAAAGAGAGATTCCCTCCCAGGCTGCTGCCACATCCACCTACCCCCCAGTGGGGCTCAGAGATCGTCATCAGAGGGACTCCGCACCCTGCCAGAACCACTGCAGATGGGGACCCTCCCTTTACTATAAGCTAAGTTGGGCTTTTCTGTATAATAATTGTGCTGAACATCTTGAGTATATATGGTATTCTCGGAAGTTAACCCGTTTACACAAAATAATGACCAAAATTGAATGTTTACCATATTGCAACGCATAAAAACGTTAAAGTACATCTACAACTAAAATCCATCAGGATAAACCATGGAAAATAGATCCAGAAACTGTGACTGTGTAATCCATGGCCTCATTCCAGGGCTCTGGGGATGTTACCAGTGCCCCTCTGTGCTGCAGCTTCAGTGGCTGTTACACTGTGTCTCACCTTCTACCCCCCCCCCCCCCCCCCGGTTCTCAATGCACTTCCCTCTGCCTGATGCCCCTGTGTACTGCCACCTGCAGATATAGGCAGCCAAACCCTGTAGTATATAGGCAGCAACCCCCTGTAGTATAGAGTAGCTGCCCACCTTGTAGTTAGACCCTTCAAGCCTCATATTAGTTATAGCCAGGCAGCCATGTGTAGTAATAGCCAGCCCCCTGTTTTTCTTTTTTTGTTTTTTTTTTTTAGCGCAGCAAATAAAAAAAAAATAAATAAACTGAGCACATTACATTTCCGAGGCATCTGGCAGGTCCCTTTTTACTTTATGTTTGAGTGCAGGGAGCCAGTTTTGCCAATTGCTGACATCATACGTTTGTGCTCCAGCCTTTGGTGCGGATCTGGTCACGACCTGGAGCTGCGTACACACCCCCCATAAGAAAGAAGAACCTGCCTGGGGACTGAAGGTGAATACTAGTTGTTGTTTTTTTAAATCATACCACGTATCAAGCCAAACTGGGAATTTCAGCCACAAGATTGTGTTGAAAAACTCGGTTATACTCGAGTATATACTAGTAGGTATTGATGCTTATTTATTAAACAAGAAAAACCTGAAATATCACTGTGATGAGTATTCACCCTGGTGAATAATATTCAGCCCCTGGTGTAAGTATTCAGCCTGGTCGATAAGTATTCGCCCCCTGGTGATGAGTATTAGCCCCCGGGCCCCCCCTGGTGATGAGTATTCAGCCCCCGGTGATGAGTATTCAGCACCTGTTGATAAGTATTTCGCCCCGGTGATAAGTATTCCGCCCCCGGTGATAAGTATTCAGTCCCCGGTATATCGCCCGGATGAGTATTCAGCCCGCTGTGATGAGTATTGCAGCCCCTGGTGATAAGTATTCAGCCCATGGTGCATGATATTCAGCTCCGTTGTATTGCCGCCTGTGAAGTATTCACTCTGGTGATAAGTATTCACCCGGTGATAAGTATTAGCCCCTGGAGATTCGCGATGAAGTCATTTCAGCCCCTGGGTAAGTATCACCTTATGTAGATTCAGCCCCCGGTGACTAGGTATTCAGCCCTGGTGAATAAGGTTCAGAAAAAAAAAAAAAAACCCCTGTGATGTATCCCTGGTAAGTTTCAGACACTGGGATAACACCCTTTGCTCAGTATGAGTAGAAGCAGCTTGTAGCTGTACAACCGGAGTCTTCTGGGACTGATGCTACAAGTTTTTCAACCTGGATTTGGGGTCATCTGCCTCTTCACTTGCAGATCCTCTCCCGTTTTCCTCAGGTTGGATGGGAAGTTGGTGTGAAGTAATTTTCAACGTCTCTCCAGAGATGCCCAATTGTTGAGGTCGGGCCTCTGGTCGGGCCATCAGGAATGGTCACAGAGATGTTCTGAAGCCTCTGCTTTTTATTTTAGCTCTGCGCTTAGGGTCATGTGTCTTGTTGGAAGGTGAACCTTCCAGCCAGTCTGAGGTCCAGAGCTCTGAAGAAAGTTTTCAATCCAGGATATTGAACCACCTATGAAAATAACCTCAAGACATTATCAGGGTTGTCGAAAACATTTCAACAAGGAAACGAAACAGTGACCCATATAAATAAAACAAAAAAAGGTCAAATTGTTATGTAGAATATACACACCATGTAAGAGAAAAATACAATTACACGTAGAGAAAATTAAAGCTAAAGCAATATAGCCAGGATGGAACTATAGAGGTATACATGATACATGACGAGACAAATGATGCCACATCATAAATATTACAAACAGAGACACACAAGAAATCCAGAGGATGTAGCAATCAAAGAGAGGGGGATAACTGGAGAACTCAGGCAGCGGAGATGATGCCACAAGTGAGTTGTACACCTAAAGACGAGATTCCCTCCCAGGCTGCTGCCACAATCCAACCTACCCCCCAGTGGGTCAGAGACTAGTCTCAGAGGGACCCCACCATGCAAACACTGCAGATGGTGACCCTCCCTTTACTATAAGAAAGTTGGGCTTTCTGTATAATAATTGTTTGCTGAACATCTTGAGTATATATGGTATTATCGGAAGTTAACCGTTAAACAAAAATTAATGGACCAAAATTGAATGTTTACAATATTGCAACGCATAAAAACGTTAAAAATACAATCTACAACTTAAATGCCATCAGGATAAACCATGAAATCGATCAAGAAAGGTGACTGGTAATCCATGGCCTCATTCCAGGGCTCTGGGGATTTTACCAGTGACCCTATGCGCAGCCTTCCTGGCTGTTACAATGTGTATCACCTTCTACCCCCCCCCCCCCCCCGGTTCTAAATTGCACTTCCCTCTGCCTGATGCACCTGGGTACGCAATGAGATCACATTTACATCAGGCAGAGTGCAGTGCATGACAGCAGAGTAAAAGACAGTTTAAAAGCCACTGATCTGAAGCTGCCTCACAGAAGGGTTCTGGTACACCCCAGAGCTCAGAACCCTCTTCAGTCAGGGGTTTCACCACACTTGGCAGGGAACTTACACCTTACATAGTGCTAGTTTGGTTGAGACTATGGCAAAAAAAGAAATTATTGTTCCAAGGATTTTAATTTTTGTTTTAAATGCATAAACCATATTAAACTAAATAAATGCATTATAACCGTATGCAGCAAACAAAAGACAAAGGGAAGAAGTGTCATGTGGGGCCCACAAAAAAATGAAACAAATGAAATTTTTCATAATTTTCACAAAATTTAGAATTGATTTCATCTTCTCCGTTTGCGGCATTGAATATAAATACTGACATAGCTAGTACACGCAGGAACAATAAAAACTTTACAGATCTTGAAGGTGGGGGTGAGGAATTGAAACATAAAAACGGGGAAACGGGCACGGGCGTTTAGGGTGCGGTCACACGTTGCGCTTCCAAGCGCAGTATCATACCTCACAACCGTCCCGGAATACAGCGTGGACAGTCCCGTTTTTATGGTCTGCCCCGCTGCCCGTCCACGGCGAGAGTATGGCCGGGACATCTATCTATTGCCAAGTGATCTCCCCTCTCAAACTTTCACTATGAATAGACGGCCTCATTAACATAATCCTGCACTCGCTAAGTTTCCCCACACCCATATCCATTAAGGAAATACCTGTCCACACCCACCTCCTCCGCTTAGCCAATTCCTCTGTTCCCACTTTACGCAGTGCAGCATGACAGATCCGCCCAGTTACACTATCTCTCACTTCCGGGAGTAGTGTCACGTTACTGCAGCTTCCACTGCTTCTGTTATGTGCATGGCAGCGTGCAGCTAACAGCCGGAGTTATCATCATAGACACAGCGGGCAGTGTAAGTCTCTACCCTGCTCCTCATGTAACCTGCACACTCTACAGGATAGTCTGAGACGTGGTTATGTCTGGCCACCTGCCCTGTACTCTTATTGCCCTCTGTGCCCCCTGCCCTGACTCCTTCTGCCCCTGTGCCCCCTGCCCTGTTACACCTTCTGCACCTCTGTCCCCCTGCCCTGTCTCTTCTGCCCTCTGTGCCCCTGCCCTGTACTCCTTCTGCCCTCTGTGCACCCTGCCCTGTTACTACTTCTGCCACTCTGTGCCACCGCCCTGTAACTCCTTCTGCTCTCTGTGCCCCTGCCCGTACTCCTCTGCTCTCTGTGCCCTGCCTGTATACCTTCGCCCTCTGGGGCCCCCTGCCCTGTACACCTTCATGCCCTCTGTGCCCCCCCCCTGCCCTGTATTCATTCTGCCCTCTGCCCTGTATCTTTGCCTCTGTGCCCCTGCCCTGTACACCTCTGCCCTCTTGCCCCTCTGCCCTGCGACTACTTCTGCCCTCTGTGCCTCCCTGCCCTGTACTCTTCTGCCCTCTGCTGCCCTCGCCTGTGACCCTCTGCCCTCTGGGCACTCTGCCCTGTACTCCTTCTGCCCTCTGTGCCTCTCGCCCTGTACTCCTTCTGCCCTCTGTGCCCCCTGCCTGTAATCCTTCTGCCCCCTGCCCTGACCATCGCTCTCTGTGCCCCCTGCCCCTGTACTTCCTTCTGCCCTCTGTGCCCCCTGCCTGTATCCTTAGCCTCTGTGCCCCTGCCCTGTATCCTTCGGCCCTCTGTGCCCCTGCCTGTACTCCTTCTGCCCTCGTGCCCCCGGCCAGGTACTCCTTCTGCTCTCTGTGCCCCTGCCCTGTAACACTTCTGCCCTCTGTGCCCCGCCCTGTTACACCTCTGCCCTCTGTGCCCCCTGCCCCTGTACTCCTTCTGCCCTCTGTGCCCCTGCCCGGTACTCCTTCTGCCCTCTGGCCCTCTGCCTGTACTCCTTCTGCCCTCGGTGCCCCTGCCCTGTTAACCTTCTGCCCTCTGTGCCCCCTGCCCTGTCTCTTCTGCCTCTGTGCCCCATGCCCTGTTATCCTTCTGCCCCTCTGTGCCCCGCCAGTACCCTTCTGCCCTCTGTGCCCTCTGCCTGTACTCCTTCTGCCCGCTGTTGCCTCTGCCCGTACCTCCTTTGCCCTCTGGGCCCCCTGTACCTTGCCCCTGCCCATGTACTCATTCTGCCCACTGCCCTGTACTACTTCTGCCCTCTGTGCCCACCTGCCCTGTACTCACTCTGGGGGGGGGCCCCCTTCGGTGCCAACCTGCCCTGTACACTATTCCACCTCTGTGCAAAGTCTGTGCCCCCTGCCCTGTACTCTTCGTGCACCTTGTGACACCACTGAAGCAAGTTACACGCTACCTTCTGCCTCTGGGTGAGAGGCAACTGCCCTGACTCATGTTGCTCTTTGTGCCCCCTGCCCTTTACTCCTTCTGATCTTTGATCCCCCTGCCCTGGGCTCTATGCGGAACCTGCCCACAATTAATTTTTTCAAACAGGAGTGAAGGTTCCCTATGAGGACTTAATTGCGTTTCAATTGTTGAAGTGTATCAAGCTTGTTATACTACCACGAGGAGATAATTTAAAGTGGGGAAAAATGTGAAGTAAAGCGCTGGGAATTTGATGGCCGCTATATAAATAAAGAGTATTATGTAAATTGAAGACAAACCTTAAAGAGGGGTTAATGTTGCTGAATTGCAATAGGAGTATATAAGGTTTCCTTTGGGGGTTGGGCCACACGACAGGTGCATTATACTTGTGTGGGCCGTAAGGTCGATATTATAAATGGTTTTGGGGGCGGGCAAGGGGTGGGACCGTGGGTGTGTTTAGGAAATGGGAGGGGCTTGGTCCCTCGTTAGTAGCCCAAAAGTGGGAGGTATGCATTATAACAAAGCTGGAGAAGAGGTGATTGCCTAATTACATGACTGTTAACATTTGTGTTTCACAAAACAATGTGTTGTTGACGCATGTAATTAACATGCGTTAACAAAACGTTAGCAGAATGTAATATAGGCAAATCACCCTCCTCAGATGTTGGTAATGTACTTGAAACCGAAACGTTGACGCGTCCTAAAGGTTTCTTTTTAAACAGCCGCCATAGCCGTGTATTGGTGGGAGACTGGTACTGCTGCTCAACTGAGGGACTAGGATGCTAATTGTGTGAGATATCCCTTCATCACTGTGGCACTGTATATCGTACGTCAATAGTATTTGATGTTAAAGCCATATATACCCGGTCCACCACAGCCCGGGGTCTAGCACCTCAGGCAGTCGGGCGGTGGTGTGGTACGCATGCGCTTGAAACCCGCCCGGCGGTTTACGTTAATACACACCTTGTTGACCTGATCACGTGATAGCTGGCTTCGCTTCCTCTAGCGACGGCGCGCATGCGCAGGTTTGTAAAAGCTGCGGGAATCCGGTGTTGACGGACGGGACGGTTCTGTTGTGTGTGGAACTACTTACCGATCGCAAAAGATGCGAGGGTGGAGAAGAAAGAGTTGAAGAACGGTCACATAAGAAGCTTTTGACTTAGCTCAGAACCGCCACCAGAAATCCCTCTCCAAGCTCGAAGTGTTCCGCCACTGAGAGTCGACGTTATGACCAGGTAAGGGTTGAGCAAAGGCCGCCATAATACTGTAGATGGGCGTGAGGTCATTGTGGGAATAGCTTGCTGCTGTAGTGGAGGTATAGGACATGTTCACAATGAGTAGTATAGGAAAAACGCACTGCAGAGAAAGGCTTGGCTTTTGCTCCTATTTTCAAGTTCACATTGGCAGTTACACACAGATTATGGAGTGGGAATAAGTCAGTGTGTCATTTTGACTTTTGGAAAATCCCTAGCTTGGGATAAAAAAAATAAAAAAAAAAATTCGGTTTCAGACTTCGGCACGGATGAGGGCTTATTCACATGAGGAGGCGTTTCAAACCGCAGGCAAGGAGCAAGAGCCTAAAAATTCTGGGTTTGTGCCAAGGATTTTTTTCCCCAGAAGATACTAGACATTTGTAGTGGTGCTGTCATGTCTGTACTGTGCTATCTGCAGGGGGGGATGCTGTTGGAGTATATAATTGCACTTGCCAAACTAATGGCCATCATGAAAAGACCGCAGGGCTATAGTAACCTGCTTGTCGTGACGTGTTATGTAAGATTCCACCCCAATAAGTTCTTGCACAGATCCCGTGAGTGGTAAGATCAGAGCCCACGGCGGTCATATGAGACGGACCCGCTCTAACAGCTCGGGAGTTTGCCTCCCACTATCAGCCCCTGGCTAGCCCGGCAGTATGCAAGCGCTTAGGTGAGCCTTTCTAATGCACTGCAATATTGCATTAGTGTGAAACAGTACGTATTTGTCCGGGCCATTGGCAGACAGGGACATAAGGCGCATTAGGTAGAATGCGCCTTATATATGGAAAAATCCATATAAAGGCGGACACCGGAGTATAAGGCGCAGGGTGTACGGGGGCGTGCGAGGAGGTACGGGAGGGGGGGGGGGGCGGGGCGGAGGGGGAGCCCCCCGGGGGGCGGGTCTTTTTTCGGCCCGGGGGTGGGGCGTGGCGGGGGGGGGGGGGGGGGGGGGGGGGGGGGGGGGGGGGGGGGGGGGGGCGGGGGGGGGGGGGGGGGGGTTTTTTGGGGGAAGGTCGGTGTGTTTGCCAGTGCGGGATGCACGCCGTGCGGTTTTCTCTTTTTTTTTTTTTTGGGTCCGCACGCACAATGGGGCACAACGAGCGCAGAAACCCGCCTAGCGCGCTTATATTCCGGTGCGCCTTATATTATGGTCCTTTTCCCTCGGTCCTTTCTCCTTCTCCTCATTCTGCTTCTCTGTTCCTGAGGTGAGAGCCCGGCATACTGCATTTCCATTCCACTGACCGCGCCTGAGTGGTGTCTACGGGGATCGGATTACCCCTTACTTCCCTGCCGTATTACCGTCCGGCCTTGGTCCATTACCCTTTGGTGGAGGAGGGCTAGCGGACCTAATCTTACATAGCGTCCCTGCTACCGGAGGCAGCAACAGATCAGCGGGAATGCAGGACCGACGTGGCAGAACAAGTTGTTCTGCGCATGGTCTGCAGTTCCAGCTGGGATCTGCTGTCTCCGGGAGCGGGGAACTTAGTAAGGGGGAGGATTGCAATCTACTATACATAGGAAAAAAATGGGAAAAGCCTAGGCTTTTATGTGCGCCTTATAGTCCGGAAAATCGGTAACAGATGGAATTACCAAAAACCCACTAAAAAAAAAAATTTAAATGAAAATTAATTCAAATGTCCCAAAAGGCCCCCAACACACACAAAACCGATATTCATTTAAAAAAAAAAAACATAATCGTTATCACCTTGTCCCAATCTATTAAAATATAACACAGTTCTCCCGGCCGTAAAACCTCGGAAAGGATAAACAAAAACTGCACCCACCAAAAGTCGGCAATTCGCCACTTTTTTTGCCATTTTGACAAAATACATAAAAGTTAAAACAAAAAAGTGAATCAAAAGGGGTAACTTCCCCTGATGGGTAAGCATACGAAAACGCTTAAGCTCATCGTGGAACAAAAAAGACATCCCAACACAGCAGTGTGCACCACCCCCAAAAAGGATGGAAAAAAGCAATGCTGCCAAGAAATATGGCAAAAAATTTGATAAAAGGTTTTCATTTTTTTAAATCTAGTAAAATGGGGGGTTCTTGTCGAGTAATGCAGCGAAGGTGTCCCGGTTCGATTACGACCCCAAGTTACCCAAGTTAACATCTTGAAAAAGAGTTGTATGTTCTCTCTGTGTTTGCGTGGGTTTCGTCCGGGTTCATCCGGGGGTTTTCCTCCCACATCCAAAACATACTGGTAGCGTTGATTTAGATCTGTGAGCTCATTGGGGACGGACAGGGACGTGACTGATTTGTCAAGCTTGTGCGCGATGCGTCATCTGTGTGCACTTATATAAATAAAGGAATAATTAATTATTACCCTTTGTTGCATTTCAGTTCTACTTCCCAGTACAAGGGATGGGCTAGAAAATACGTCATTAGGCCGGACAATTTTTACACAGAACCAAGCCCGGGCGGAAAAACTAAAAAAAGTATGAATATTTGGAAAGTGAAGCTATGCAAACAAACAGGGACGTCCATGATGCAAGCACAATTCAAAATTTTACTTAATAATGCCAAATTCATACATTTAGAAACATAATAACACATAACAGTGCATTAAAACAAGCCATAGTCCCAGTGCCAAAAGTATAACATAGTAGCTCCAACCAAGGTTTAAGGGCAATATTAGTAGGATCATTATGGCATAGGGGTTCAGGGCCATCATAGTCCAAACGGTTGTGGTCAGGTATAGTTGCTGATGAATAAGTAAGTAATCCATTTAGTTACCTATGTGAGTGGATGTGTAAGACTAGACCACTGGGGGCTTAGAAAGATCTATAATTTTTAGGCACTAGGACTATTGGTCTTGTTTTACGCACTTAGTGTGTTGCCGTATTTTGCGGACATAAGGCGCACAAAAAATCCTTTGATGGTCTCCTTATAGTCCCGTGAGACTTAATTATGAAAATAGTAACGGACAACAGCTGCCTTGAACGGTGCACAGGTCTGCGCACCTGCTGGTCATTCATCCTTATAATAAGGTGCGCCTTTTATATAGGAACCGAGAAGTTTTAGCAGGCATTATTGATGGTGCGCCTATAGTCCGAAAAATACGGTAAAGGTTTTGGCATTTTTCAATAAAAAAATGTATGTAATTGTATCAATCAATGGATAATCCATGTTTGTGTGCATAGACTTGAGCTTATCTATTTTGGACGTCATTCAGTTTTCATTTCTGGAATTCTTATTTTGAATATTTAAAAGAATTTTTGAAAGTGGGAAGCAATAAATATATAAACAGGCAATAAAATGGAAAAAAAAACCCATCAGTGGCCCCCGATACCCACATGATAAAAAGGTGGAAGTTTTCTGTAAGATAGACGGGTTGTCGTGTGGTTCCGGACTGGCCAGCGTTCGCTATGAGGGACCCCAGTGATATTTACGTCCTTATAAGGAGAGTTAGTATTGTGCGAACGCCCCAACATCTGCAGCTGCTGGTTTGACGAGTTTGAGGAGCCCTGAACCTGACTACATATAAATCATTACAAGTGGGAACGTCCAGCACGTCATTGTTAGGAACCTTGGGAATCCACATGAAGATCCTTACAATGTAGGTTCTGATGTGAATGAGCCAAAAAACTTCGGTATTATGTTGGTTTTGCATTTTCAATGAATTAAGGGCGATTCTGGGCTCAAATAATTTTGGACTATCCATAAACCTGGTGTGTAATTATGGCCGCAACTGTCGCAGGACCCCCCCTACAACAGGACATGCTCACTGAACACAATGCTCCTAACGCGTAGTAGATCTATTGGTTAGAACATTTAACTGTTACATACAGAAGGAGGAATATCCTCTTTGTTCTTTTTATTAAAAAAAAACAAACAAACCGGTAATGCCAGCAAATGTGTGTTATTAATATACAGAGAAGCTGCAAATACTCGTCAATACCCTGATTATACCCACTCACTTGCGGGTTGGCACCCAGATCAGGGTTGTTAGTGTAGGGCTCAACTCAGACGGCGTTCTGTCGATCCCGGCCACAATAGAATCTATGGTCCTTAGCCGGGGCCGCCGGATGGGTTTGAAATACAAAAGATGTACTCTAATTCGGCAATATTTGGGGGGGTGCGACGCCCGCCTTTTCTTCCTATGGGAAGGAGGAGAGGAATTGGCAACGATTTTTCTCCCTTTTCCGCCCTCCGGGCCCTGTGCTTGCGCCCCAGGTCCGGTCCAGTTCAAAGCGCATGGTGGTGTTTGTACCCTAAGGGTTCTATGGCACAGCTTACGTATGGGGCATGTATATTCGCCTGGCAAATTTACGCCGTGTATATGCCCCTCATAGTGTCTATTGTGCCCAGGCTCAGTGTGCGTGACACAAAACTGTGCTCACTCGTGCCTATGGCCGCAAAAAAAAGACCAGAGTGCTCTATCTTTGGCCGTGAAGAACAACGGGTAAGCGCTCTCTGATTAGTTTCTTCTCCTCTCCTCCAGCCGCGCACGACGGTCAGGTACGGTTTACGGGTATGCATACGTTAGTGTGCATGCGCCCTAACAGTCGTACTGGGTGGTTCCCCATTCTCTACAGAGTAAGATGATTGTTTAGTGGGAAGAATGATAGTGCGGGAAGTACCTATACTTGTTTCCTTCCATTATTATGGTGTGGTCTGAAGAAATGGCTAGAGTGTGGGTAAAAACAGTTCGGTTGGGGGGCGTGTCGCGCGGGTTTTGGAAAATTTCCTTTATTTAATGTAAGCTTACCCAATAATAACTCTGATGCATCTCTTGTAGTTCCAAGATGGAAAAAAGATTAAGACAATTTCCTGGAGGGAATTCTCCAAATTGACAGTATCATATGATAGTATACCGGAGGGGAACCTTCTGTAGAAAGAGTGATGGATTTGTGGCCAAGTTTGTAACATACATCCACAACAGTTGAAAGCTTGAGGAAGAGGAGAAATGGATGAGGAGTAACTCCCATTGTGGAATTACCTTTTCAACTTCCTCCTCCTAGTAGGTGTGAGCTCAGCCTTGCCCACCTTTTCCTTCTATATATGCAAAAAGAATTGTAGCCCTATTTATACTCTTTAATGCTCAATGATGACACCCAGACGCCTCAAAAGCCATTATCCGCTCTTGTGGGACGGGTACCAAGTATAAAGCACATGTTGTGTGCAGGTAGGATAAAATATGCTGACCGACACTCCTAGGGGTACAGTGAGCACTGATTACCCCTCGCACAAGTGGTGACAGACAGGAGGAAGCCCTTTGACCCCCGCCCACACAGCAGTTGACTGGCCGTGGGAGCCCTTATGTACCCCCGCCCACACAGCAGTCACTCGGGGGAATCGTTGTCTGTTCACCACATCTACGGGGAGCTGGGTAGTTTGGATTGATCCCAGGAAATTTTCTAGCAAAAGTTTGGCAGGATTCACCACCACCCTCCCACTCTTTATGTCTGCTCTCAGATTTGACCATTAAAACAAAAAAAATTACAGATTCCCAGTTGTTAAAACTTCTTGGATTTATTAATTCTATTTTGTTATAAAACATTCTAAACACTAGATGGTGGCCAGTCATCTATCAAAAAAGGATGAAAAAATGGAAAACTTCTTAATATAGATAGATATGTATGTTTTAAACATATATAAAATATAGAAAATGTTTAAAAATCCAAAATATATATCTTATGATGAAGTATTGTCATGTTTTTTGTTTTTTTAAGTCTCATGGTTGCCAAATCAGCATGGCTGTGTGAGGTTCAGAGTTGCCAAACTGACTATAGCTGTGGGTAAACCTGCCGCATGCGAGACATGCCCTGATTGATGACGATTGTTTTACAGAGATCAACGACGCCATGCTATTCGTGTTCACAGACAGAGTACCCAACGTTAGGACCAGGCGGTACGGTTACTGGCTTTGGCAAGGCTGCAGGACCCAAGTGATGTGAACGGCCCCGTTACCAATGGTAAGAATAAATGACGATGCTTCTTTTACAAAAAGTTGTGGTTGGGTGTGTGTGGATATATTTATTAAAATACACACGTCTAAATATGATTAATAAAATTTGTGTGTAGTAAAGGCAAAGTTGTTGTACATTGTAGAAAAATTTAAAGGGATTGTTCCATTTGAAGAGGTTTGCTAAAGAGGTGTAACCATGACTGATGATTACAATGGCGTAAAGAAGTCTGTTGTACACAGCAATGGTAATATGTGATGTTCCGTACAAGTACATGATGGCTCCGGTGCCTTGCAGTCGTGTATGTGTACCTGAACAGTCTGCTGGAAAAATGAGTGAAGGAGAATTGCGGAGGAGGAGAGCGGTGGTTGTCCTGCAGTTGCGCATCTGCAAGGACTTTGCCAAAGATGTTGGCGAGACCAAGAATTGTAAAAAGAGCTGTGAGACAGATCGCTACCAGGTACCCCCCACGCTGAGTTTGTGAATAGGGATTGGCTTTTATTTCAAAAAACGGTGTGTACAGTGTAACATTATGATCCCTTTATACAGGGTTTGGAGGAAAAAGAGTACATATCAGGGCACTAAACCTTGCCACAAAGAGTTAAGAAACCTACGCCGGCGGACTGATGATAGATCACGGTAAAGGGCTGTGTGGGTAATGAGGATAAAACCAGACCTGTCTGATATGAGTGCGTGTACCATTGAAGGATTCTCCTTCTATAGAGGCTTTTTTGTTTTGTAAAAGAAAGATCAGCAGAAGAAACGTTGCAGTCCTGGCCTGAAGTACAGGAGGGGAACGTCTTGGAGCTTCTCCCACCGTTGGGATGTGGAAAATTCTCCAGAAAGTTTGCTTGTATCTGCACTCAATCCATGTTCGCCCTCTTTTCTGTCAGTGGAGCTTGTTGGAAGTGTAAAAATGTATGATGAGACTGGTAAGACGTGTTTTTTTTAATGTTTATTTTTCAATTATAAATAACACAAGATAACAAAAAAAATAAAGGAATGGTAGAGCACAAAGAACCCGAACGATAGACAGAACACCGGAGCAGAAGCCTCTACCTGCTTATGGCCCAGTCCATTTCATAATTACAGATGGCTCATCCAGAGAAGAGCGCTGCTACCACATATAGGATATGGTCGGTAATCCCTGGTCTACCCAACCCAGGACGCCCTGGTGTACGCATCAAAAAAAGGAAACTGTGTCCCCAAAGGCCAGGATTTTCGGGCAGCACCGAAAGCTATTATACAGATTGGTTCTAGCTCCACTACACTTTAAACAGGCAGAAGATCCATATACGGGCGAGTCCCCGGGTTACATACACGATAGGTCTGGAGGTGTGTTCTTAAGTTGAATTTTGTATGTTAAGTCGAAAACTTGTATCTTTATAATGGAATAGTTCTAGACAATTTTTTTTCTGTGCTCCCAGTGAAAATTGGAGTCTTCAAAATTTTTGGTGTAATTGCTTAATGGACCAAGAATTATCAATAAAGTTCAATTACAGCAACCTTCAAAGCTGATCATTGCAGCCTGGGACTGTAGTAAAGATCCAGAGAGCATTCCACCAGAGGTCATCAGTAGGGCAAGGGTAACGTCTTTCTTGTAACTATGGGTGTCGAATGTCGGGTGTTCATTAAGTGGGGACCGCCTTGGTATTCCCATTTGGTGTCCCCGCGCAAAAGGACGGGGAAATATGCCCCCATGTGATAACCTTTAGCCATCATCTTCGCTAAACTCGCCAAGGGGTAACATTGTATATCTTTCGGCCATGGGACTTAATTATACAAGAAACTTGTTGGACTTGGTCATCTGTCACTCAGAAGTCAGTTCAATTGTGTCTCGAAGTACGTGGGGCAGTTGCAGGGCTGTAAAATATTGTGCCTACGTAAAGACATCGAAATCCATCATGATAAACCAGGGCTTTGGAGCATGGAGTCAAACGCAGTTGTGACTGTGGGGTTAAATTTATTATGTTATTCATGACATGCAGTCTTGCTAAAAGTCACCTTTTCCAAATTCTCTAACGAGGCATGAAGGGGCTCTGGAAGTTTGATTACCAGCAGACCACTCTGGCTGCAGACATATAAGACTTAAACTGAGCAGGTAGCACTTCCCTCTCACACTGTTGCTGAAATTTCCTAGGCATGATGTGAGTTGGGGTACCAAGACAAAGAAGAGGGGGAAAGTTGCAGAGGGATGGAGAGTGGAATGTGAACGGCTTAGAAGCGCAGTATGGAGGGGCTTGGTGGTAAACACCTCACTGTGACACATAGCATCATTTGAAATTGTTTTAGAAGGAAGGGAGGGCATGGATAACAAAATATAAGCGATTACTACTATCACACAGTGCTGGAGCTATGAGTAATGTCTCTGGTTTGTTGCTCATTTTGATGGTAGATTCCTTAAAGGGTAGTGGCAACCCAGAAAAAGAAATGGCAAATTTTAATATAGTGAATAAAAAAATTAGGGCAAGCCGCTCATACACGTACAAAGGGGCCACATGGAGCGTTAAAAGTCTTGGGCCAGGATCGGTTCTGAACCGCTCAAATAAAACGCTAGAGTAAAAAGGGTGCAAGCGAATGGGGAAAAGTGCCGCAGTGTAGAAGTATAAGTGAGGCTGCGCTCGCCCTGCCCTGTGTTCATACCTTACAGTTCTCAGCGAGGTTTTATCGGGTTATACCCAGTTGCCATGGAACACCAAGTTAGTTAATAGACTGATGTAATAGTTGGCGTTTCTGTATCAAGGATTTTTTTTTTTTTTCGTGATTGTTCCTTCATAACGTGACAGGTTACCAACAGTTCTGTTCCATCGTGTTCTGTTTACTTGGTTTAAACGTTTCACAAAACGCAGTAGTCGTCCCTGCGGGAAAAAACTGATCCCCTTGCGACAATTTCTTTGAGTGCCAGAAATGTATTGTACTGGAAGGGGCGCTGTGCGCGTACTTCAAGTCCAATAGGAGTGAGAGGGGGAAGAAAGGTGCTTTCTCGGAATGGCCCGGCGGCGAGGGAGAAAGATTATGGAGAGATACTACAGAGACGGCTGGTATGTGGGAGTGATTGCTGAGGTAATCCCATTTTTTTTCCCACTTATTTCAATGCGTGTAAGGAAACCCGTCGTGGCGGATTTGGGGACCACAAACCATGGACCGGCCAGGTGCTAATTGTATGGTTTTGTCCCAAATACTCAAGTATTTGTAAAAAGCGATCGTTTTTGTTAAAAAAATTAACCATAGTCTTTGTTCCATTCGGCGCCTGAACTGCACATTTCGGCAAGAGAAATTGGTTGTAGGACCACCCCCCAGCTGCAATGCAACCACGCACTGGAGGCGTCCATATGTTAGGAGGATTTCTAATTACCATATTTTTCGGACTATAAGGATCCACAAAATATCCTATGATTTTCTCTGAATTAAAGGTGCGGCTGATAAATCAGGATGCGCTTAATATATGAACTGTACTTACAGACAATAGATTTGCCTTGAACTGTGCACAGGTTCGTCACCTGCTGGTAATTCACTTATATCAGCGCGGCTTGATAATCCGGTGCAATTATATTATGAAACCTAGGGTCTTTGTAGCAGGCATTTATGATGGTGCCCTTATAGTCTGAAAAATGTGGGTTACTTTTCTGTGTCACACGGCAGCAAAGTGGTCGCTGTCTGACAGTGAAGAACGAGTACCGTGAGGGGGGGCACCATACCTCTGCATCCCTACTTGAAAAGCCAGATCTTAATGGACCAAATTGTATGACATACTCTTTCACATAGGTGAAGCCATTTATGTGAAATAGTTCACGGAAATAAAATCCTAAAATATTAATTCCGGGGTGTGTGCAAAGTTTCTCTATAGGGAGTAAGGGTAGATGCAGAGAAGAATCCAATGGTGAGTACCACTATCAAAAAAGCGTGCGGGTCACTATGCCCTCGTGACGGGATACCAATCCGCTGTTGTGGTATTAGCGTTTGAGATCGCTGATCAGCTTACTAGTAACTAGGCAGATGTGGGCATAATATAAATGTATGTATAAGAAAAAATTTGAAGGAAATGTTTCTCTCTATATCTACGCACACTCCCTGTTATCAGGCGAGGAGGAGGAAAGGAGAGGGCGTAGGACTAAAATCGAGGATCCGGAGGACCTAACTAAAAAGCCTTTATAGGCTAGAGTGATGTTCACTATAATAAGGCTGCCGGTACCAGCGTAAGAGGGAGAAGGTAGGTCAGGGTGTCATCTGATGCTATGCACTTTACTTTTGCTATAGAAACTGATCACAAGTTTCATTATGTCTCTGTTTGCAAACGGCAGCCAGCCCACTGCAGTATGTAGGCAGCCAGCCCACTGCAGTATATAGGCAGCCAACCCCCTGTAGTATATAGGCAGCCAACCCCCTGTAGTATATAGCTAGCCCTGAGTGACTAGGCTGATAATGGTGATGATATCACTCATAACCTGTGGCACTGTATATCGCTACGTCCATAGTATTTGATGTTTACGCCATATATACCCGGTCACCACAGCCCCGGTGTCTATCACCTCAGGCAGTCGGCGGTTGGTCTGAGTACGCATGCGCTTGAACCCGCCCGGCGGTTTCCATTAATACACACCTCGTGACCTGATCACGTGATTCGCTGGCTTCGCTTCCTCTAGCGACGGCGCGCATGCGCAGGTTTTGAAAGCTGGCGGGATCCGTTGTGACGGACGGGACGTGTTCTGTTGTGTGTGTGAACTACTTACCTGATCGCAAAGATGACGGTGGAGAAGAAAGGTCTACAGATCAAAGAAGCTTTTGACTTAGCTCAGAAACCGCACCAGAACCTCTCCAAGCTGGTGTCCGCCCTGAGAGTCACTTATGACCAGGTAAGTGTTTAGAAAGAGCCGCATATATACTGTAGATGGGCAGTGAGGTCATTGTGGGCATAGCTTGTGCTGTAGTGATGGTATAAGGACATGTTCACACTGAGTAGTAAGAAAAACGCACTGCAGAGAAAGGCTTGACTTTTGCTCCTGATTTTCACCACAGTTCACATTGTGCAGTTACACACAGATTATGGAGTGGGAATACAGTCAGTGTGTCATTTTGACTTTTGGAAATCCCTAGCTTGGGATAAAAAAAAAAAAAAAAAATTTAGTGTTTCAGACCTTCTGTGCACGGAAGGGCTTATTCACATGAGGAGTCGTTCAAACCGCAGGCACGGAGCAAGAGCCTAAAAATTCTGGGTTTGTGCCAAGGATTTTTTCCCCAGAAGATATAGCCATTTGTAGTGGGCTGCTGTCATGTCTGTACATGTGCTATCTGCAGGGGGGGGATTGCTGTTGGGATGTATATAATTGCACTTGCCTAAACTAATGGCCATCATGAATAAGACTCGCAGGGCTATAGTAACCGGCTGGTCTTGACAGTGTTATTGTATATATTCCACACAATAAGTTCTGCACAGATCCCCCGTGCGGGTAAGATCAGAGCCCCCGGCTGTCATATGAGACAGGACCCGGCTCTAACAGCTCGGGATGTTCCTCCCCTATCCAGCCCCTGGCTAGCCCGAGCAGTATGCAAGCGCTTAGGCTGATCCTTCTAATGCACTGCAATATTGCATTAGTGTGAACAAGTACCGTATTTTCCGGGCCATTAGGCGCACCGGACTATAAGGCGCATTAGTAGAATGCGCCTTATATATGGAAAAATTCCATATATAAGGCGCACCGGACTATAAGGCGCAGGGTGGTCGGGGGCGTGGCGGAGGTCCGGGGGCGTGGCAGAAAACGGAGCGGAGGTGAGAGCGGCAAGAGGTGAGTGGTCTCCGGGGAAGGGGGTCCGTTCAGGTGGAGGAGGGCAGCGGACCATACTTACATAGGTCCCTGCTACCGGAGGCAGCACATCTCCAGCGGGAACTGCAGACCGACGTGGCAGAAGTTGTTCGTGCCGCATGGTCTGCAGTTCCCGCTGGAGATCTGCTGTCTCCGGTAGCGGGGACTTATGTAAGTAGGGTCGGCTGCCCTCCTCCATACATAGGAAATCCTAGGCTTTTATGTGCGCCTTATAGTCCGGAAAATACGGTAATCAGATGAATTTACAAAAACCCACTAAATTTAAATGAAAATTTAATAAAATGTCCCAAAAGCCCCCAACACACACAAAACGATACTTCATTTAAAAAAAAACACAACATAATCGTTATCACCTTGTCCCAATCTATAAAAATATAAACACAGTTCTTCCCGGCCGTAAACCTCGGAAAGGAAAAACGCACCCAAACGTCTGAATCGCCACTTTTTTGCCATTTTGTAATACATAAAAGTTGAACAAAAAGTGATCAAAAGGTCTCACTGTCCCCTGAATGGTAGCAACGAAAACGCTAGCTCATCGTGGAACAAAAAATGACACCCAACACAGCAGTGTGCACCCAAGTATGGAAAAGCTACTGCTGCCAGAATATGGCAAAAACTTTTGTATAAAAGGTTTTCATTTTTTTAAATCTATTAAATGGGGGTTCTTGTCGATAATGCAGCGCAGGTGTCCTCGGTTCGATTCCGACCCAAGTTAACATCTGCAAAGAGTTTGTATGTTCTCTCTGTGTTTGCGTGGGTTTCGTCCGGGTCCTCCGGTTTCCTCCCACACTCCAAAACATACTGGTAGGTTGATTAGATTGTGAGCTCCATTGGGGACAGGGACTGATTTGTCAAGCTCTGTGCAGCGCTGCGTAATCTGTGTGCACTATATAAATAAAGGAATTATTATTATTACCCTTTGTTGCATTTCATTTCTACTTCCCAGTACAAGGGATGGGCTATAAAATACTGTCACTAGGAAGGACAATTTGTTACACAGAAAACAAGCCCGGAAACATAAAACAGTTATGAATATTTGAAAGTGAAGCTATGCAAACAAACAGGGACGTCCATGATGCATCACAATTCATAAATTTTTATTGAATAATGCCAAATCATACATTTAGAAACATTTAATAAACACTAACAGTGCATAAAACAAGCCAATAGTCCCAGTGCCTAAAAGTATAAGACATAGTAGCTCCAACCAGGTAAAGTGCAATATTAGTAGGATCATATGCATAGGGTAAGGGCATCAAGTCCACACGTGTGGTACAGGTATAGTTGCTGTGCAATAAGTAAGTAATCCATAGTTACCTATGTGATGGATGTGTAGAGACTAGACACTGGGGGCTAGAAAGATCTTATACTTTTAGGCACTAGGACTATTGGCTTGTTTTACGCACTGTTAGTGCTTTTTGCCGTATTTTTCGGACTAAGGCACACCAAAAATCCTTTGATGGTGCTCCTTATAGTCCAGTGCGCCTTATATATGAACCATACTTACAGACAACAGCTGCCTTGAACTGTGCACAGGTCTGCCACCTGCTGGTCATTCATCCTTACAATCAGGTGCCCCTTTTAATCCAGTGCGCCTTATATATGAACCTAGAAGTTTTAGCAGGCATTTATTGATGGTGCGCCTTATAGACCGAAAAATACGGTAAATGTTTTGGCATTTTTCAATAAAAAATGTATGAATTGTGATGCACCATGGACATCCCTGTTTGTTTGCATAGCTTGAGTTATCTATTTGGACGTCACTCAGTTGTAATTTCTGGATCTTATTTTGAATATTTAAAGAATTTTTGAAAGTGGGCAGCAATAAACAGGAAATAAAATGGAAAAAAACCCATCAGTGGCCCCCGATACCACATGATAAAAAGTGGAGTCATTCTGTGGGATAACGGGTTTGTGGTACCGGAGGCCAGCGTTCGCTCTGGAGGGACCCCAGTGACATATCCGTCCGTATAAGGAGAGTTACGTCATTGGGCGAACGCCCCGAACATCTGCAGCTGCTGTTTGACGAGTTTGAGGAGCTGAACCTGACTACATATAATCATACAGTGGGACACGTCCCAGCCCTTCATTGTTAGGATACCTTGGGAATCCACCTGAAGTGTCCTTACAATGTAGGTCTGATGTGAATGTAGCCAAAAACTTCTGTATTATGTGGTTTTGCATTTTCAATGCATTAAGGGCGATTTCTGGGCTCAAATAATTTTGACCTATCCATAAACCTGGTGAATTATGGCGCAACATGTCTGCAGGACCCCCTACACACAGGACACTGCTCACTGAACACAATGCTAACGCGTAGATCTTATTGGTATAACATTTAACTGTATACATACAGATGAGGAATATCCCTCTTTGTTCTTTTTTATTAAAAAAAAACAAAACAGTAATGCCAGGCAAATGTGTGTTATTAATCTACAGAAATGCAAATACTCGTCAATGACCCTGATTATTACCCATCTCCACTTGTCGGGTTGGCACCCAGATCAGTTGTTCGTGTAAGGGCTCACTCAGACGGCCGTTGTCGATCACGGCCACAATAGAAGTCTATGGTTTAGCCGGCTGCAATACAAAATATGTCCTCTAATTCGGCAGATTTGGGGTGCGACCGCTTTTCTTCCTATGGAGGGAGGAGAGGTAATTGGTGTTCTCCCTTTCTCCGCCCGGCCCTGTGCTTGGCCAGGATCCGGTCCAGTCAAGCGCATGGTGGTGTTTGTTCACCCTAAGGGTCCATGCACACTTACGTATGGGACATGTATATTCGCCACAAATTTACAGCCGTGTATGCGCCCCCAATAGTTGTCTATTGTGCCCGGGCTCAGTATGGTGACACAACGTGTGCTCACTGTGCCATGGCCGCAAAAAAATACAGCGTGCTCTATCTTTGGCCGTAAGAACAACGGTGCAGCGCTATTCTCTAGTTTCTTCTCCTCTCCTCCAGCGCGCCCGACGTGTTCCTGTACGGTTACGGGTATGCATACGTTAGTGTGCATGAGCCCTAACAGTGGTACTGGTGTTCCCCATCTCTACCGCGTAAGCTGATGTTTAGGGGGAAAGAAGGAATATACCTATACTTGTTTCTTCCATTATTATGGTGGTCTGACTACATGGCCGAGTGTGCACAAGTTTGGGGGGGTTTTGGAAAATTCCCTTATTTTAATAAGCTTAAAATAATAACTCTGATGCTCTTGTATTTCAGATGGAAGATAAGACAATTTTCCTGGAGGAATTCATCCATTACTTGAAGTATCCTCTGATAGTCTACCGGAGGGAACCTGCTGTAGAAAGAGTGATGGATTTTGTGGCCAAGTTTGTAACTTCATTCCACAACAGTGACAGTGAGGAAGAGGATGAAATGGATGAGGAGAACTCCCCTGTGAATTACCTTTTCAACTTCCTCCTCCAGGTAGGTGTGAGCTCAGCCTTGCCCACCTTTTCCTCTATATATGCAAAAGAATTGTAGCCTATATACCTTCTTCTAATGCTCAATGATGACACACAGACGCCTCAAACAAGCCATTAATCCGCTGTGTGACTCCCAATAAAGCACATGTTTGTGTGCAGGTAGGATAAATGCTGACCGAACTCCTAGGAGTAACAGTGAGTCCTGATTACCCCTCGCACAAGTGGTGACATACAGTTGGAGCCCTTATTACCCCCGCCCACACATGCAGTGACTGGCAGTGGGAGCCCTTATTACCCCCGCCCACACATGCAGTGACTGGCAGTGGGAGCCCTTATTACCCCCGCCCACACATGCAGTGACTTCGGGAATGCTGTCTGTCACTATACGTGGACTGGGTAGTTTGGATTGTCCCAGGAAATCTTTCTAGCAAAAGTTTGGCAGGATTCACACCTCCCTCCCACTCTTTATGTCCTGCTCTCAGATTTGACATTAAAAAAAAAATTACAGATTCCCTTTAAAACTCTCCTTGGGAATTTATAATTCTAGTTTTGTTATAACCCATTATAAACACTAGATGGCGCCACTCATCTATCAAAAAAGACTGAAAAATGATAGATATGTATGTTTTAAACAAATATAAGTGTTTGTATTTTAATAGAAAATGTTAAAAATCCCAAATAATATCTTACTGATTATTATTGTATTGTTTTTTTTGTTTTTTTAAGTCTCATGTTGCCAACAGCATGGCTGTGAGGTTCAGAGTTTGCCAACTGATCTATAAGCTGTTGGTAAACCTGCCTGAGAATGCCCTGATTGATGACGATTTGTTTGACAAGATCCACGACGCCATGCTTATTCGTGTCACAGACAGAGTACCCAACGTTCGGATCCAGGCGGTACTGGCTTTGGCCAGGCTGCAGGACCCAAGTGATGTGAACTGCCCCGTTACCAATGGTAAGAATTAAATGACGCTGCTCTTTTTACGAAAGGTGTGTGTGTGTGTGTGTGTATATATTTATTACACATACACACGTTTAAATATGATAAAAATAAAACTTGTGTAAATGGCAAAGTTGTGTACATTGTATAAATATTTAAAGGGATTGTCCCATTGAAGGATGTTTGCTAAAGATGTAACCACTGGAACTGATTGATAAAATGGCGTAATAGAAGTCTGTGGTACCCAGCAATGGTCATATGTTATGTTTCAGTACAAGTACATGATGGCTCTGTGTTGCCTTGCAGTGTACCTGCATCTGCTGGAAAATGATGTGAATGCAGAAGTGCGGAGAGCGGTGTTGTCCTGCATTGCGCCATCTGCAAGGACTTTGCCAAAGATTGTTGGCAGAACCAAGGATGTAAAAGAGCTTGTGAGAAAGCTCGCCTACCAGGTACCCCCCACGCTGAGTGTTGTGCATAGGGGATTGGCTTTTATTTCAAAAAGTTGTGTACAGTGTAACATCTATGATCCCTTTTATACAGGTTCTGGCAGAAAAGGTCCATATCAGGGCACTAACCATTGCACAAAGAGTTAACCTCCTGCAGCTGGGACTGAATGATAGATCAGGTAAGGGCTGTGGGTACTGAGGACCAGACCTGTCCTGTATATGAGTGCGTGTACATTGAGGATTCTCCTTCTATAGAGGCTGTAAAAGAAATCATGCAGAAGAAACTGTTGCAGTCCTGGCTGAAGTACACGGAGGGGAACGTCTTGGAGCTTCTCCACCGTTTGGATGTGGAAAATTCTCCAGAAGTTGCTGTCTCTGCACTCAATGCCATGTTCGCCCTCTCTTCTGTCAGTGAGCTTGTTGAGAAGTGTAAAAATGTTGATGAGAGGTAAGACGTTTTTTTTAATGTATTATTTTTCAATATAAATAACAAAGTCACAAAAAAACAGGATGTAGCGCACAAGTCACCCGAACGATAGACAGAACACCTGGATCAGAGCCTCTACCTGCTTCTGCCCAGTCCATCTTCATAATTACAGATGGCTCATCCAAGAGCAGCTGCTACCACATATAGGATATGTGCGTCATCCCTGTCTACCCAACCCAGGACTGCCCTGGTGTAGCATCAAAAAAGAACTGTTTCCCCAAAGGCCAGGATTTTCGGGCAGCACCGCAAACTATTATACAGATTGGCTTCTAGCTCCACCCACTTTAAACATGCAGAAGATCCATATACAGGCAGTCCCCGGGTTACATACAAGATAGGGTCTGGAGGTTTGTTCTTAAGTTGAATTTGTATGTAAGTCGAAACTGTATATTTTATAATGGAAGTTCTAGACAATTTTTTTTCTTTTGCCCCAGTGACAATTGGAGTTTCAAAATTTTTGGTGTAATTGGACCAAGAATTATCAATAAAGCTTCATTACAGACACCTCACAGCTGATCATTGCAGCCTGGGACTGTAGTAAAGCATCCAGAGAGCTTCACCAGAGGTCACAGTGGGCAGAGGGGTCCGTCTGTAACTATGGGTTGTCTGTAAGTCGGGTGTCCTTAAGTAGGGGACCGCCTGTATTCCCATTTGGTGTCCCCGCAAAGGAGTGAAATATGCCCCATGTATAACCTTTAGCCACATCTTGCTAAACCTCGCCAAGGGTAACATTTATATGCTTCTGCCATGGACTTAATTATGACAGAACATGTTGGACTATGGTCATCTGCACATCATTAAGTCATGTTCAATTGTGTCTCCGAGTACTGTGGGAGTGCAGGAGCTTGTAAACATATTGTGCCCTACGTAAAGACCATCGAAATCCATCATGATAAACCAGGGGCTTTTGGATCATGGATCAACGCAGTGTGACTGTGGTAAATTTCTTATGTTATTCATGACCTCCTTCTTTCTAAAATCACCTTTCCAAATTCTGCTAACGAGCCTGAAGGGCTCTGGAGTTTGTTACCAGAGCCCCTCTGTGCTGCAGACATATAGACTTAAACTGAGCAGGAGCACTTCCCTCTCCCACTGTGTGCTGAAATTTCCTCTGCTGCTGTGAGGTACCAGACAAAGAGAGGGGGAAGTGCAGAGGGATGGAGTAGACTGTGTAACGGCTTATGAAGCTGCAGTATGGAGGGGCTCTGGTAACACCTCCCTGTGACCACATAGCATCATTTAGAAAATTTGTTTTAGAAGGAAGGAGGCCATGGATAACAAATATAAGGCGATTACTACAATCACAGTGCCTGGAGCTATGAGTAATGTCTCTGGTTTGTTGCTTCATTTTGATGGTAGATTTCCTTTAAAGGGAGTGGCCAACCAAAAAGAAATGGCAATTTTAATATAAGTGAAAAAAAAATTAGGCAAGCTTCTCATACACGTACAAAGGGGCAACATGGAGCGTTAAAATCTGGGCCAGGATTCGGTCTAACCTGCTCAAAAAACTTAGAGTAATAAAGGGTGAAGCGAATGAAAGTGCCGCAATGTAGCAGTATAAGTGAGGCTGCGCTCGCCCTTCCCTGTGTTATTACCTTACATTTCCAGCTGAGGTTTTATCGGGTTATACACCAGTTTGCCATGGAAACCAAGTTAATAGACTGATGTAATAGTTGGAGTTTCTGTATCAAGGATTTTTTTTTTTTTTCTGTGATTGTTCTTCCATAACGTGACATTGTTACCAAAGTTCTGTTCCTCTTGTCTGTTACGTAGTTTTAAACGTTTCACAAAAACCGCATTGTCTTTCCTCTGCAGGAAACTGATCCCCTTGGACACTTTGAGTCCAGAAAATGTATTGTACTGGAAGGCGCTGTGCGAGTACTTCAAGTCCAAAGGCGATGAGGGCGAGGCGGCGCTGGAGCAGATACTACCAGAGCCGGCTGTGTATGTGGAGTATTTGCTGAGGTAATCCCATTTTTTTTCCACTTTATTTTCAATGCTTGTTAAAGGAAACCCGTCGTGGCGATTTGGGACACTAAACCATGGACCGGCGGTATGGTGTCCCAAATTACTCAAGTATTTTAAAGCGATCGTTAAAAAAGTAACTTAGTCTTTGTTCCATTCGGCGCCTGCACATTTCGGCAAGAGAAATTGGTGTAGTACACCCCCAGCTTCACTGCACACGCACTGTAGGTCCATATGTTATGTAGGATTTCTAATACCATATTTTTCGGACTATAAGGCTCACAAAATATCCTATGATTTTCTCTGAAATTAAAGGTGCGGCTTATAATCAGGTGCGCTTATATATGAACTGTACTTACAGACAACAGCTGCCTTGAACTGTGCACAGGTCTGTCACCTGCTGGTCATTCATCCTTATAATCAGGCGCGCCTTATAATCCGGTGCACTTATATATGAACCTAGACGTTGTAGCAGGCATTTTTTTGATGGTGCGCCTTATAGTCTGAAAAATGTGGTACTTTTCTTGTGTCACAAGGCAGCAAAATGGCGCTGTCTGACAGTGAAGACCGAGGTACAGTGGGGCACCATACCTCTGCATCCCTACTTGAAAAGCCAGATCTTACTGGACAAATCTGTATGACATACATCTTTTCACATACGGTGAAAGCCATATTATGTGAAATAGTCACTGAAATAAAATCCTAAAAATTAATTCCGGTGTGTGCAAAGTTCTCTATAGGGAGTAAGGTAGACTGAGAATCCAATGTTGAGTACCACTATCAAAAAGCGTGCGGTCACTACTGCCCTACGTGACGGCGATACAATCCGATTTTGTGGTTTAGCGTTGATATCGCTGATCAGTTACTAGTACCCGGCAGATGTGCATAATACTAAACGTGTATGTATAATAACCCATGAAATGTCTTCTCTCTAGTTATCTCCGCACACTCCCTGTTCTCAGCGAGGAGGAGAGGGCAGATATGACTAAAATCGAGGACCTGATGACTAAAGCCTTTATAGGCCAGCAGCTGATTCATATAATAGGCTGCCTGGATACCAGCGAAGAGGGAGGAAGGTAGGTCAGGGTGGCTCATCGCATGTTATGTCACTTTACCTTTTGCTATAGAAACCTGCTCACAAGTTCATTATGTTCTCCTGTTCTGCAAACTGAGATTCTGTTATGTGCAGCTGCACTGTGAGTGTGCTACATGTGCAGAATATTCAGACCCAATGTAAAATCGGCATGAAAATGGTTGCCATAAAGTGCAGATTTAAATGTGCATATTGTATTTAAAGGTAGTTTACCAGCACCCAAATAACAATATAGGTAAAGGTTTTCTACACAAATATTTGTTTCTCAGCAATCTGTAGTTTCCAGATTTCATTTTGAACTCTGAGAAGCTCATTTACTTAGAGACTTTGGTCAATCTCTAGCTGGGATGTCGGTCACTGTGTGCGAGCATCTGTCAAAACCATGTGTGCTTGAAATCTTTGCCAGGGTGAGCTTAAATGGAGAAGGAAGCAAGTCTATTCATGATATGTATGAGCTAGTACAAACAGAGAGGCGGGAGGGCTGTAGGTGGCACTTTCGTGGAGATGATGGAGGGGTCTGGGTGGCACTTTCGTGGAGATGAGGGAGGGGTCTGGGTGGCACTTTCGTGGAGATATGCGTCTCATTGGCCAAAGTCAAGCACTAGGATCCCCCCCCCCCTTATCTCATTTGCATAAAGAATAGAATTTGTTTTTTATTGATTTTGTTACACATGCTTATTAAAGTATAGGGTGCTGTGCAATACTCTTTGTATGGCTAAGGGAGGTTGTAGGCTCCATAGATATCTGGCAGCAAATTGCACTCCTGTTTCCAATTGAAAAGTTCACCGTTCAGGTATAGAGAAATTTAGGAGAAATTGCTGTCCACCTATGAGCTATTGAAGGTTTATGGCCACTTACAGGACATCTACCACCAGGATGAAAGGCTGTATGCAAATGAAACCCTCAGGCTATGCCATTTATGTTTAAAAAAAAAAAAAAAAAAAAAACACAAAAAAAAACCCTGCAAATGTTTGAGATATACTGGGTATATGTATATAATTTTTAGTGTTGCAATTTTGTGTTGCCATTTTCTTAGAGCTTAGCCCTTGATAACTACAGGTTTAATGAAATGTTGAATTTTGGATCCCACTCTTAGATTACCGCTGACTCATTGTAAGCTCTTACCAAATTGTTTTGTAATTTAGTTTCCTATGTGGCATCTATTATGTAAAGTGAAGCAGGATATATTGGCACGATTTATATAATGTCCTAAACTATTCTCCCCACAGGAAGCGACTTCTTGCCGTCCTGCAGGAGATCCTCATCATGCCGAACGTTCCCACTTCATTTATATCTTCTCTTGTGGAAATTTTACTTGGTATACAGAAAGATGACGACCGCAGGATTCTGAATGTATGTAACGAGTTTTTTTTCCACTGGTTGTACACAACCAATTATATATATATTTTTTTTTTATTAAAACATCTATTTACCCCTTCACGACTGCCTATTGGCTGTACACGACCTGTTTGAACATGCCCCGTGCTGAAAGGACATTTATAAACGTCATGACAGTGACCGACTTGCTATATCTTCTTAACCCTGGCACTTAGAAACACAGAATCTCCCCTTTAATATCATATCTGGATTGTGTATGGATGTTTAATAGAACCAGAGACACAAACTCTTAAAGTTGGAATGAAAAAATTTTAGATTTTCATATACAGATTTCTATTTCCAAGAGTTCCGATAGCTTTAAGGGTGGATATCTCCAATGTGTTTCTAGGTGCCAGGGTTCAGGAGATAGAGGTGTTTAAAAAGAATTGGCTTACAGTTTGCAGAATTGTAGAAGTACATGCACCCTCTGCATTTGTATTTTTCTAACATATTTTGGTAAAAGTTTATTCAGTTTTACTGCTTATTATCCCCTTCCCGCACTAGAATGTAGTATAACCAGTATGGCAAATTTTATAATTTATTACAATATTTTGTATTATTGCAATAATTTATTCTAATAAATTACATTTTGGGCACAGTGTCCCTTTAAATATTTTCTATTATATAGCTAATTCCAGTAATGCTGTAAAGGATGTATCAAACCCTATCTTAGAGGTTGGTAGTCGAGTGATCCCTGCCCCCCCCTATGGTAATGTTGGGCGGCATGTGGCTGAGTGAGTAGTATATTTTCTGCCTTGCAGCGCTGGGGTTCTGGGCTCGAATCCCACTCAGGTCAACATCTGCAAAGAGTTGTATGTTCTCTCCAGGTTTGCATGGGTTTCCCTCCAGGTCCTCAGGTTTCCTCCCACACTCCAAAACATACTGTTGGGCTGTTTAGATTGTGAGCCCCATGGGGATAGGGACCAATTTGACATGCTTTGTACAGCGCTGCATAATCTGTGTACGCTATATAAATAAAGGGATTATTATTAATGTTGAATGCTTTAAAACTTTTTCAGGTAGCAGAAATAATTTCTGAGCTCCGGGAACCAATTGTCACCGTGGATAACCCACCAGATGTTGCCGGATCAAGAAGACTGCAGCTAAAGGTGAGTTTGGCTCCGGGTCGAAAACATTTTTTTTGGTTTGTGTTGACAAAACTACAGATTTTAGGTGCAGTCTATGCAGTATTCTACACAGATCGTTATGAGGAGAAGGGGTTACCAATCCGACCATGAAGATGGAACCCTGGTATCATCTGAAAACTCTGATGCTATACATATTCAGGTCCGAGGGACCCAACCCCCCTTCCCCATCCATCTACCCTTCAGTCTTGAAAATGTGGGCGACTGATGAACAGTGTTTCCTGAACTGGACACTGTTATCTGATCAAGCTGTTCCTATCCTGCGCTGATTGTGTAGATGAGTGCGGTAAGAGAAGGAGAGCTGTACCACTCTGGATATTACTCGCCTCAGACTAGGCACCGGATGACTTTAAGAGCCCCACCCCACCCCACCCCACCAGGGAATGTAGAAGATCAAAAGATGGCTGGTTACAAAGCCACAATACCCACAATGGGACGGCTCTTGTCCCGTATTGTAGCGATACATTCACTAGTCGCACAGTCCTCAGAACCATCAGGAAAAGCACTTTCTAAACTTTATGCCCAATCTATACTGAAAGTGGCCAGGAGGGTCTGCAACTGCTCGGCTACAGGAATATTTTAGAAATTTTATATAATTTTATCTTAAGCTATATTGGCATGTTTATTCCATAATGCAGATTGCAGAAGTAAAGGTACAGCTCAACGAAAGCAAACAAGCTCTAGAAGACTCCATAAACGCTCAAGACTTCAGTCGCGCCTCCGAGTTAAAGGAAAAAGTGGCAGACAGCCAATTAGCTTAAGGAAAAATTATATAAAATTTCTAAAATATTCCTGTAGCCGAGCAGTTGCAGACCCTCCTGGCCACTTTCTGTATAGATTGGGCACAAAGTTTAGAAAGTGCTTTTCCTGATGGTTCTGAGGACGGTGCGACTAGTGAATGTATCGCTACAATATGGGACAAGAGCCGTCCATTGTGGTTTGTGGCTTTGTAACCAGCCATCTTTTGATCTTCTACATTCCCTGGTGGGTGGGTGGGGTGGGGTGGGGCTTTAAAGTCATCCGGTGCCTAGTCTGAGGCGAGTAATATTCCAGAGTGGTACAGCTCTCTTCTCTTACCGCACTCTCTACACAATCAGCGCAGGTAGGAACAGCTTGATCAGATACAGTGTCCAGTTCAGGAACACTGTTCATCAGTCGCCCACATTTTCAAGACTGAAGGGTGGGGAAGGGTGGATGGATGGGGAAGGGTGGATGGGGGGGTTGGGTCGCTCAGACCCGAATATGTATAGCATCAGAGTTTTCAGATGATGCCAGGGTTCCATCTTCATGGTCAGATTAGTAACCCCTCCTCAAATAACGATCTGGTAGAATACTGCATAGACTGCACCTAAAATCTGTAGTTTTGTCAACCACAAACCAAAAAATGTTTCGACTTCGGAGCCAAACTCACCTTTAGCTGCAGTTTTCTTGATCCGGGCAAATCTGGTGGGTTATCCCACGTGACAATGGTTCCCGGAGCTCAGAAAATTATTTCTGCTACCTGAAAAAGTTTTAAAGCATTCAACATAAATAATCCCTTATTATATAGCGTACACAGATTATGCAGCGCTGTACAAAGCATGTCAAATTGGTCCTATCCCCATGGGCTCACAATCTAAAACAGCCCAACAGTTATGTTTTGAGTGTGGAGGAAACCTGGGACACTGGGAGGAAACCCATGCAAACCTGGAGAGAACATACAAACTCTTTGCAGATGTTGACCTGAGTGGGATTCGAGCCCAGAACCCCAGCGCTGCAAGGCAGAAGTACTACTCACTCAGCCACCATGCCGCCCAACATTACCATACATAGAAAAAAAAAAAGGGGGGGGGGGGGGCAGGGATCACTCGACTACCAACCTCTAAGATAGGGTTTGATACATCCTTTACAGCATTACTGGAATTAGCTATATAATAGAAAAATATTTAAAGGGACACTGTGGCCCAAAATGTAATTTATTAGAATAAATTATGCAATAATACAAAATATTGTAATAAATTAAAAAATTTGCCATACTGGTTTATACTACATTCTAGTGCGGGAAGGGGATAATAAGCAGTAAAACTGAATATAAACTTTTAGCCAAAATATGTTAGAAAATACAAATGCAGAGGGTGCATGTACTTCTACAATTCGCAAACTGTAAGCCAATTCTTTTTAAACACTTATCTCCTGAACCCTGGACCTAGAAACACATTGAGATATCCACCCTTAAGCTATCGGAACTCTTGGAAATAGAAATTGTATATGAAAATCTAAAATTTTTTCATTCCAACTTAGAGTTTGTTCTCTGGTTCTATTAAACATCCATACACAATCCAGATATGATATTAAAGGGGAGATTCTGTTGTTCTAAGTGCCAGGGTTAAGAAGATATAGCACGTCGGTCACGTTCATGACGTTTATAAATGTCCTTTCAGCACGGGCAGTTCAAACAGGTCGTGTACAGCCAATAGGCAGTCGTGAAGGGGTAAATAGATGTTTTAATAAAAAAAAAATATATATATAATGGTTGTGTACAACCAGTGGAAAAAAAAACTCGTTACATACATTCAGAATCCTGCGGTCGTCATTTTCTGTATACCAAGTAAAATTTCCACAAGAGGAAGATATAATGAAGTGGGACCGTTCGGCATGATGAGGATCTCCTGCAGAAGGCAAGAAGTCGCTTCCTGTGGGGAGAATAGTTTAGGACATTATATAAATCATGCCAATATATCCTGCTTCACTTTACATAATAGATGCCACATAGGAAAAAAAAAAAAAATTACAAAACAATTTGGTAAGAGCTACAATGAGTCAGCGGGTAATCTAGAGTGGGATCCAAAAATTCAACATTTCATTAAACCTGTAGTTATCAAGGGCTAAGCTCTAAGAAAATGGCAACACAAAATTGCAACACTAAAATTAATATACATATACCCAGTATATCTCAACACATTTGCAGGGTTTTTTTTTTGTGTTTTTTTTTTTTTTTTTTTTTTAAACATAATGGGCATAGCCTGAGGGTTTTCATTTGCATACAGTCGTTATCTGGGGTAGATGTCCTGTAAGTGGCCATAAACCTTCAATGCTCATAGGTGGACAGCAATTTCTCCTAATTTCTCTATACTGAACGGTGAACTTCAATTGGAAACAGGAGTGCAATTTGCTGCCAGATTCTATGGAGCCTACAACCTCCCTTGCCATACAAAGAGTATTGCACGCACCCTATACTTTAATAAGCATTGTAACAAAATCAATAAAAAACAATCTATTCTTTATGCAAATTGAGATAAGGGGGGGGGGGATCCTATGCTTGACTTTGGCCAATGAGAGCATATCTCCACGAAAGTGCCACCCAGACCCCTCCCTCATCCCACGAAAGTGCCACCCAGACCCCTCCATCATTCCACGAAAGTGCCACCTCAAGCCCTCCCGCCTCTCTGTTTGTTAGACTCATACATATCATGAATAGACTTGCTTCCTTCTCCATTTAAGCTCACCCTGGCAAAGATTTCAACACACATGTTTTGACAGATGCTCGACACCAGTGACCGACATCTAGATTATGCAATCCTTTTCTTCTCATTCTAACATCAAACCAACTTGAACAATTTACAAACTCCTATTTATGTCAAAACACGTTCGCTTCACTTGATCTCTCAACGGTTAGCACTCAGCCATCTTCAATTATCCCAGCTAGAGATTGACCAAAGTCTCTAAGTAAATGAGCTCTCAGAGTTCAAAATGAAATCTGGGAAACTACAGATGTGAGAAACAAATATTTGTGTAGAAAACCTTACTAGTTATTTGGGTCTGTAAACTACCTTTAAATACAATATGCATTTAAATCTGCACTTTATGGCAACCATTTCATGCCGATTTACATTGGTCTGAAATTCTGCACATTGTAGCACACTCACAGTGCAGCTGCACATAACAGAATCTCAGTTTGCAGAAACAGGAGAACATAATGAACTGTGTGAGCAGGTTTCTATAGCAAAAGGTAAAGTGACATAGCATGCGATGAGCCACCCTGACCTACCTTCCTCCCTCTTCGCTGGTATCCAGGCAGCCTATTATATGAATCAGCTGCTGGCCTATAAAGGCTTTAGTCATCAGGTCCTCGTTTTAGTCATATCTGCCCTCCTCCTCGCTGAGACAGGGAGTGTGGGAGATAACTAGAGAGAAGACATTTCATGGGTTATTATACATACACGTTTAGTATTATGCACATCTGCCGGGTACTAGTAATGATCAGCGATATCAACGCTAAACCACAAAATCGGATTGTATCGCCGTCACGTAGGGCGAGTAGTGACGCACGCTTTTTGATAGTGGTACTCAACATTGGATTCTCAGTCTACCTTACTCCCTATAGAGAACTTTGCACACACGGAATTAATTTTTAGGATTTTATTTCAGTGGACTATTTCACATAATAGGCTTTCCACCGTATGTGAAAAGTGTATGTCATACAGATTTGTCCAGTAAGTCTGGCTTTTCAAGTAGGGATGCAGAGGTATGGTGCCCACCTGTACCCGGTCTTCACTGTCAGGACAGCGCCATTTTGCTGCCTTGTGACACAAGAAAAGTACCAACATTTTTCAGACTATAAGGCGCACCATTAAAAAAATGCCTGCTACAAAGTCTAGGTTCATATATAAGTGCACCGGATTATAAGGCGCGCCTGATTATAAGGATGAATGACCAGCAGTGACAGACCTGTGCACAGTTCAAGGCAGCTGTTGTCTGTAAGTACAGTTCATATATAAGCGCACCTGAATATAGCCGCACCTTTAATTCAGGAGAAAATCATAGGATATTTTGGGAGCCTTATAGTCCGAAAAATATGGTATTAGAAATCCTACATAACATATGGACCTACAGTGCGTGTGCAGTGAAAGCTGGGGGTGTACTACACCCAATTTCTCTTGCCGAAATGTGCAGGCGCCGAATGGAACAAAGGACTAAGTTACTTTTTTAACGATCGCTTTAAAATACTTGAGTAATTTGGGACACCATACCGCCGGTCCATGGTTTAGTGCCCAAATCGCCACGACGGGTTTCCTTAACAAGCATTGAAAAATAAGTGGAAAAAAAATGGGATTACCTCAGCAAATACTCCACATACACAGCCGCTCTGGTAGTACTGCTCCAGCGCCGCCTCGCCCTCATCGCCTTTGGACTTGAAGTACTGCACAGCGCCTTCCAGTACAATACATTTCTGGACTCAAGAATGTCCAAGGGGATCAGTTTCCTGCAGAGGAAAGACAATGCGGTTTTGTTTGAAACGTTTTAAAACAATGTAACAGACAAGAGGAACAGAACTTTGGGAACAATGTCACGTTATGGAAGAACAATCACAGAAAAAAAAAAAAAATCCTTGATACACGAAACTCCAAATATTACATCAGTCTATTAACTTGGTTCCATGGCAAACTGGTTGTATAACCCGATAAAACCTCAGCTGGAAATGTAAGGTATAACACAGGGAAGGGCGAGCGCAGCTCACTTATACTTCTACATTGCGGCACTTTCATTCGCTGCACCCTTTATTACTCTAAGTTTTTGAGCAGGTTAGACCGAATCCTGGCCCAGATTTTAACGCTCCATGTTGCCCCTTTGTACGTGTATGAGCGCTTGCCTAATTTTTTTTTCACTTATATTAAAATTGCCATTTCTTTGGTTGGCACTCCCTTTAAAGGAAATCTACATCAAAATGAAGCAACAAACCAGAGACATTACTCATAGCTCCAGGCACTGTGATAGTAGTAATCGGCCTTAATTTGTTACATGGCCTCCTTCCTTCTAAAACAAATTTTCAAAATGATGCTATGTGGTCACAGGGAGGTGTTACCGAGCCCCTCCATACTGCAGCTTCATAAAGCCGTTACACCAGTCTACTCATCCCTCTGCACTCCCCCTCTCTTGTCTGGTACCTCACAGCAGACAGAGGAAATTTCAGCACACAGGGGAGAGGGAAGTGCTCCGCTCGTTTAGTCTATATGTCTGCAGCACAAGGGGCTCTGGTAACAAACTCCAGAAGCCTTCAGGCTCGTTCGCGTAGCAGAATTGGAAAGGTGATTTTAGAAAGAAGGAGGTCATGAATAACATAAGAAATTTACCACAGTCACACTGCGTTGATCATGATCCAAAAGCCCCTGGTTTATCATGATGGATTTCGATGGTCTTTACGTAGGGCACAATATGTTTACAAGCTCCTGCACTCCACAGTACTCGGAGACACAATTGAACATGACTTAATGATGTGCAGAGCAATAGGCCAACATGTTCTGTCATAATTAAGTCCATGGCGAAGCATATAAATGTTACCTTGGCGAGGTTTTGCAAGATGTGGCTAAAGGTTATACATGGGGCATATTTCACTCCTTTGCGGGGGACACCAAATGGAATACAGGCGGTCCCCCTACTAAGGACACCCGATATACAGACAACCCATAGTTACAGACGGACCCTCCTGCCCACTGTGACCTCTGTGAAGCTCTCTGGTGCTTACTACAGTCCCAGGCTGCAATGATCAGCTGTGAGGTGTCTGTAATGAAGCTATTGATTATCTTGTCCAATTACACCAAAAATTTTGAAACTCCAATTGGCACTGGGCAAAAGAAAAAAAAATTGTCTAGAAACTTCCATTTATAAAATATACAGTTTCGACTTACATACAAATTCAATTAAGAACAACCTCCAGACCCTATCGTATGAACCCGGGGACTGCCTGTAATGGGATCTTCTGCATGTGTTAAAGTGGGTGGAGCCTAGAAGCCAATCTGTATAATAGTTTGCGGTGCTGCCCGAAAATCCTGGCTTTGGGAACAGTTCTTTTTTGATGCTACACCAGGCAGTCCTGGGTGGGTAGACAAGGGATGACGCCAATATCTATATGTTGGTTAGCAGCTGCTCTTGGATGAGCCATCTGTATTAGAAGATGGACTGGGCAGAAGCCAGGTAGAGGCTCTGATCCAGGTGTTCTGTCTATCGTTCGGGTGACTTTGTCGCTACATCCTGTTTTTTTGTGACTTTGTATTATATGAAAAATAATACATTAAAAAAAACGTCTTACCTCTCATCAACATTTTTACACTTCTCAACAAGCTCACTGACACAGAAGAGAGGGCGAAACATGGCATTGAGTGCAGAGACAGAACTCTGGAGAATTTTCCACATCCAAACGGTGGAGAGAAGCTCCAAGACGTTCCCCTCCGTGTACTTCAGCCAGGACTGCAACAGTTTCTTCTGCATGATTTCTTTTACAGCCTCTATTAGGAGGAGAATCCTCAATGTACACGCACTCATATACGGACAGGTTGGTCCTCAGTACCACAGCCTTACCTGATACTATCATTCAGTCCAGCTGCAGGAGGTTAGTTACTCTTTGTGCAATGGTTAGTGCCCTGAGTATTGGACCTTTCTGCCAGAAACCTGTATTAAAGGGATCATAGATGTTACCAACTGACACAACTTTTTGAAATAAAAGGCCAATCCCCTATGCACAACTCAGCGGTGGGGGGGGTACCTGTAGGCGAGCTTCTCACAAGCTCTTTTACATCCTTGGTTTTCGGCACAATCTTTGGCAAAGTCCTTGCAGATGGCGCAATGCAGGACAACACCGCTCTCCGCACTTCGCATTCAACTCATTTCCAGCAGATGCAGGTACACTGCAAGGCAACACAGAGCCATCATGTATTGTACTGAAACATAACATATGACCATTGCTGGGTACCACGGACTTCTATTACGCCATTTTATCAATCAGTTCTCCAGTGGTTACAAATCTTTAGCAAACCATCCTTCACATGGGACAACCCTTTAAATATTTATACAATGTACACAACTTTGCCATTAACACAATTTTATTATCATATTTAAACGTGGGTATGTGTAATAAATATATACACACACACACACACACAAACTTTTGTAAAAAGAGCAGCGTCATTAATTCTTACCAATGGTAACGGGGCAGTTCACATCACTTGTGGTCCTGCAGCCTGGCCAAAGCCGTACCGCCTGGATCCGAACGTTGGGTCTCTGTCTGTGACACGAATATAAGCATGGCGTGTGGATCTTGTCAAAACAAATCGTCATCAATCAGGCATTCTCAGGCAGGTTTACAACAGCTTAATAGATCAGTTGGCAACTCTGAAACTACAGCCATGGGTTGGCAACATGAGACTTAAAAAAAAAAAAAAAAAATACAATAATAATCGTAAGAATTATTTTGGATTTTTTAAACATTTTCTATATTTTATATATGTTTAAAACATACATATCTATCTATATTAAAGAAGTTTCCATTTTTCAGTCTTTTTTGATAGATGACTGCCACCATCTAGTGTTTAGAATGTGTTATAACAAAACTAGAATTATAAATTCCCAGGAGAGTTTTAAGGGAATCTGTAATTTTTTTTTAATGTCAAATCTGAGGAGAGCAGGACATAAAGAGTGGGAGGGAGGTGTGAAAGCCTGCAAAAACTTGTTGCTAGAAAGATTTCCTGGGACAATCCAAACTACCCAGTTCCACGTATAGTGGTGACAGACAGCATTCCCCCGAGGACTGCAGTGTGTGGCGGGGGTCATAAGGCGCTCCCACTGCACAGTCACTGCATGTGTGGGCGGGGGTTCATAAGGGCTCGACTGTATGTCACCACTTGTGGAGGGGTAATCAGGACTCACTGTTACCCCTAGGAGTTCGGTCAGCATTTATCCTACCTGCCACACAAACATGTGGCTTTATTGGCCGTCAACACAGCGGATTAATGGCTTGTTTGAGGCGTCTGTGTGTCATACTGAGCATTAGAGAAGGTATATAGGCTACAATTCTTTTGCATATATAGAGGAAAAGGTGGGGCAAGGCTGAGCTCACACCTACCTGGAGAGGAGGAAGTTGAAAAGGTAATGAAAAGGAATCAAAGGGGATCTTAAGCTATATTGGCATGTTTATTCCATAATGCAGATTGCAGAAGTAAAGGTACAGCTCAACGAAAGCAAACAAGCTCTAGAAGACTCCATAAACGCTCAAGACTTCAGTCGCGCCTCCGAGTTAAAGGAAAAAGTGGCAGAACTGGAAAAACTAAAAGCCCAGCTGATTAAAGAGGCAGAGGAGCCAGAACTTAAGGAAGTCCGAATAGAGAAGGTTTGGGTTCTTTTTTTTTTTCGTGTGCACTTTATTTATTTTTTTTTCTTTTCAAGTTTCTATGATCATATTAAATTTTTTTTCTTTTTCTTCCAGAATGACCCGGAAACGCTCCTGAAGTGCCTGACCATGTGCAATGAGCTGCTGAAGCACATCTCACTGACTAAAGGTCTTGGGGGGACATTGAACGAGATCACTCAGTCCCTGGTAATTGGACGCTTTGCTTCTGACAATTTACAATGTAGTTGGGGAAGAGTAAATTGTGTATGGAGGATAGAGGGTCATGGGTGTTTATGCTCCATCCACATGAGAAGGGAAAAACATACTGACCGGCGTGAGTCACAAGAACGGGACCCCCACCAATCTGGGGAATGGGGTCCCCATAGCACAGGGCTTGGCTATCTCCTGTACTCGCTTATGCAGACCAGCGTATGGGGGCCAGTGATACTGTGGCACAATTTGCGGCTGCGTCACGAGCCCCCATAGAAGTTCCCTATCCAAGAGCAGCGGCACGTGGTGTCAGAAGATGGCTTACAAGTCACTTAATTTCATTGGACTGCAGCTGTACTAGTCTTTAACCCATTGCCACCATCTGCCGTACATTGATCACTCTGATTTCAGGAACTGATGGAGCAGTTACATGTGTCCCCAGCCTTGTGATGACACCGGCTCATCTGCAGAGGTAGCTGCCTAATACACTGCTGAGATTCTGCTGCAATGGCCGCCTTGAAACATGATTATGAGCAGCTTTGACCTAAAAGGAACGCTCCAGTCACAGCTGATTCATTGGATTATACCTTGTGCAGGGCCTGAAGGGAGGAGCAGGACTCCAGACTCTAGGAATACAATGCGAATGAGTCCTGCTCCTGCCTTCAGGCCCTGCACAATCTATTATTCAATGAATTCGGTTCGACTGCAGTGTTCCTTTAACATAGTCTCCAGATGTAGGGGACTCTTTATAACAGTCAAAAGTAATAGCTCCTCCTAAATGGGCCACTACCCCAGAACATGTAGTAACTCCAAGGTCCAACCGTGTATTTTATTTCCTTTTGTACTGAATCCGGTGAACGGCATTTTTGTGTTATAATGTATCCAGCAGTAACCCCCTCTTTACTAGACAGATGGTGATTCTTTGCTAGATTCTGCCTCACAGGCAACCACATTAGCGCCATCTATAGGCAGAGTAAGTGGTGGGCAATAGAGATTGGCACTTCCTGTGCCGTCCAGATCCTCCCTAATGGCTTTTTCCTTTGTCGCAGATCTTGCCAGGCATAACCAACGTTCATCCCTCCGTGAGAAACATGGCCGTCTTGTGTATCGGCTGCTGCGCGTTACAGAACAAAGACTTTGCAAAACGGCACCTGCCCCTGCTGTTACAGGTGAGGGATCTGTGGAAACAAGACTGCAGCTTTCTGATTTAGGGCAGAAGATCCTTTTCGTGATTTTTGCTTGTGTTCTTCACGATGGGTTTTACTTCCCTATTTGCTTTGCTGTGTTGGGTATTTGTGCTCTTTTCCGTGGTAACATTTATAACCAACGTATGAATTACATTTGATCTTTGCAGATTTCACAACTCGATGAGGTCAAGGTGAAGACCAGTGCCCTGAATGCAGTCGTCGACCTCCTCCTACTCTTTGGGCTTGAAATTTTTTCAAAGTTAGACGGAGCTGAAAATCCACAGAATGATCCCGAGGAGGCGGAGGAACCGGCCGAGACGGAAGAATCGGACTCCAATAAAGCCGCAGAGGAAGAAGCGGAGAAAGACGCGTCGGCTGTAAATGGCATTCTAACGCTGTTCTCTGAATTTCTGGATAGTGAGGTACGTTACCACATCGCTTTTACTGGTGCATGGACAGGAAGGTGAACATTTGTCCCCTTAAATGAACTCACACCTTTGCGTTGGGCTTGTGTATTGTGCATGACAACCCGGAAGCGGATATAGATGGATATAGCCAGGTGACGTCAGAGTCTTGCTGGAGAATCGGGGAGGGTGTGGATCTCTCCGAAAAAATGTGTGCATAATAAGCGGGCGGAAGATTCATGGCGCACCCCAGATGGCCTGAGACTGATTCGAATATTTTCCTGGCGAAAGTAAACTATTTATGAGGCCATTCAGGATAACTATGAAAGCGCCGAGCAGCGAGTGCCTTTAGTTTGAATAACAAATGATAGATTTCTTTTAAACTGGACGCCTGCAGACGCCGCACCAGACCACGGTTTGTGTTGGTGAGGCAGCTCAGGTGTATAGAGATGAATGGAGCAGAGTTGCCATACCACACACTGCCCGTGCTGAAGTGTGGTGCTGTTTTTGCAAGAAAGCAGCCATGTTTGTTTTCAAACATAAGATAAACCCTTTAAGCCACCTCAAAGCTAAGTAGGGCATTCTGTACTGTGGAGGGGATTGGCGCAAGGGTTTCCGACCCATAGCCTGCGCCCAATCAACACCAGGCAGGGCCTGACGTAGAATTGTCCTGCAGTAAGGGGCAAGGTTAACAACCAGTGCTGGCGCCTGATGATGAATCACATTGTATCAGATACAGGAGTAGAAAGGACATGGTGGCAGGGATATAGCAGTCGCGGTGTATTATAGTAGATGTGAGGGTACGTTAATCTTCTTGCTCACGTCTTGAATTACCTTATTGGCCTCTAAAGTTTTAGCTGGTCCTTTGTTACCATAATTTCTGAGAAAAGTAGAGGTCCAGTTCTTCAGTTTTTTTTCTGGGTATTAACTGTATATTCCTGTCTGTTTTGTTTGTTTTTTTTGTTTTTTTCCCCTGATTCAAAAGATTCCAGAAATAAGAACTGAAACGGCAGAAGGTTTGGCTAAGCTCATGTTCTCGGGAAGACTCATCAGTTCCAAGCTTTTGTCGCGTCTGATTTTACTTTGGTACAATCCAGTGACTGAAGAAGACACAAAGCTGCGCCACTGCCTGGGGGTTTTCTTCCCCATATTTGCCTATTCATGTCGGTAAGAATTGAAATTGTGCAGAGTGCCAAAACTACAACAAAACCCACTTATGTATCGCAAAGTGACAACATGATAATTTAAGCAGTAACTTATTGTTCATTACACTTTTGCTGCTTTTGACCGTATCAGTGTCCTGAAGGCACCAATAAAGTAGACTCATTGTAGCTTCCATCCATGTTCTCTTGAACAGGAAGAATCGTGGGGCCCAGAGCAGGGAGCTCCAATGATAATACAACACCTTCCCCGTCGTCCTTGGTAGCCAAGGATGTCAGATTTTTAAACCAGCGCTTAGCTCTGCACATCCTGGGCTTCCTAAAACTGCAGGAGGAGGCCTTGTCCGGCGAACTGTGTGGTGAGGTTGCCACCTTGGACACCCATGCCATACGTTTCCCCCCACCAATATATCCAATGGGGATTGTTATTAATGATTAATTTATCGTTAGACAGAATCTTACTCGTCTTTATAAGACTGTCTTAGGAGCTCTATGGATGTCCTCTCCACATCATATTTAATAAAGTGGCTTGATAAATGTGGTTTTGTTTTGGCATATGAGGTGCTCAGGTCTGGAGTTGATTTGTGACAAAAAAATGGCAAATTTGGTGTAACTGCTTGATTTATTTAATTCTTCCTATGGAGGGAACTGGAGAGCATTTGCACCCACTTCCTTAAGGAACACCTGTTTAGGCGATTCTTAGTCATTGTGGACCAGAGGTTTAGGGTCCCAAATCGCGCTTATTCACGCAAACGTAATGGGGACAGATATGGGGCCACACAATTTGCAGCTGCATATTGGTTGATGTTTATCTCACAGCACATTGACTGTGTATGGTGAAATCTAGGATGAGTGTTATGGCGTCGGCCTCTCTTCACTATAGAGGTGAGCAGGCCTCCTCCTTTCCAGCATGCGGCTGTATGTTTGCCCGGGTGAACATGCGCTGTGTGAATGTGCCCTCTAGAAGGCCCTCTGTGACTATTTTAAAAAAGGGGAAAAAAACACTTTTTTACTTGTCTCATCCAGGACTGGACTATCTATCTATATATAATTGTGGGTGATTTGGGACCCTAAACCACCGGTCCATAAGAGCCTGTGGGTTGTTATAATGTCCAAAAAGACCCTGATAGGTTCCCTTTTAAAAATGCAAAATACAAATTTTTAGCTCAAAACATTTTGTAAAGATAATTTGTATTGTAATTCTGAGGTTTGATAAACCTGTGACCAGTGAGAGGTTCAGTTGAACATAACAATATCTGAAATCTGTTTGCTATTGCTTCATGTGACCATGTTATCGCTCTGCAATGTCTTACTTTGTGTCCTCCCATGACCTGTCCAGCGCTGCAGAATATGATGGCGCTATAAAAAAATGTGTTATCATTTGCACCTTCTCCCATAGAACAAATCAGGAATGCTTCGCTGAGGCTTTCTTTCCCACCCTACAAACCCTGTTCAATGCTCCGGCGTCCTCCCCGCTGGCCGACGTCGATGTCTCCAATGTTGCCGAACTCCTGGTCGATCTTACAAGACCCAGTGGACTGAAACAGAAGAGCAAAACCGCTCCGGACTACCAGGTAAGTGGAGATTGTAAGAGTCAAATCTCGCAACAGATATGGCTGGTTCAGACGCAGCATGCAGCGTCGATGTGATTCCCAGCATCACTTCTTGTACAAGTACGATGTTCGGAGTCCTGTCCTCAGCATTGTGGTCCCCAGGACACAAATCCAAATCCAACTCTGTTGCAAAGCAGGCGCCCGTTTCTGCCGTGTGAAGATTCATTCGCGTATGGATGACTCTTGTGTGGTAACATCTTCTGTGTCATCCTTCTACTCGCTCCTAGATCTCTACAGTTCACGACAACCTGGCTCTAAAAATCTGCAACGAAATAATAAGCGACCCCACGTCTCCAGACGTTCGCGTATACGCAAAATCCTTGTGTTCTCTTGAGCTTTCCAAAGAATTGGCGAAAGACCTGCTCCCCATTCTGGATGCGGTCCTGGAGGTAAGGGTGTTATCCGTTTACACGCGGGTGTGATGGGTCTCTTCACAATATCACTTGGTGATTTGCTTTCTAATTCCTGCTATTTGTAGAGGTAAGAGACGCATGGAGGTGCCTTCAGCTCCCCCGATACAACCCGATAAAACATTTTTTTTTTTATATATATATATAAATAGGATGTTACTGATAAAGTTTGCACAAGAGCCATAGAAAAAGTCAAGATGCAGCTGGGTGACACTAAGGCTCCAAAGGTGGAGGTCGTGGCGTCTCCGGGAACCTCCGCTAATGCGGAGCAAGAGAACGCGGAAGGTAATGTACTACATGAGGAGCGACCTCTGACCTGTCACAGGAACATCTTATACAATTACATATTTACTTCTCATATGCAAGAAAGAAAATAAATCTGCAGCGCTGGTAAAGTGGTCGGTTTATTCACCCACATGGTAACGTTTCAGGTGAACAAAACATCTCTCAATCTCTTGCGTTCCAGAAACGTTGTCATATGGGCGAATAAACCCATTTCAGTGCTGCCTAATTTTTTTTATTTTATTTTTTTTTCCATACTTCGGTGTACAGAGCTGTGTATGTTTTGTTTTCTTATGTGGGGCTAGCTGACTTTTTTTATTGCTGGCATTTTGTAGAAATTCCAATTGTTATGAGTGGTGAAATTGGGCGCTATTTTACATTGTGAGATCAACGCCAGGGGAAATAGGTGTTTTTTTTTTGTTTTTTTTTTTCTTTTGATCAGAACTTTTGGTACATGGCGATACCCAAGATGTTAGGTATCGGCTCTAGGTAAAGGGGGGTGGTTTTAAACTTTTATTTATTAATATTTTTTTTTCTGCACCAAATCTTTGATTTAAAAAAACCCTGATTTTAATAGTCTCTAATGGTTACATGCTAATTTCCCCCCCCCTTCTATTCAGGCAATCAGAATGATGAAAACGATGATGTGTTTGAAGAACAAAAACCTGTAAAAGGCAGAGCTACCCGAGGCGGTAGGTTGACACTGAGCCTCTTGTAGACGCACAACTGTATCTACTGCTACAACAGCCGCCCCAGGATCATTGTGTTCTCTATATTCCACAGGTCGTAAAAGGGCGACTAGTGCAAGTACAAGGAAAAAGAGCAGCAGGACCGCCGAACCTGTGGCGGAGGGGTAAGTGAGGCGGCCCGCCATTGTCCCCCCGGCTTTATAAACATACTGTAGCAGTAAATTGCATGGAGAAGGCAGTCTAAGGCTTGGATATCCTGCCGCACTTTATCGCATAGTTGTGTGTGGCACAAGAGCTTTTACCACTAGTGAGGGCTATGCTGCAATCTTCAGGTCTGGTCTCTTCCAAGGTGTGAGCTATTTAGTACACTGCTAAAAAGCATTAATTGGGATAATAATCTTTATATAGCGCCATCAAATCATAGGGGACATCGACAAATATTATATATACATTAGAGTACAAACAGTCCTATGGAACAATAGCAGTGAGGGGCCTTAAGGTGCCGTCTCCCCCAACCCAAGTCAGAGTAGTTCTAAAATGAACAGACTTTTTTTATTTAATTGCTACAGTCAAGTGCAGTGCGTGCTGAGTATCTTTTCCTAACAATTTGGGAAAATTCTGACCTGCTCCTAAACAAAGGATCAAAACTTTACTGATCTTAGGACTTCATTGTCCTACCGCTCGACTTTAAGGGGCTCAAGCGGTAACCAGCACTCTACATGCACCAACAACTACAGTATAGTACGTAATGCCAGCCCAGAAATGATAAAAGAGCACAGCCATAATTTCCTCCCCAGTTTAGTAGATTCAGAGCAGACAATAATAGTGGAGACCCTGTAGTGGAGCAGGTCTCCATTTGTGACGCTAATAAAATGGAGGATCCTAACCCCACAACCTGGTAATAAGGATGTGAATGGGCAGTACAGTGGATAAAAGCGGGTTTTTCCTCCATACATCCCACACATAAAGAAATGTGACCTATAGCACTAAATATGACCTATAGCAGTGGTTGTGAACCTATGGCACGGGTGCCAGGGGTGGCACTCAGAGCCCTCTGTTTGGGCACCCAGGCCATCACCCAGCACAAAGGTCACCAATTAGGACTCAAGACCTGAATCAAGGAGGTGTGGACAGACCTGACCCATGATTCATCCTATTAAGAGGACTTTAGAGGGAAACTACAATGACAATCCAAATTTCTCCTTCTTTCTCTTGTATTGGTGTCATCAGGCGCCAATACGTTTGAAACCCGTGAGTTACATTAAATTGGCATTTGGCTCTTTGTGAAAATATCTGGCTTTTGCTTGTAGTTTTGGCACTCGGTGCCTAAAAGGTTCGCCATCACTGACCTATAGCATCCCCTATATGTATCATTATGGTAACAGAAGTGTCTGCAATTCCACATATTGTTCTGCAGATGTGTAAGATCCTATTGTCTGTAATGCTCCAGTAGATGGCACGGTCCTAGAGTTATAACTGAACATTTCTACATCAACTTTTTTTTTTTTTTTCAGGGTGGATAAAGAAGAGACGCCGGTTCCGGTCGCGACAAGGCCATCACGAAGAGCTAAAAGCATAGCCATGGAGAAAACTAAGATGAACCTCTCTAAGCTTCTCAACGAGGAGGCAAAATAATGCAGGAGGGTGATATTTCCATACACCACCAACATATGAATATTTACCATGTATTAATAAAGTGACATTACTTGCTATAAAATAATCTCATTTACTCTTTATTCGTCTGCAGCTGAATCACGTTTAAGGTCGGGCAAATGGTCAAATTCATTTTAGAAAGTTTTGAACTCTCCCTCTGAATTTGTTCTCAATAGTATTGGAGCCCCTAAATTGGTGGTTGATGCCAAAAAATCTAGAAATAGGTCTTACCTGGTCTCCCAGTTAAGACCTCATAATTACTACAGATGCCAGTCCTCGAGGATCGGGGCTCACACTCTGGACCAGGTGTTGCAGGGCTCAGGGGACCAATCAGAAGTACCTGCAAGGAGTTACTGGCCATCCTAAAAGGAATACAGGCCGCCCTTCCACTCCTAATAGGAATATGTAATAATAATATTGGTCAGATAAGACAATACTTTGACTACTTCAGCTATGGCCTAACGGGCTATAGCCAGAACCAAACGGGGAAAAGATGTCTTCATCTTGTGCAGATCGCCTCATACAGTTTTAATCTAGTGGAAAATAATTTCACCGCATCAACAGCAGTTCACATAAGAAGTACACAAAACATACAGGCAGACCTCCTTAGTCGTCAGACCCTGCACCAGGGAGAGTGGTCCCTCAACAAATCGGTGTGCCACATGATTACCAAGCTTTGGGGAACTCCACACATAGACCTCCTCCTTGCTCAATCTAAAAGATCACCCTGTACCTCCTTCACGACTTTCCTCACATGATACTCATTCCCAGAACATTGAGAAAGAGAAGACGGGACAAGATGAGTTTTATCCTAGATAGTTCCCTTCTGGCCACACCATGCTCGGTTGGTCAACCATCAGGGATGTATTGTACTATGTGTACTTCCAGAAGTGAAAGAGTTACTATCCCAAGGCCCTATTGGTTATCCAGAGGTGAGCGATCTTCATTTCATCGCATGGTGATATGAAAGGTTAATTCTCAAACAAAAAGGTCTTTCTTCTAAAGTTATTTCCACCTTACAGGGGAGAAGAAAGCTCCTCACTTACCAGTTATATTGGTGCCTCTGGAGAAACTTGTAGCCTCTATAGGTAGAGAAATTCTACAACTTCTCAAAAAGAAAAAGGGGGCTGCATAAAGGATTAAAACTGAACACCTTAAAAGTTCATGTTTCAACTCTAGCACCTGTTTTTTGATCAAGATAAAGCTAGTCACCCTTGGATTTCTAGATTCGACCTTCTATTAGATCTAGATGCCCTCCTTGGGGTATGTCGCTTGTGCTCAAAGTGTTGTCATCAGAACCTCCCTTTTTAGGCATTAACACATATTCCCATTAAGTTATTATATCAGCTAAAAGTGTAGGGGGAATTGTCAGCACTTTCCTGTAGTTTTTACTTCTACAGGATAGAATCATTCTTAGACCAGACACAGAATTTCTACCCAAAGTAGCCTCAACTTTCCTTAGGTGCCAAGAGGTAGTTCTGCCCCCATTATGTACAAATCCTAAGTCTGAAGAGGAAAGCTCTTTTAGTTATCTAGATGTCAGACGTAGCATTATCCAGTAGCTAGAAGACTCGAGAACCTGGTGTCAATCAGATGGTCTATTCATTCAGGGGGAAAAAAAAAAGGTTCATCCTCTACAATTGCCAGATGGATTAGAATTTCTATGGAGCCGGCTCATGAAACTGCCGGAGAGTCTGTTGTGCCCATTCCACCCGGACACTAGCTACATCCTGGGCAGAATTAAGAAATGCGTCCATTCATCAGATATCTGATATCTCCTGCACACGTTCTACAAGCATTATCGGTTAGATGTGGAGAGCTCTTCAAATTTATTTTGGTAGAAAGATACCGTATACACTCGAGTATAAGCCGACCCGAGTATAAGCCGAGACCCCTAATTTTACCATCAAAAACTGGGAAAACCTATTGACTCGAGCACAAGCCGAAGGTGGGAAATGCATTGGTCACATCGCCCATAGTATATAACCTGCCTGTAGTAAAAAAAAAAAGTACTTCTATTAACTCAGCTTATACTCTTGTACAGTGATGGCAAACCTTTTAGAGATCGAGTGCCCAAACTACAACCAAGACCCACTTATTTATCGCAGAGTGCCAATACAGAAATTTTATTTGTGATTTACTCCCTTTTCTGTCACAGCTTTCATTCATATCAGCACCCTGATTACACCAATAAAGCAGAAAATAGAAGAAATTTGGATAATCATTGTAGCTTCCCTCCAGGGTCCCATAAACAGGAAGAATTGTCAGGGCCGGAGCAGGAGCTACAATGATAATCCAGATCTGTCCACACCTTCCCACTCCTCCAGTAGTCCCAGGTAGCGCTGTCACTTTAATATAGCTCTGTGCACAGCAAGTCCTGGGCTGTCTGGGACTGCAGGAAGATACCTGGAGTCCTCTCTGGTGAAGGTCTGAGTGCCACCTCTGGCACCCGTGCCATAGGTTCGCCACCACTGCTTTAGTATATACGGAACTCTCTATTATCCCTCCCTAAACTTTTAATTTCTCTGAAGATCTCTATGGTGGTGTCATTGTGGTGAAGGGGAAACATAGTAGTTACTTACCGGTAATGATGTTTCCTCGAATTTTGGTGTTGGTTCATGGGTGTTGCAGAGAAAAAATAAATATATACACATAATTTGATAACAGCTGTGAAAACTGAGGCTAAAAAGGAGGAGCTTGTTTTTATGTGCTCAGGTTTCCTGTCCCTGTAAAGACTCACTCCCTCCCCGAATACAGGTATGGAATGTAAGTCTGTAACAAAATGTAAAGGGAATAACCAAGATTTTTTTTTTTTCCCTCCCCAGTTAAGTAGATTCCGAGCAGACATCAAGCTGGCTTTCAGGAAGTCTACTGACATGATGAGGTATTAAACCAAACCAGTATATCTATTCCAGAAGGAACAGATTCCTCCAACTGTAGCCAGGGCTGTTCGATGTGGTTGTGTAAAACTGAGCAGGGCATTAATATGCCTTATATAATACATTATTTAGGTTGTCTTTTTGGACAGGTTGTCGATTGGCTCCCTAATACCTCTCATTTTTTCTAACAAGGAGATGGAAGGAATGTAAAAAATTTGACCTGTCTTTCTCAATCTCAAAATATCAGGTAGTGAAAGCACAGTGCTTAGAGACTAGAGAATTCGGAAAGGGGCTGAAGACCACCACCCCCCCTTCCAACCCCTTTCCAAATTCTCTATTCTCCAAGCAGAAATTACTTGAAATATGTCCAAAATGTGCATTTGTTTCTTTTTCTATTCCCAAATCCACTAAATTCCACTAAGATCCAGGCTGCTCAACCAACCATTTTCAGTCGATTTGGAGATTCCGTTAATCAAGCGACTGTAACTAGGAGTTCACCAGAAATGAAGCATCTGACTGTACAAGCACTAGTGGGCTCAAGCCGAAATATCTTGGGTGTCATTATAGAGTATAAAGAAACAGCAGATACAGAGAGGTCCAGCTCCACGCGGGGCATGAAACAAGACTCATGCTCTTAGGGACATAAAGTCTGATGAGAGTTTTTAGAGTCTGGAAGTAAGATGTTCTCCTTATAGAGAATTTGCCGATTAAGGCCGCCTTATAGAGGTGTGGAGACTTGTAGCCATTGATGCTAAACCAGGGGATTTTGGGAAATATGCAAATGCTCCCTTGGTGCATCATAAATGGATATAAGTCCCACAGCTCGTACAGTAATTCCCAGACATTGGAAGAGCCCACATCCTCCCACAATAGTTGAATGGATCAAAGCTTGGGTTTATTCGTAGAATGGAGGAGTTGGTAGCAAATGACTCAGCAGATCCGGGCAAGGCGAACACAGCTTGGATCCCATGGGATACATTCTCGAATTCTCAAGAACTTCACGATCTTTTATCATAGGCAGGCACATGCCACAGCCCTCCCCTATTCGCTGGAACTCGGCCTTACAGGTCCTCCACTCCTTGTACGTATCCCTTCCTTCTCACGCACCTTTCCCTCCCCCCCTCTCCTTTTTTCTCCTATTATATGCCTATGTTTGTCAGTTTATATCCCCTTTTTCTTTATGCGGCCATATTGTAATAGTTATTCTGTACGAGACGGCACCTTGGGGCTTCTTACTCAATGTAATACAAATTGGTTCCAACCCCTAATTTACAATTTACCATGAACAAATGTTCTCGATATTTCTGATCCTGCGCGATCTGCCTTGTACAGTCATTATCTCATTGTATTGTACTGTTATATATTTTGTCTTGTCCAATAAACGTTGATTATACATAAATGGATATGTCTCCACACCTCTATAAGGCTGCCTTAATTGGAAAACTTTTCATAAGGAGAGCTCTTGCTTCCTGACCCAAGTCACTAGCCTCTCACTCAGCCAAACCAGTTCCCTACACTGTACTGAGGAGACCCAACCAGGTCAAAACAGTGCTGTCTACAGTTGGGAATCTGTTCCTTCTGGAATAGATATACTGGTTTGGCTTCATACCACATCATGCCATTAGGCTTCTTGTAAGCCATGCTTGATGTTAAGGGGGCTGCCTTTCAAGGTAGCGAAAGGAGCCATTGGGGCAAATTTACTTACCCGGCCCATTCGCGATCCAGCGGCGCGTTCTCTGCTCTGGATTCGGGTCCGGCTGGGATTTAAGAAAGCAGTTCCTCCGCCGTCCACCAGGTGGCGCTGCTGCGCTGAAAGTCATCTCATCGCGCCGGAATGCACCACCTCGGACCAGATGAAGGTAAGCGCTCCCCAAGCGACACTTTTTCGGTTTTTAAATATCTAGCTTCATTCGGTCACTCTGTCATGGCCATGCTGTTGCCCATAATTTTGGCATAATGGTGCGATTATGCAGCCTCAGAGGCATCCATGCATGCTGCCCCTGCTTTTTCCTGTCCATTTCCGTGGTGTTTCCATCCTTTTCTGAGGTTCCCAGGTGTTTGGCCAAGCTTCCCTGTGCAGAGCCTTGGTCCCCTTGAAAAATGCTCGAGTCTCCCATTGACTTCAATGGGGTTCGTTATTCGAGACGAGCACTCGAGCATCGGGAAAAGTTCGTCTCGAATAACGAGTACCCGAGCATTTTAGTGCTCGCTCATCTCTAAACCTGATACATGATTTAGTAAACTTACTCACATTTAGTAAAGAAAATCTTTGATTTTGGCTCTGTTCTCCATGTGTTCTCTCTGTAGTGGTAGAGACAACCAGGAACACCATGGAATTTAGACTTTTCAGGGTCAGTAGACCATTAGCCCAGGTGGAACTGAGTCAAGAGATGTTGGTCCAATACTGTAACTAGGAATTCAGCTAAGAACGGTCAAGAACAAGCCTTGATATTGTGAAGTCAAGCTACAGGACTGAGGTCAGGGGGGGGGTCACACATACAAGGTCCGGAATAAGAACCAGAACCAGAGTTGTTGGGGGTCAAAAACAGGGAGGTCATACAGCAGGAGATAAGAAACTTCACAAAGAACTCACAGGTCAGGAACCTTTACCTTTTATTTCTTACAAACTACTTCCATTGACGAGTCCTAAAATCAAGTTAATTCTGTCTGTGACTGCTGAGCCCTTAGTAGTGCCGTTCACCTCTCATCTTGGATTCTCCGGAAAGTTACAATAATTGGTTCTGGTATATAAATTTGTCAAACTGATATCCCCTCAGCTTTCTCATACACATGCACACTTGGCTCCAACATATGGAAAAGTTTTTGCCAGACGACTAAGATGATGTCTTATACACATTGGGGCGGATTTACTTACCCGGCCCATTCGCGATCCAGCGGCGCGTTCTCTGCTCTGGATTCGGGTCCGGCTGGGATTCATGAAGGCTGTTCCTCCGCCGTCCACCAGGTGGCGCTGCTGCGCTGAAAATCATCTCAACGCCGGAATGCACCACCTCGGACCAGGTGAAGGTAAGCGCTCCCCAAGCGACACTTTTTCTGTTTGTAAATGCGGCGGTTTTTCCGAATACGTCGGGTTTTCGTTCGGCCACGCCCCCCGATTTCCGTCGCGTGCATGCCGGCGCCGATGCGCCACAATCCGATCGCGTGCGACACAATCCCGGGGCAATTCAGGTACAATCGGCGCAAATCGGAAATATTCGGGTAACACGTCGGGAAAACGCGATTCGGGCCCTTAGTAAATTACCCCCATTGAGAAGAAAGGATTGGACAGGTTGAAATCCAACATGTCTGGTGCTTTTTTCTGGCCAAAAGGCAGAACGAAAGAAAAGAAAGTTATGAGTGCAAAATCTAATGTGCAAAAAAAATAAAAACTGATGTTGTTAAAAGAGATTAAAAAAAAAAACTTAAAAAATCTGATCTGGAAAATGTATTCAAGGAAATCTACAGAGAAAATTCAGCTTAATAATCAAGGAACACTAACTCCTAGATCCGGGCACTGTGACTGTGGTAATCTTTTTACATTTGTTATCCGTGGCCTCCTCCCTTATAAAAGCTACTTCTAAAATTATGCTAATGAACCAGGAGGGGCATAACCAGAGCCTCTTCACAGGCTGTTTTATTGTCTCCCCTCCCCCTACTCCCTCAGCACCTCCCCCTCCCTCTGTTGTCCCATGTTGTCTCACTGCAAGAGGCTTCAGCACAAAGTAGGAGGAGGAATATGACTACACAATCAGAATTATTACTATATCCTTTTTATGCACTTTATATAAAAACCCTACAATACCAAGAACCCCACAATAAAACCACTATTTTAAAGAAAATCTACTATCAAAATCCATCATTATAAACCAGGGGCACTTACCTATAGATTCAGGCACCGGGACTGTGATAACCTTGTACCAGCTGGTGAATCTCGTTTTGATATCACCCCTAGAGCCTTTCTGGCTCATTTGCATAATTATAAAAGTTGACTTTAGAAGGAAGGAGGCCATGGATAACAAATATAAGAATATTACCACAGTCTCGGTGCCTGGATCTATAAATAATTGTCCCTGGTTTATCATAGTTTTGATGGTTGATTTCCTTACAGTGTCCAACACTATGGAGGTTTTTTGAAGGGTGTTTGGTATTGCAGGTTTTTCAAGTTGAGTTGTGTCATATAAAGTGCATAAAAGCATGTAGTAATAATATTCATTTTATCAGCACATTCTAAAGACAGTTATATGTCTCTGTGTTTCAGTTGCTCATCATTTCCTAGACCTCTGCTTGCTGTGAGGGAATACACCCACTTGTCCTGCTCTGTATGGTAGTTTTTCAGTCTTGAAAACGCGAATCGGGCCCTTAGTAAATGACCCCCATTGTTCTCCATTTCCCACCTTCGCCTATTCCCGAGATTTATTAGACAGTTGAAGCCAGAGATATCGACCTAGTCAATCCATTCCAATACACAAATGGAACAATTGGAATATTTGGGGGAGGGGGGGGACTTCAACTTTCAAATCAAAGTTCCATCACACATGCAAGCAGGTTCTTTTGTTTGATGCTGTAGTTTTTTTGGACAATACTTTTAGCCATCCATATGTATTGTTTTATTTTTTAAATGAAGGGAAAAAAAATCTTGGTTATTCCCTTTACATTTTGCTACAGACTTGCATTCCATACCTGTATTCAGGGAGGAAGTGAGTCTTTCCAGGTTTCCTGTCCAGCTTGTACAGTCATGGGTGCGGGGGAATAAAATTTATTATGAGAAGGCAACAAAACAAAAAGAACATAACCCAATGAAACCAATTTGTGCGTTGTAGTCTTAAAAAAATATTTAATTCTTGTGTGTGCATCAATCAGTATGGTGGGGGGGGGGGGGGGGAAGTCTTGATCCAAGGCCGAGTTAGCAAATTTCTCCACTTCAAAGAATGGGGGGGGGGGGGGGAGATGCAATTTTAATTGTATGTACACTTCAACTGAGAAACAGAATCTCAAAAAAAAATCACATTGTATGATTTTTAAATAACTCATTAGGCATTTTATCGCATGAAATAAGTATTAATATAAAAACAGAAAATAATATTTGGTATAATCCATACAGATCAACTCATTGAGTTTAAGCTCCCTCCCAAAGATTTCTGATTGGATTCAGGTCCGGAGAAATGTTTCATACACAACAGATCCTTAGGTTTTCCTGGCTGTGTTTTTTTTGTTCATTGTCATACTGGAAGACTCAGCCATGACCGTCTTTAATGCTCTTACCGAGAGGAGGTTTGTGTCCAAAATCTTGCAATACACGGACCCATCCACCCCCCTATAATACGGAGCAGTTTTCCTGTCACCCTTACAGAAAACCACCCCCCAGACCTGAGGAAGTAGTCTCTGGGTTCGGGTCCTTTCACCTGTCTATCTGCCAGCCTAGCTTGTCCTTCATCAGCCACCGGCCACTTGTATAGCGCTTATCTGTTTTTGGATTCATAGCGGTCAGACACTTCTTTTGTAGATTACTCTATATTGAGGATTTTTCATGCTCTTCTACACTTTGCAACATCCACTTAGACTTTATTTTCTAGGCCACATACTTGAATCACTTATTATAAAATTCTAAGGATTAGATCACACAGGTAGGGCTTGTAACCACTATTCAGTGGTTGAACAGTGGATGGTGTATTAGGTGTGTATTGTGTGTATTACATTTTTTAATCGGTTTTAACATTTGTATGTGCTTTCCATGGTCTTTATTAAAGATTTTGAACCAGAGAGACAAATTTAGCACATTTTTTGTCTACTTTAGCAGTTGTTGTCTTCTCACCAAGCTGCTGCCTATTGTCCTGTAGTCTATCCAAGTCTTGTACAGGTCTACAATTTTGTCCTTGGTGTCCATAGACAGCGCCTTGGTGTCCATAGACAGCGCCTTGGTGTCCATAGACAGCGCCTTGGTGTCCATAGACAGCTCTTTGGTGGCCATGGTGGAGAGGTTGGAGTATGATTGAGTGTGTGGACAGGTGTTTTCAAGACCCAACGTTAGTGGAATTGATAGATTAATACTCGCTATATCAGAAAATCACACATGAAGGACAAGTGCCATTGACAAATCAGAGTTTATTTTAGAAAGTTGCACAATATTCCAGTACAGAATATCACAGTGACGTACGGCTACGTGCAGTAACTGCAATATTACATTTCACTATTGCGCTTATAATAACCTCTAAACTGAAACAGGCCATAACCAGTAGCCTAACAGAACAAGGTTCAACGTGGCATTTTAACGTTTCAAACTAGTTTTTCTCTTGCCTGATATTTATAACATTAAAATAAAATTTTTGGCAAAACTGCCGGTATATTGGTTTATCCCCATCACCTTCATCACCACCAACACCTTATAACCACAGTCAATTACATACAGAAACAGAATCTTATAAACGTGAAACAGGCAACATTCTGAGATGTAACTAAAATAATATTTACAATAGTGCAATGTGGATTGTGCAGCACCATCCAACGGCTGAGGTTACGTCTGAGCACCATAATGGACAAATGGGTTAAGGCACATTGGTTTTTTTCCCTTCTCCCGGGGACCAGTGAGCATGAAGAACAATGTGGTTGGTCATAGAATATGACACTCGATACAAGCGGACAGATTCATCCATTCTCGACAGTTCTGAAAACAAAAAATTGTAGCCAAGGATTAAGATAAGAAAATAAAGGTTTCTTAAAGGAGACCTAGTATAAGAATCTCTACATAAATTGATGTAGGCCATAGATCGACTGAAAGAAAATGAAAGATTTAACATCTGTGGTATATTGCCAGGTCGGAAACCCATCAGTTAAAGAACGTGTCTTCCAAAAATAATACCATCTTGATATTTTAATTGGGACCTCATAAAGATTTCCTTTAGAAGCAGAGGTGATATTAACTCCCAAACAAGTGTCTATAATGCTTGAACAGGCAGCTTTACCCATTTGAAAAAGCCCCAAGCAGATTTATATGTGTGGTCTTTTCTCTCTCTGCCCCTTTTCCCTCCCTCTGGTGTGGCCAAAGTCCGACCTGGGGGGGGGGGGGGGTCTGAGGCGCAAGCCATAGTCCGACCTGGGGTGGTTTGTGGAGTTTGATCTTGGGGGGCGTCAGCAGGATATAAAATAAGCTACAAGAGTCTCAACTGGCTATTTATGCACAGAAAACTTACCGGTAATACTCCTCTTCTAATTTTTATTATTCTTTTCAGTGCAACCTCTGTTTAGAAGAATCCTAATGTTTTTGGTTTTTCACAACTTTTTTTTTAAATGTTCCATCAAATAGAACACAGCTGTATGACAGCTTGGTTTATGTGGGATGATGAATTTTCATAGCCATATTTTTTAGTATTCGCTTTAATATTCGGTTCCTGCAGTGATTGCAAGGGCACAGATGCTGTATCTTGAGATACATGTAGAACATGAACTCTTTCCCACAATCGTACATGTACACAAGTCCAGAATAAATTAAAATTACCCTTCATGAGGATCTAGGCCCACAAACCGCTACCAACCTGTTAACCAGTGCTCGGGCAGGATCACAATAATGTCCTTGCAGGGTAATTTATGATGTTGAACTTTAAGTGATATTATTCAAGTAAGGAGGGTTTGGGTCGGTGCGACTCTTCTCCCATTTGACTCCATAGGTCATTTGTATTCAGCAAAGTTTTTCTGTGTAATGCTGAACCTCCCAGAATAAAGAAGGACATCAATGTCATCTTGTCACTGTCCTGCATAATAGGTGGGCCTAAATCCTGATAACAGCCTCCCTTTAATAAGCTGTATTTCATCAACTTCAAAGTCATAAAAACAATTAAAAAAAGTTCTTAACTTTACATTGTCTCCCCGTCACAATATGATAATATGATCTTACCAGAAAAGCAGTCATTACAAATAAGTTTTCCCCATTAATGCAGGGGGATACGAATGGGGGCCAAAGAGTAAGTGCCATCTTTACTTGAAAGCCCTTTAAAAGCAGGAATTCCAACAGGCTTTATGGGACCTAAAAATAATGGGGAAAAACATCCGATAATTAAAAGATATGGGGTAGAGTGTCCAACATATGGAATTAATTGTTATTGCCAATTGCATTGTAATTTATAACAATTCTGTCATTAATTAATCACTACTCCCTCCTACAGAATTATCATTTTGTCTTGTACTTGCCCTTTGTCTATTTTACTAAAACTGTGAATGATTGATAGGTTTATACACGGGCATGGAGATTTTGGAATGTATATATCATGTGATGTGCTTTTATTGATAGGGACTGCTTTGTGAAAACAGCACGTCTTCAAGGCAGAAATCTACCATCAAAACCCATCATGATAATCCAGGGACACTTACTCATAGACCCAGGCACCATCACTGTGGTGATCTTCTGATATTTGTTATCCATGGCCCCTTTCCTTCTAAAATCAACTTTTAAAATTATGCTAAAAAGCCAGAAGGGCTCTTGGGGCTGTTACCAGTGTCCCACCATGCTGCAGCTTCAAAGGCTGTTACATCGTTTCACCCTCCCCCTGCTCCATCAGCACTTCCCTCCTCACTTGTTTGCTGCAATCTCACAATAGCAACAATAATAGCAATGGCTCCTGCTGGAGCGCTTCAGGTTTATTAGCATAATTTTAAAAGTTGATTTTAAAAGGATGGAGGCCATGGGTAAAAAATATAAGAAGATTACCATAGTCACAGTGCATGGTTTATCATGATTCATTTTGGTGGTAGATTTTCTTTAAAGGGGTTTTCCCATGAAGACAAGTTGGGCCCTATCCACGGGGGCTGAGACCCCCACAGATCACAAAAACGAGGGGTCCAACTGTCCCCTTTCTGCTCCGCAGACTACTGGAGCAGGTGGCTGTACATGACCGTTCTGCCCCATTAATCTCTATGCAGCTGACAGAGATCGCCGAGCAAGTGGATAGGGCCTAACTTGTCTATGTGGGAAAACCCCTTTAAAGACACTTAAGACTTGTACAAAAGGGGCATGGCTTCACAGAAAAAGTTATAATGTTGATTGTAGGGGGTCGTTCCTAAAAAGTACAAAATTTGCCAATCTTTCAAAATGTTGGGGTTTTAGCCATAAAATTAGGAGGTTCAAAGTTAGACTAGACCGTCTATGATGCTGACTGTATAGCAAGTGCTACACTAACTCTTAAACACCATTAGTAAATCTACCTCTTGAGTGTTACGTCCTTGTGCACAAGACGTTGCGGCCTCAATATCTTACTAACATTTCCGACCTTTCAGGCATCCATCACAAAACATTAGCAGTCACCTCTAATGTTTGAATATACACTCTCAATTACCAGGTGGTACCTGGATTTTTCATTGCTTCAGGTTGCAAACCCAGGTGCAGCCTAGCAAAGAGTGAATTCCGGGCCGAGGCTTACACTCCAGGAATAACATTCATGGCATCTGCTCATTGGTTTCAATTGTCCATATAGGAGACACATTTAATCAAAAATAAACAGGTAGGATTTTTACGCCAAGTTTAAAATAAACCTGTCAGCATAAGAATGTGGCCGCCTCCCCTACCGTATTCAACTATGGGGAGGGATGGGGACTCTTTTTTTAAAACAATGTGCACAAAGTGGAGCATTACATCTCCAAAAACATATAACACTAGTTTTAAGAAATGAGCAACGCCCCGGAAGAAGCCTTGCCAGCGAAACCCTGGGTCAGGCGGATAGAAAGCTAGCGTCCCGTTATGTGAATTTGTGATATGCGCATTTTTAATGGATTTTTGTGAGTATGATGAATTGAAATAAATTTCAACCTTGTTGGAACGTACCACACCATCTGCCTGCATATTTTCTTCCAGTTACAATACAATTAAAGGAGGAGAATGAGAGTGCGATGGTGCTAGTCTGAATGGTGACATACTTTCAGCAGGAGAAACTGAAGATTGGTGCTGTTCATCAATGTTTTAAGATAGTATAAGAGGGAGAAGAATAATTTTTGGAGCTCCGGTCATAGTGAAAATATTTTTCTCGACTTTTTCAAAGACTGTGTGGACCGGTCTTATACCGTGAGTAGCTCCTTAAGGGGCAAACTGTGCACCACGAAAAACTGAGTTTTAAGAAATGTTACCAAATTAAGTAAATATATTTAACCCATTAAACCCTTCTGTGTTTCCATCCACCATCCAAAAGCCATATCTTTTTCTTTCTGTATGAGGGCTTGTAATCTACAGTTAACATTGTACTTCCTAGTGAACAGACCCGATCCGAGCAGCCAGACAGCTTTATGCCTCTAGCAACTAGGTGTCCGACCGGCCAATCACAGCCATACCTAGTTGCCCGATTCGCACATCAAGCAACACGTCCAGGTTTGGCGGAGCGAACCTAAAGTTCAGGTCTGCTGATCTATACTATCAAAAGTTACAAGTTTCTGATACCTTAGAACCGGCATATGTAAATTTACATATGCTTAGGGGTTAACCACTTTAGGTAAATTTTTTATCACATTTTGGGGACATGAGATATATATTTATTCAGATAAAGTTTTACATCATTTTCATGAAATCAAAAGCCACGGCTAGTGATGAGCAGACGCATTCACCCTGGATATATTGCCCGATTGTGCAGCCAATCCGGTAAATTGAGGTCCCATTGTTGTGATTGGCCAGTGCTGTCATAATCATGCAGTATCCTTCATGCAGAGCTGCACTCAGCTTCTACTAATAGCCCCCGTGACAAGGCAGTGACAGGTCGTGTAACATGGAAATATTATAGTGCCCCAACAGAAGACTATATGGATATAACTGCACAGATAGGATGCTGTAGAGAAGGGAGTGTTCATTGGAGTGTATGGTCTCCTGCCATCTTATGGGCAGGAGCGGAAGGCATTTCTAAAGAGGGGCTGTGTGGCTTCTAAACTAATAAAAATGTTGTAGAACTTTATCCGAATACATATTGGAAATATGTTTAATATCATGTCCACAATACATAATTTAAAAAAAATTAGGAGGAAGAAGGGACAACCCTTAGGAGGGAATAAGGAGGGAGGAAAGAACAACCCGTTTATCTGGCTTGCATCCCCATGACTAGGCAAGTTTGTGCATCCAAGATTTTTTTATTTAAACCTTTAGAACTTGACATAGCCAGCAAAAAGAAATTAAAAAAAAAAATTGGGAGTTTATGGTTAAAAAAACAAAAACACACACCTGACTGGTTTTCTGATTACGGTAATAATAATTACCAAAAAAAAAAAAAAGGAGAAAAACTAAACATTTGGTAAAATGACGTCCATTTCAAAATCCTGAACACATTGCAAGTTTGGTTACTAGCAAAAAGAACGAAAAAAAATTAAATAAAATATGTTAGTGTAAAGTAACCTATAACTAGCCAGAAGTGGTTTCGGAAACGCGGCAGCAGCAAATACATAAAACAGTTTTACATTGAGGTCCATCGATTTTGTACTGTTTAGGTTTTATTGCACCCAGCAATGTCTTAAAAAATCCCTTAAGCATCTTCTGCCTGCAATCCCTTGAAAAATACGATAGCAGATACTCGGCCCCCTCCAATGCACTCTACAGCCCGTTGTATAATAACAACATAATTATGACTCAGCTTTGTCACATCAGTCGTGTGCACACACCTGCATGTTGTGGCTCCTAGTGAATGAAGCAGCATTTTTTGGGAAGCAAAACCCTGTATTGAAGAGCACTCCTACTGTCAAGAAACATCTTGCGTGATGTTTTGCGGTCACAAGCCATACGAGAAAATACATACTCTTTCTTAAGGAAGAGTGCATTTAAATACTATTTCAAGCTTGGCATTCGTTTCTCTGTGGAACTGGCCACTGAGATATCTAGTTCCCCTGTAGGTAGGTCGGGACTGTGCAGAACCTGATGAGTGTGTAATCTAGCAAGGAGCATATAGTAGAACATTACTTTACTTCCATTGGCTCTTATCTTGATAAGGGACTGATGGGAATAGATGAGGAACTGTACACTTATCATTTGTATCCTTGCGGAAGGTTAATTAGGCATTTCTCATCCACGCACCAATCGACAGATCTTCTGGTTCACAGTCTAAGGGGAAGGAAAAGAAAAAAATGACAAAACCCTTAGTAAATTCAATGAAGAACTTCTCAGGCAGGGTGACTCATAAGCTTCAACAGATCTGGGATTAGGAATAAGTACAAGGGAGTGAAAGAGGTTACCAAATTGGGCAATTTAAAAAAGGTTTGTCCATATAAGAAAACTTGCCCAATTCAAGTATTCGCGGTAACACAGACATTGTCTGCCTCATTTAAAAAGAAATCTCCATCAAAACCAAGCATGAATAAACCCCCTGACTCATAGATCCAGGCTACTTCGTTCGTATAATAACAAGGTCTCCTATCCTTCTAATAATCAACTTGTATAATTTGCTCTGAGTACACGGCTGTTAACAACCCCCTGCTCCCACAGCACCTCCCCCTCTACCTCCAACATGGAAGCTCCTTGCTGCAGTGGAAGTTTCAGCCACGTTGCGAAGGGAGAAGTGTTTTTCCCTGCCTAGCAGATTCATATGGCATTATTTTAAAAGTTGATTTGACTAACATAGAAAAAATTAGAAGTTGTATTTTGTATTGCTACAACACAAAAATAAAAGCCCCAAACATATTGTAGAATGGCAGCCTATTATATCATACTAGGGCAATACTATATAATTCAGTCAAAAGTTTCATTGTTTAACTGCCAGTTTATGCATTGTACTAACGGGATTTAATATTTTTGTGGGAATTTTTTTAAGATGACAATCTTTAATTTTGAGTTAATCCGTATTGTGAGTTAAAACTGCCTGGACATGTAGATATTAATAACTTTATGTATTCTACTGCTGCCCTCATATTAATACTAAACAATCTTCCCTATCTCAACACAATAGTACTGGAGGGCAATAGTATAAAATCAACCAACTCCCCAGGGTCCAATCAGATGTAACCCTCCACCACCCCCCATTCCCCAAATAGTACAAACTGCATTATACCAATCATATCACCAAGTTCGTACACCACTTCTCTAATGTAACTTCTCTAGTTATCAGGGCAGGAAAATAAAAGTGACGAGGAAAAGGGTGGGATGGGATGGTAACACAGCTGTTAAAATATAAAAAGGTAAGAGTGTATAACAGTGAGTTTTTTTTTTCCGAGCTGATCATTCGAATCTTCCACATGACTATAGTTGACACCTACAGCCAACTATCCTCTGTGCGATTAGTCACTCTCCTACCTCCTATGTATTCTGCGTAGACTCATCTCGCGTTCATAACGCTACACTATTAAAACCCACTGAAACGGTGTCATTTTTGACAGCTTACTCCAATGCACCAGTAGACACTTAGATCCTCCTTCCCCCGCACTCGTTTCTTCTTACTTGTTCACGTCTCCGGCAGTACGCCAGCTCTGTGCAAGCAAAAGTATCTCCTGTTCGTGCGCCGAAGGCACACTGATGCTCAGGGAGCTTGCGGCATGGCAAAGTACCCCAGCCTGATGGGTGCAGACTAATATGAGCTACTGTGTCTGACAGAGCTACTGTTTTGCCGCAGAGCTCGCTTACCTTGTTTTTGTTTGAGACCTGTCAGGAAGCAGGAAACGGGCGGTGAGTAGGTGTCTGCCAGCGGCAACTGTGTGATGGAGTAGCCTTAACCCTCGAGCTTCTTCAGGCTAACTACATGCACCCCAATAGCATGTGAAATGAATTTGCATATGATGGATTAAAGTTTATTTTTCTGCGACAGCTCAGGCTGGATCTCATTGAGACCAACTTCACAGTCAGTTTCCCAATAGATTTCGGTTACGGTATACTTGTGGCTCCATCTCGAAAACAATACATAACCAGGCTCGTATACCACACAGATGATTGGGGGGGGGGGGGGGGGCTTGCCGAAACACTATTCTTTCCCCCTTTGGGGCCATCGGTCGAATGCATAAGCGTCCATGAGCGGGATGCGCTGGCCGGGGTAGAGAATAGGTATCTACTACACACATTTTCTATACCAGGTATAGGACATACTAGAAACGCATTGAGAGGCCCGTCCCACGGATACATCAAGAGGCAGGAGTTCTTGATGTATCGGTCAGCCCATAGGGGTTTTACTCATAATTAAATGATAAATCTCACCCAGAATGGGTCTGTTACAGCGGATTGCTCTGGGAAACCACAATTGACTAACTGGGCAACAGAAGCTTAGGCAAGTAATTTATAACAAGAAACAATTCATAATCAAGAACAGAAGATAATTGGAACAGAAGACTACTTAAATGGAGAGTTAAGAAGACGCCTAGAAAGGTGCGAGGAAGATTTTACTACACTGTAAATACAGAGCTCTTGAAATTTCATATTGGATTCTTGTTTATGGTCTTAAAGGTGAGACAAAATGCTTGTCCAAGCGTTCCAGATTAACCAACATCCTACACTGGCACGAACGCGCAGCAGTGTTTTACATTGCAAAACGTTGTTTTACAATGTGGAGAACATTATCATTATTGTTAACTATGATTATTATTATTAACGCATGTTAATTTTTTCCTGCAAAATTAGTGGCAGCATCTTCACCAATAAGTGTACAAAAGATTTTTCTTTATATTTGTGTCTCAATTATAAATCATAGTATCTTGTCGAAGGTTGTACAGAGCGTCCAATAGTAGCTGCAAGGCGATTAAATCGCTCATTTTCACTGATACATTTGGAGTGCTGCTATTTTTATCGGGCTATTAAAAAGGAGCTCTGGATTATTTCTTTGGCATAGAACACTGAGACATGGTGTTTTGATTGCTGTGCAGCTGGCCTCTTATTTTCTACTTACTAAAGTATCCTGAAATTTTATGTGTATCATTAAAGTTAAGGAAAACCTTCCACCTAAACTAACCCAACTACAGCAGTGTTAATAGCAGCACCAGTGTCGTTGTAAACGTTAAAATATCATGCTAGACCTTTATAGGAATAGTAACCTGCTTGTACTAGTATAAATATTCACATTCATGCAAAACATAGCTGAGGTTCTGGGTGGTGTTTACCCGCTATTCCAGGTTTCCGGCATCATTCGACAATAATGATGTCAACAAGCTTAATCTCCATCCCCCCTCCCTGTATAATACATCTATATATACAGCCTGTGAAAACATCATCTATTGCTATAGTGAGTGTAAATGATGGTCAGTGTTATCGTATATAGATGTCATATTACAGGGAGTAGGAGAAACTGTGACCATAATCTATTGTCAGTAGTCGAGTAATGCTGGGATCAGTGTTATCGATATAGATGTCATTATACAGGCGAGGAGGGCAACCTGTGACATCATCTATAATAATAATAGAGTATAATTATTTAATTTAGTATAGCGCACACATTACGCATCGCTGCACAGGCATGTCAAATTGTCGATCCCTTCCCTGGGGGCTCACAATCTAACAACTAAAGTATGTTCTGAAGTGTGAGGGATGAAACCGGAGTACCCGGAGGCAACGCCCGTCAAACACGGAGAGAAATACAAACACTCTTTGCAATGTTGACACTAGGTGGGATCGGAAACCGCAGACCCCAGTGCTGCAGCAGATGTGCTACTCCACTCAGGCCACCGTGCGCCCTATTGTCAGTAGTGATGCTAATGATGGGTCAGTGTTATCTAATATGTGTCATTATCAGGCGGAGGGAGATAAGCGTGGACATCATCTATTGTCCATGTAGTGATGTAAATGATGGGCAGTGTTATCTATATATATGTCATATACAGGGAGGAGGAGGAGATAAGCGTGACAATCATCTTTGTCAGTATGAGGGTATGACGAGCGTCAGTGGTATCTCTCCCCCTCCCTGTCCAATAGACCTCTATATGATATCAATGACCCACTCATTATCATCACTACGCCAATAGATGATGTACTGCTTATCTACACTCCCGCTCACTTGTACATGACCATCTATCAGAACGTCGCATTAACCCCTCTAGAAGCGTCATAGACGTCTCCTAAATGCAGTATTACTCCTTGAAAACTGCCCCATGCCGTCTAAAGACGATCCTGATCTTTTTCAACTTCTTTGGGATCGAGTGAGGACGCAGGCATAGCACGAACGGCTGCTGCAGCCCCTGACTTCACACAGGCCGCCTGAGATGGAGATGGATGAGTGTTGTAGTTTGATGTGAGCCTGAGCTAGCGCACCTGGTACACACCCCCTCCTCTAACCTGATGTCGTTTCTCTTTTGCCGGGTCAAAAGGTTGGGCGGCTACCATACAGCACGCCCACCTACCTGCCGATGTCACTGGCACCATCTGTGTTGCCCATATCAAGAACTGGAGCTGACCCAGAGGAAAATGTGGCTACAAGTCCCTCATGGTCTGGAGACTGGTTGACCAAGGGCTGTAAATGTGAGTGAGTAGTCACCATCACTGCATATCTGTAACAGCTGCTGCCCAGGTATATATATGGAAGTGTTATATCATGTATATAAAAGTACAGACAAAAGAGCAACAACTTGTTGCAGGAGGACTTTGTTACAAATCCAGAAACCTTACAGGTTAAAAGTAAAAAATGCAGTCCTCCAAGATTCAGGTTGCAAAATTGTATTTTGATTCCATGTGGTAGCTTTTCAGGTGCTCAGTAGACCTTGAACTTGGTGCCATTTGTTAAATCTTTAGCCCCTTGAACACGAGCATTGATGGGGACATATATCCAGTGTCAAAATTGAGGGTGGGAGATCTGTCCCCACAGGACTCAATGGCACATATGGTGCCCTTGACCTACAGTGTGCATGGGAAAAAGATAATTCACACAGGACCGGCCCCCTATGGACAGGGGAGGGTCGAGCACCACAACGTCCATCACTAAAACGCTCTCCAGAAGAACATATCTGGTTCATGACTGGGCATTAGCACACTATCATGTGAAGTCGCCTTAGTTGTATACATGAGTGCGTGTACTTGAATATGAATTTGCAAATGCTTCAAGCAAAAAACACATTGGATTGTTACAGGAGTGACCACATTTTTATATGTTAAGGATTAATCATTGCTAAAGGGTTGTCCAGAGTTTATTAAAAACATAGACCTTTTCCTGACCTCGTTCATCCATCTGATGTTCCGTTCTAGTGCCATGCCAGTTTGTTTACAGAGGCAGGCACGCTCCAATCCGGCATTCTTCGCTCCCGCCTGAAGTCCACCCATCCCGTCCAAGCACCTGATACAGCATTAACATCAATGTTGCAATCAGCTACTGGGTACAGGTGGGCATGCTGGCAGTGAAACTGTGCCCGATCACAGCATGCCGTCCTCTTGTAAACAACGGCAACAGCACTGACAGGACAGCAGGCGAGTAGGACAACTGATTCTGCAGGAATTGTTTTTTTTTTTTTTTTTACAGCACCCACGCTGTTTCCATCCAGTAAGATTTTTTTAATAAACTCGAGAAACCCCTTTAAAGTTTCTCTTTACTAATGCACATGCATATTATGAGACTTCACAAGCGTTTTGTCATCCTTTAGGCACGAGGTGTTTGCCAATATCATTATACCAATGGAAGACACTACCACCACCATTGTAAAAAGCGCTCTAGTCAGGAGACACATGGGGCGGCTGGACCGCTGTATAGCCAGCAGATATAAGTGTCTATCTACAGCGGACTTCCAGTGGCATGCAAGGCAGGTATAGATACGAGCAAGTTGCACTGGACTAGTAGTTACCATCTTGCATAGAGATATGATGCTAGGACTACCGCTGTCCTGCCAGCCAACTTCAAACGACGCTGTTATAATAGGAGCCATGCACTTCCCCATTTACTTACAATGTCCCATACTCTTCCCTGACTGAATAAACTCACTCAGAAACTGCCACAGAGTGAGTTTTGACTCTCCAAAAAAAATTAGTGCTGACCTCTGACCTCTATATAAGATAATCACCTGACCCCACCTTCATTACATCACTACTGACAATAGATGATGTCATCAGCTTATTCTCCTCCGCCCTCCCGCTTACAATGACCCTATATAGATTAACCACTGGCCATCATTACATCCTATACATATAAGATTTATGTCACAGCTTATACCTCCTCCCTTACAAATGACATCTATTAGATACACACTGACCCAAAAAACATATCACAATCACTCTGACAATAGATGAGTCACAGCCATTATTCTCCTACACCCCCACTGTACACTGACCTATATATAGTAACTCTGACCATCAATTACATTCACATCTGAACATAGATGTATGTCAGTCAGACTGTAATTCATCCTCCCTCCCTATACATGACCTCTTATAGATACCACTGACCACAATCATTATCATCATCACTGACAATAGATGTCCAAGCTTATTTCCTCCGACCCCTCCTGTACAATGGCCTCTGATAGATAACATCTGACCATCATTAACTCACTACTGACAATGATGATGCATGCGCGTATCCCCTCCCCTCCTTCTTGTACATCTTATACAGAGTAAACGACCCCCATTCTATTACATCTCACTACTGACAATAGAATGATGTCACACTTATCTCCTCCCCCTTCGCTACAACTGAGCTCTCTATAGAATACACTGCACACATCATTACAATCACTACTGACACAGGATGATTTGTCACAGCTTATCTCTGCTACCCCTCCCTGTACAAGGACATTAATAGATAACACTGACCCAGTCATTCATCACTACTGACAAATAGATTCACAGCTCTATCTCACTCGCTCCCTGTAACATGGCCCTCTTATATAGATAATCACTGACACTGACCCATCATACACACTACTGACATAGATTGATGTCACAGCTTATCCTCCCTGTACAATGACCTCTGAATAGATAACATGACCCTCATTACATCACTACTGACAATAGTATGATTGTCACTACTTTAGCTTATCTTTCTCTCCGGTACAAGACCTCTATATAGATAACACTGACCCTCAATTACATCCATACGACATGGATGAGTAGTCACAGCTTATTCCCTCCCTGGTAAATGAACCTCTTTGATAACACTTGGACCTCATCATTACATTCACTACTGACAATAGATGGATGTGCACAAGGTCCTTATCCTCCTCACTACAATGACCTCTATATAGAAAGCTGTGACATCATCTATTATCACGTAGTAATGAGGAGTCAGTGTATTCTTACTGTTCCCATCCGTCACAATGACTATGGACAATAAAATTGTCTACCCCCTGCTATCCTATACAGAAATCTAGAAAACATTTCCCTTATTTATGGGTCATTATCAGACTCTGCTGTCCTATGGCCATGGTTTGGATGATTAAATATTGTCTGCCATAGCTTGCTCCAGGTCCTCAAATTTTAAGACCAAGTCTACTTTATGTTCAGTCTTTTAAACACTCAACCAGCGCTGCTCAGCTCCTTGTCCTCATGACCGGTGAACACCAGTATATAGACCACCACCCATAAACCCCATTTAATAAATGACTTGCCATCAAATAAACTGAGGTCTTTACGTAATCCTGGTCCATACAGCCCTTCTAGAATGCTCTCGAAACCTGCAAAGACAAAAGATAAAAAGCAGATTGACTTTTTTTGGCAAAAAAACAATGAAAATATGTGGAAAGAAAACGCAAAAATATTCTGAATTATTTTCAGCCTCACAAAACAATGCAAGACAAGGATAAAATCCCGGATCCAGCTATTTGCAGAATAAGACCGCCTTTATTGTGTTCTTATGGCATCCATCAGGTAAAATCATCATCAATGCGTTTCTAGCACAGACTGTGCTCTTAATCATGACTCAAAACACAAAACAATGCACCCACTTATGAACACTTTAGGAAACCCTGTGTGGATCCCATTTTATGCGGACGTATTTGGAAAGCTATACATTTTTATTGCTTAGGCAAAAGAGTAGCATTACATCTTGTTTTGAGATTTAATTGGTTTACATCCAACTTTTTGATCGCTTTTTATTAAAGTTTTTTGGAGCACACAAATAATGAGCTGCTATAGATGGCAGACCCAGAGGCCATGATCAGGCCTCCTGCAGCTCCCCACCCCCCACCCCACATACACCTCATGATCACATTAACCATAGCATTTAGGAAGTCAAACTGCCCTAAAATGAGCCTTCTCTATTCAGGGCAGGGGCCAGCCGGTGAATAAGAGCTGGCGTCCTGTTGCTGATCACACAAGCTTACTGATACCTGTGTGATCATCAGGACGTGAATGTTCATCCTGTTGTGTGACCTGTCCCCTATTAGGACGAACATGCTTGTCCTAGGACATGAACCAGTTAAGCCTCTTTTAGGAGTTACATAATGACTTCCAGGACCGAATAAAGATATACTTGAAGATACAAACACTGATGAGGCTTCTCTGTTTCTTTTTTTACAAAAAAAATTAACCAAAAGCAGAGAATGAGAAGATCTATCCTTGCTCTCCAATCAGCCGGCTTTACAATGCCCTTTCACTCCAGTGATGTCACCGCTGGTCCCAAAGTCAAGCCCGTGCCATATATCATGAGACCAATCTGAAGTATCGGCAGTGATGCCAATATCCATATACAGACGGTCCCCTACTTAAAAACACCCGACTTACGGACGACCCCTAGACACAGACCTCCCAATGTTGGTAACTTACAATACATTAGCCCCAGGCTACAATAAACAGCTATAGCAGCTATCAAAGGTGTCTGCAAGGAAGATTTATCGCTATTCCTGGTTCTTATGACCCAAAAAAATTTTGGCTGGGGTTACAATTATGAAACATACAGTTCCGACTTACATACAAAGTCACCTTAAGAACAAACCTATGGAACCTATCTTGTACAGCGCATAACTGGCTGCTGCAGTCATCTAAATACTCTATGGCACGAAATAGCCATATAATTGGCGATTACGGTGGCATCAGCAATGATGCCAATATACTTATACAGTGGCTGCAGGTAAATAATCTATGGCACGTGGCTGCTTCAAGAAATAGAGCCCAGAAGGAGGGCAGTAGCAGCAACTAGATATCATATATCCTTAAATATTCTCCTGGCACGTCTAATTGTTCTGTTTTTTTTTGTTCTTTTATATAAAAATCAAAAAACGAAGAAGATTGAGAGCAGATACCGACAGACCGAAAACCCTGTCTTACCAAGTACAAAAACTACGGACATGCAATGAGACGGCCATTAAAGCAAGCAAATTAACAAGCCCATATGGCTGCAAAATCAAATTTATGGAGAATAAAGGGGCCGAGCGCGGCCTCCCTCCGATACAGATTGGATTTTATGTACTGCTCCATTAAACCTGTAAGCAACTGACCACTTATCACTTGTGTTTCCATAGGAACTGATGAATAATGTATATGACACAAATACCGTTTCCATGGAACCGGGAAAATTTCTTAATACCTCTATACATACAGTAGGTTAAAATTACCTTGTGTCAGTTTATGAAGTGAAGTGAAATGAAGTCAATACAAAGGAACGACAGATACATGGAAATTTGCTCTGTTTTCAATGTTACATCTCTAGTCAGAAATAAAACAAGAAAATAATAAAACTAGTAAAAAAAAAGTTTACTCTTTGTCTTGTTTAACCCCTTAAGGACGCAGCCATTTTACAGCTTAAGGCTCAGTCCCATTTTTTGGATTCTGACCTGCGTCTCTTTGAACGTTACATGGGGTTTTCTTGTTGACTCTCACCCAATATGCATCTCAAAAGACATCAAACCAGAATGACTGGAATTTTTTGTTATTCATTGGACCTCCAGTCTTATATCCTCCACCTCAGAAGAATTCTGGTGCCAGTCCAATGCGTCATATCTGAAATACAGGTCAACCAGGGGATAAGGCAGGTTTCATCCATAGTTTACCCCAGATTATGGCACCAACTGTAGTGAACATGTCCAACCGATATCCCCCGACCTGACCTGTTTCCAACATTTTCTTCAAAAATACTGAGCCTGATGTAATAAGGACTATGTAGCAAATGTTTTTGGTCCAAACCAGTTGGCACTCAAAAAAATGTAACATTGATGTTTATGTTATATAGAATTGTTTCCCCTAAATCCCTTCCTCATGCAATCCCTTCCCTTCCTTGGTAGAACTTGATGGACAAGTGTCTTTTTTCAACGGTATAAACTAAGACTACGATACTATGAATTTCCACTTTCATATTACTACACTATCAAACCGGTCACTCCCGGCCTGATTAAGTCCGCTGACCATTAGCTGTACAAAAGCGTATACTTGCATATTGCTAACCATGCTAACCCATACTCTCTTACTGACTAGCAAAAAGTGTTTGGCCGTAAGTCGCCATTTGGAGAGGGGAGGAGTGAGCCTGTTGCTTTAGGCTATGTGAATGTAGCCAAACCTCCATCTTGCAGCAGGGAAGAGGACTTAAGTTAATCAAGCTCTCGACTCACATGAAAGGACCCATAAGACATAACAGAAACTACTAATACTATTCGTCTACATCCTGGGTTACAGTATGGTAGTTTACTAAAAAATAGAGTCCCCCTCACGGGGTCAAACTTTAGTATCAGTGGATAGATTTTAAGATGAAATCATTTGTCACCATATGCATTTATTTTGATTTCAATCCGGATATGCATTTCTAAAAAAGGCAAAAAATCCACAGTCCGAAACTGCCTGCTATACAAAAAAATGGGGGGTTCCAATTTAAGATTTTGAAGTTGCCCCCTCATTCACCCCCAGGGGGTGGGTGGAAGGGAACCGAGTTTGGCATCATTGGATAGATCTATATTTAGTTTTTTCGCTCCGATGTGTTGTGAGATATTCCACAATCCCAACCTTTTTGTTACAACCTGTATAGTATACATTCACACAAAAGTCAATGGTCTTACCTAACGGGAGCTTTGAGCATTCACTATCCATATTTGGATTCCGTGGTTTACATCCTTTTGTGCTTGTTCCTACATACAAAGTCAATTTAGAAAGCGGTTTCCGTTTTTCAAGTATAAGTGATTTGGAATGATTGGCATAAGGTGCATCAATTCCTTTGGATTTCCGAAGGCACATTCCAAAATTGCTTTTTTCACCGGTAGAATTTTTAATTCTACTTAAAGTACATGTAGCTCTGGCTAGAGACTTGTTCGTTCGTAGACAATACTTTGTGGTAAAACCCCTTTTTAATTTCCATTCTGAATTCAATTTTCTCCCTGCATTTCCATTTTGGGAATCTCTATAGGCACCGTCACGGTAACGTGATTAGTTTGTGTTGAGAAAAACTTTACACTCTTGAATGTTTTGCTCACTGCTACAACACATATATATGTTTTTTGGCGTAGATTTTGTCTTTTTTTGCACTAACATTTTTTGGTTTTTAGAAGCGCAACCCAACAAATCAACATGCGTTATAGAACTGGGTATTGCAGTGGCTCCTTGGCAAGAATGACTTCTTACATCAATGTTGCCCGAAATAGAAATTTGTTTGGCTGATGCATTGGAAAAAATGGGAGCACTTTCGGCACAAGCTTTGGTCACATCTACATGTTTTTCAGAACATGCAAATTTTACACACACCTCTTGACTCTGGTCATTCACATTTTGTAAAATGTTTGGAGACTGGCCAGCTTTACGCTTTCCTTTAGTTATTTTTGAGACATTAATTAGTTCTGTTAATGTTTCCGGTGTAGCACATTTCTTAAAGTGTTTTTTAGATCCGCATGAATTAATGCTGGATTTCTTAGCTTTTGTTACTGGTCCCTTCCTATTAATTTTCTTAAGAGGGCTTCGAGCATTAGCTTTTCTCACAATTGAAAGGGATTGCGTTTCTGTTGTTTGCATAAACCAGTAGGCAAGGTCGCCTATGTCACATTTTTTCTGAAACAGCTTCTGAACAGGTGACCTTGCTTCTGAGCTGCTAAATTTCAAGGTTGACAAAGACTGCACTTCATTATCTTTTTTGCCATTGTTCTCACCAACCCATGTATTTGCTATTTGTTCATACTTTTTTTCTAAATCTTTTAACAAAGACTCTTTAGAAGCGGATGCAGACCACCACTCAAGAACAGCATTGGGCTGTATATTAATATTTGCGCTACACTTTTCATCTGTGTTGCCAGTGCATTTTGTATCTATTACAGGTAGCTTGCATTGCGGTTTATAACTTCTTAATCTCCTTCTGTAAGATTTACATCTGTTGAGATGTAACTTTTTGGACTTATGGCGTAAGGAACTCCTAACAAAAAAATTAGATGATGGAACAACCGTAAAAGATGTTGCCAGGGCCTTTCTAGATCTGGTCTTCTGAACAGAACAATTCAATTTCCTTAATCGTAAAGAGCCTTGAGACCATTTTTCTTTTACAATTGTCATTTGGCTTTCTTCTGTTGGACCATTTACTTCTTTTTCAGTGCACTTTGCAATTGCTTGCTGAAAGGTTAGCTCTTCTTCGTGTGAGTTGGAGCCATTTGTCCTATACATACCCGAGACATCAGAAAGCTTTCTAAGTTTCTTAAGACGTTTGGAAATCCTTCTGGAATTTAGAGTTTGAGGTTCACATAGATGTAGATTCCTTTTTGAAGATCGAAGGCATCTTCCTACTCTTCTGATACTCAACTGGGTGTCTGACCCTTTATTTTCAACAACATACGTTTCAGAAATTCTTGACTTCTTCAATTTTGAAGAGTATTTGTTATGTTTGACAATTTTGGAGCAAAAGATAGGAATTTCACGTCCTATTTTAGCAAATGTCTTCTGCAAACATTTTCTGCGTTTGCTTTTAATGGATCTTTTCATGGTCTTAGAAACACGATAGGCACATTTTTTGTATTTTGGCATTTTCCTTTTTGTAAGACTTGCATTAGAACAATCGGACATTTTTTCTGGGCTATTTTGTGGAGAAGATTTCCATTCAGGAGGACTTGGTGGCAACATATTCTTGCAAATTCTATTCTCAATGCCATTAGTTGTACAAACATTACCTGTATCTACCATTCTAGCAGAACAGTGGGCATCACCATGTTTCTTCAATGGAGTATATTCAGAGCTTAAAGAGTATTTAACTCCATCAGCACTTTCGATCTTTGAAACAAACATAAGCTTTATTGGGCTAAAGTATAATTTATCGGATGTTGTGGCTGTCATGGTTGCCTTGCTGAAGGATTCATGAACTTCCTCAACACCTTCACAGTTTGTCTGTGCTACCAATGGCAGTGGTTTAGCTCGGCAGCTGCTTACCTTCACATTGTTCAGAGTTTTTTGTGGCACATAAGAACTTGCTTTTACTTGAGCACTGCATAAATTTGAGCTTTTCACTTGACATACATCCTCAAAGTTTACTGTGCTATTAGTTGACAGTACAGAATCCTCTAGACGCTCAATAACTACTTTTAGATGAGTGTTTCTATTTTTTTCGTTAGTATTTCGAAACTTTACGCCCACTGCTTTAAAGTTCTTTAAAATCCCTGAGTTTTTTTGTATTGTACATCGGCAAAACAAGCTATTGTTTCTTGGTAAAGAACATCGTCCATGAGACTGGTCACACAATCGACACGATCCCAGTATATTTCTAGCATATCGCTTAGACGGAACAATATTTTCAAGCTGTCCAACTTGATCTTTAGGTCTCTTGCTCACCCTTGGTTTCTCATTTACAGTTTCTTGTGGAGAATATTTAATGTTGGCTGGTAAACAAAACTGACTATTATTACGACCATTCACATTTTTACAAATTATTCTGAGTGTATTAAGAGGTAGATGCGTTCCTTTCTCCTGCACTTCACTCCCTGCTTCAGTGCTTTCACAGTCTTTCAGGACTAAAACGTCAGGAGTACGGTCTTTTACAGAAATTGGGTTTCTGACTTCGATGGAATTTTGGGTATTCTTCAAAAAATCTTTTTTTTCCTTAGGAAAAGTATCTGTTATATTGTTAAGTCCACTCTTAAAGTTAACTGCATGGCTGTTGGATAAAGACTTCTCAAATATCAAAGTTTTTTCATCATTTTTGTTAAACCCTGTTTTAACTCCATTTTTTTTAGAGCAATTACCTTTACGGTTAAGCATTTCGGTAAAACGATTTGTTTCGGAACTAAGAAAGCGCTTTATCAGACTTCCAAAATTTACACAGCTAGATGTGGATGAGTCAAGGGACATTTTTGACGTGTCCGAAATGTCAGACTTTTGTCTACTTTGCTTTTCTTTAGTACACGACTCTTTAAATGATACATTTTTCATTACAGTCATATATTCTTCACCTGGTGTATCGCCATTTGTTTGGTGGCAGTTGCTTGTTATTTCCAGTTGACACCTACATTGTAAACGGTGTTTTAATATGCTCCGTTTGAAATCTTTTGCATTTTTTTGTTCTTTTAACTTTGATAAAGGTGAAGAAAAACATAACTTTTTGTGACTTGTAGAATGGTGGGAACTCAAATTATAACATGGAAGTTTCTTCTTCTTAGAACGTGTATTCATGCAGTACAAAAGTTGATCATGTAAATGAACATCATTTTTATTTACATTTAATTTAACAGTTCCTAAATTCAAGTCAGGCCAGGCAAATCGTAAATCCTTTAGTCGAACAGTAAGGTATGGGAGATTTAGGTTTCTTGTGTTATCATTTAATTTAATGCTTTGGCTTGTGCATCTTCGACAAATCGCAAGTGAATTGTTTGGAGTTCTTGACACTTGTTCTGCTGACTTCATTTGTGAAATGCTAGGACAGGTATGTGAACAGGATTCTTGCTCTTCTTTTACGAATTTCAGCATACTCATTACTTGTTGTTGGTGGTACAAGCACCATGAAGTTAAGACTTTAAATAAAGCAGTATTTTCTTTAAGTAGCTTTGTTGATTTTTTCATCTTTCTTAAAAAGTAGCCATTCATGACACTGTGAAAAACAATGGTGAAGAACAATTCTTAGCTGCTGTAATAAAATTAAAATTAAGGCATACAGCAGTTTCTCTCTTTTAAAAGTCTTAAAAAGTTACCTATCATTAAAAAAAGTAATTTTACTGACATTAAACAAAAACAGGGGGCATTTATCATTAGGCAGACTTTTTTACAGACCATTTTTGGAGCTCTACTGGTTTGCAGTGCATTTGTGACTTTCTTTTGAAAAGTCGCATAAACGTCACTATTTTAGGCACATCAGGTTTTTAAACTTATTCCCATACACCAATGGAAAACTGCAGTGGCTTTGCAACACTTTATGCAACTTTTTAAAAAGTCCCAGTCCTTAGATCTGGCCTTGCAGAATAATACATTTGTTGGAATGTGCTTAGTGTGTAAGTGGTTTGAATCGCTCTGTGCAACCTTTTGACTTTGAAAAGTTGCAAAAACCACTATTAGACAAATTAGCAACATTTTTACTTAAAAAAAAAAAAGAGGCAGCAAGCAAATGATAAATGTCCCCCAATGAGTAGATGGTTTCTATAGAACATACACTACCACTTAAAAGTTTGGGGTCACTTAGAATTAAAATTCAGGTTTTTAATGCAAATTGGAGGTTTTTAAATGCAACATGCAAATGTAAATATAGACCCATATCCAACAACCACCGCTGCACTGGTTTAATGGTACATTGTGTCTGCTAACTGTGTATGGATGTTTAGAAAACCTTTGTTCAAGTAAGCTAGCACAGCTGAAAACAGTTTAGCTTATTAGAGAAGCTTTCTAAAGAAGGTTGAGATTTGGAGAATCACAGTTGTTTGTTCTATGAAACTCACAATGGCCAGAAAAAAAAAAAATTCATGTGAAACTTGACAGTCTATTCTTGTTCTTATAAAGGCCATTCTATGTGACAATTTGCCAAAAAACTGAACATTTCCTACAACGGTGTGTACTACTCCCTTCAGAGGAGAGCAAAAACAGGTTCTATCTAGACTAGGAAGAGAAGTGGGAACTCCCGCTGTAGGACTAAGAAACAAAACAAGTACATAAGAGTCTCTACTTTGAGAAACCGATGCCTCACTGGCAGCTTTATTAAATAGTACCCACCAATCGCCAGTGTCGATCTTCTTCAGGACAGAGTGGCAAAGAAAAAGCCATATCCGAGACTGACTAATAAAAGGAAACACACATTGGAAAGAAATCTAAGTTTGAGGTGTTTAGATCACAAAGAACAATAGACGCCATCTGTTATGGAGGAGGTAATGTGATGGAATGGGATGCTTTGGTGCTGGTAAAGGTAGAATGCCAAAAGGTCTGCAAACGGGAGCATTCTTTGATGAAAGCAAAGTTTGGAGGGGAATATAATTATTTCAAGTGGCAGAAAATATATTTCAAACCTTGTCAATGTCTGGACTGTATTTTCTATTCATTTTGCAGCTCATTTGTATGAGAAAATTCAACTCATTTCATGGAAAACACAAAATTGCCCGGGGGACTCCAAACTTTTGAGAGGTAGTGTATTTGTAATATTTTATTTAACAATTTGTTTACACACACAATACACTTTCTTTTCAAATAAAACCTCTATGACAATCTTCTTGCCGTATTGCTAAGGAAAGCCCATGCCAGTGTGTACAGCTTACTATATCATTAACCAGCAAGATTCCGAGCCTGCGTCTCCTTGTGACAGGTTCCCTTAAAGTATTTAAGGCAGATAAAGGAGACGCATTTTTAGCACTCCCCCAGTTCCCACAGAGCATAGTACATGCACTTCCAAAGAGTTTTTGTATAAAAAATAGGTTTTTACATAAAAAATGTTATATAGAACCTTTCAATGCCATGTGCTGTGTGACTAGGCACCTGGGAGTGGCTATAGAGGAACAGTTTTCCCCCACCCTTGGGAAACTGCACCTCCATGTATCCTTTTCAAATATATAAAACCGCCCATCACTTGGCTTTACGACGCCCCCTGCTCCTCTACAGCTAATACCGACTGTTGGGAGTTATTCATATATTTGAAAAGCACACATGGAGGTGCGGTTCCCCAAGGGTGGGGGAAAACTGCTCTTCTATAACCATTCTCAGGTGCCTAGTCACAGAGCACATGGCATTGAAAGCTTCTATATAACATATGTTTTTATCTGTAAAAGCTATTTTTTTATGCAAAAACTCTATGCACCGTGGAGACTGGGGGAGTGCTATAAATGCATCACCTGGTGACAGGTTCCCTTTAATTGTAAAGTGAATTTTTTTTTACATTTTCTACCACATTTTTTATTTTTAAGGATGTCTAAACTTAGACTTGTTTTGAGCCACCATCGCTCATGTGTCCTCTCCTCGATCCAGTAGAATAGGCTCTCCTTAACATTGCTGTTGCCAACAGAGATGCTTAATATTTGTATAAACATTACACAAAATTAAAGCATGAAATTGCAATGCTATAGTTTAGCTAAACCACCAGTTTAATTCCCTTCAGTTAAGTAGTATTTTGTTTCTATAGAATAAGATGAATAAGTATAGTTACTTGTAACTACCTTTGAATACAATTTTATAGTAATTTACAAAAGGCTAACGTAAAAAAAAAAAAAAAAAAAAAAAACATTAATATGTGTTAATATTGTTATTGCTAGTATTGAAACCAGACCAAACAAAATAGGGTATATAAAAAAAAAAATTATATAATGACAGCTTGACAACAGTTCTTTAGCGGGTGGGATGGAAGGGGGGGACAAGCAAAATATTTGTGAATATTTTAGGTTTAAAGGAAAATTGCCACCAAAATCAAGGATTGTAAATCAAGCACACTTACATGCATGCGAGTACCCTCTCTGGCAGGATCTTCCCTTCTTAGGTCTTTGTTATTACAAAATACAACCCACTCCATAGCGGTTGAACTCAGAGTCCCTCGGGCTCATTTGCATATTTTTGTTTACACTTTTTGAAAGAACAAATGGCATAAGAAACTAAAAGAAGATCAGATACTGCCAGAGGAGGCACATACCTGCATAGTGTGCTTGGTTTACAATCCTTGATCCTGGTGGTAGATTTCCTTAAAACTGGTTGACTGGACATCCTTTAAAAGTTGACAGCACAGACTTTAAATTTATGTACGCCCCCCCCCTACAAGCCTACTCCTGTCGCTGGATGGGGAGCTAGGATCCGACCGTGGCATCATAGCGGGGGCGTGGAGAGAGATAGGCCGGCAACAGGAGGTGGCTTGCAGCATTGCATCTACATTTATTTCTTGTCATCGAAGACACCAAGTGTAACAAAATCCCCAACTCCAATTGCTCAACTATTGCTTGAAATTTAAAAGGAACCTCTACTATAAATCACAGTTGTCTGCAGAACCTGATTGCTTCACTACTTAAATCTTTAGTAAAAAAAAAAAAAAAACTGGTCTTGTCAACAGGGAATTTAAAACCTTTGAGCCATAATTCCAAACCCTGTGCCCATTGTTCATTTACAGATGAGCTGTTTGACGGTTTCAGATCAATGCGTTCTACATGAAACCATCTGTCCCATTTTTCAAATAGTAGATGACTGTACATTTTGAAATGCAGCCTGGTTTCAAAACTTAACAGTCATCTTGTTGCTGCAGATAACTTGTGTCTTGCTACCTTAAATAAATTTCAACATAAAACGGTCCTTCACAACTCAGCCTTTGTAGCAGAATTTGACGGGTCCTTTCAGTTTGAATCATTTTGCACAGCAGTTTCTTTTTCAGTTAATGACCGTTTCCATATGAAAATGATAATCAACTATTGCTGTATCTAGATATATACCCCGACTTTCATCCACAAAATCCTTGGCTTTGTGCAAACTAGAAGATTGATGCCGTTCTGAAGGCGCAGCCGGCAAACATTTATACAATTTTGATTTTTTATTTTTTGTTCATTTACTTTCCATCTACTACATGCAGAAATTAGATAAAATTTAGGACTACTGCGATATCATTTTCCAAAGAAAGTCAGAAAGAATATAATATTTCCTGCATCTATAGTACCTCTAAAAACACACGATTAGTTGACTAGTGCTGTCCAAAGAAGTGCACCGACACACTTTCTGAGAGGTATGTTAAAAAAAACAGATAGATTACAATAATCTGACTAACAATGGTTAAAAATTTTAAGCAAGTAGTAAGGAAATGAAAGAATGTGTGGGTAAAAAAAAGCAAAACACTCTACAGCAATAGATTTGATCTCGTTGCTAAATGTGTCCAAATGTTAATACACATTATATCGAGAGAAACCTTGAAGTGTTAAATGTTTAACAATTTATAAACTTAGGTTAAGGGTATTCCGGGAATATGACACGTCTGACACACAAAACCTATGATGATATAATAAATGAATACAACATACCAATGCACTAGTCACAAAAAAGCTTAATATGATTTTAATGATTACTAAATTTATGGCCTCTTAAGTATGGAGTTATCACTAAGATGGCCGCCACTGGAAACTAACAAGTTCCCTATCCTTTAGTTCTAGTAACTCCTCCTAACCATTATGCTCCTCCCAGTGATGATTAACAGGTTTTCTTGCTCTGTTTACCATAGTAATGATGTGTAAACTGCCATCACCACAACACGGGTCATACTGAATGTACTGCAACCAACCGACTACACTAACCATAGTGGTGATCACATGACCTGCCCAGGCAGGTGCAGGACATGTGATTGGACAATGTGACCACACCAGCTTCTGTCCTGCAATGGACCGCGCGCGGAGGAATAACGGACTGATAAGGGCGAGTAGCATTTTATTCCTTCATTACAGTCTATGTCACCAGCATTTTCTGCTAAGGAGATCAAAATTTTAAATAACTAAAGTAAACAACATTTTGAGTGCCCACTTGTATATGAATTATGCTGATTCCTGGAATACCCCTTTAAGTTTGATAAATGTACCTCACCACATTTACCACTACTGTCCTGAGAGGGTGGGGGGGCTAAAATAGTAGAGCAACCTATCGGCCTTAACTGGAGTATAGCTTCATTTATTTCCCTGTAAGTAGTTTAAAGGATCTATATCTATATCCACATGATGAACCAGGACACTTGCATTATAGATCCAGGCCTGACTGTGGTACATCTTCTTATAATTTGTTATCCGGTTCTAAAATAACTATAAATTATTGCTATGAGCCGAAGAGCTGTAGGTTTACCACTTTGAGTGCAATGCTAGAATTTTCTTTTACGCAATTCTACTGGAGTTGCTCAACTAGTACTTATAAGCCGGTTAGAGTAAAATGTTTTTTTTTTTTTTTTGTGGGGACCTTTTCTGACCATTGATCTTCCATTTGAAACGTAAAGGGTATTATTCCTCAAAGATGATTAACTGAAAGTACTTATTTATGGTGTTAACCGTTTAGGTCCCTTAACTGCAATGAGGGAACCTCATTTAGGGGAACTTGTAATATCATGGGAAGGACATACAAATTTGGGTCACAGGTTTTATACAATTTTATTATGGTCTCCAACTGCGTGTCCTTCAGCATTAACATTCGTTAGCTATTTCATCATTACTATAACCAAATGCTACCACTGATTGATAGCTGTAAGAGAGACCCTGGTGTTTATAAACTCTTCCATTTAAAAGAAGGGAGCCAACTGGATTGTTTCAGAAGGTCAGTACTGGATATTTTTTGCAACCTTATCCACATAAGTGACTCCCCAATATCCTATCTCTGACCACGACTGCCTGTCAAAAGGAAGCTTTATTTAGAAAAGGATGTGTAATTTTCAAAATTTATCACAGCCGACTCCAAAAAATAGAAAGATCTTGAAGACATCAGAGAAATGAAAGGCCTGAACACAGCACCACGAAACTAGCCTTGTCTGCCATAGCAGTCACTTCTACTCTACTTAACTATGGTTTGGCCAGCAGATCTGGTCATTTGTCTGGCCAATTCAGACCATGTGCCATGTTCCACCGATCGTTGTTTGATAATGTGTTACAAAAACCATAATCAAACTTTTACTAGCACTAGACGTCTACTAATGAATTATTGTAGATACCAATTAGGAATTGCTGCATGAGTGTAGATACTGGTTTTGTTGCAACAGAACCGGTAAAGAATCAGGACATGCCACCAAAATCAAGGATTGTAAATCAAGCACACTTACATGCATGCAAGTACCCTCTCTGGCAGGATCTTCCCTTCTTAGGTCTTTGCCGTTACAAAATACAAACCACCCCATAGCGGTTGAACTCAGAGTCCCTCAGGCTCTTTTGCATATCTTTGTTTATACTTTTTGAAAGAACAAATGGCATAAAAAGCTAAAAGAAGATCGGATACTGCCAGAGGAGGCACATGCATACTGTGCTTGGTTTACAATCTTTGATGCTGGTGGTAGATTTCCTTAAAACTGGTTGACTGGACATCCTTTAAAAGTTGACAGCACAGACTTTAAATTTATGTACGACACTACCCCGCCCCCCCTTCCCTGCTGCAAGCCTACTCCTGCCACTGGATGGGGAACTAGGATCCGATTGTGGCGTCAAAGCCGGGGCGTGAAGAGAGATGGGCCGGCGGCTTGCGGCGTTGCATCTACATTTATTTCTTGGCATCGAAGACACCATCAAGTGTAACAAAATCCCCAACTCCAATTGCTCACATATTGCTTGAAATTTAAAAGGAACCTCTATTATAAATCACAGTTGTCTGCAGAACCTCTTTGCATTACTCCTTAAAAAAACTGGACTTGTCAACGGAAATATTAAGAAACTTTGAGCCCAATAATTCCAAAACCCTGTGCCCATTGTTTCATGTACAGATGAGCTGTTTGACCTTGTTTTCAGATTAATGCAATTCTTCCATGAAGACCTCTGTCCAAATTTTTCAAATAGTAGATGACTGTACATTTTGAAATGCCTGGTTTCAAAAATTTACCATTTCCATATGAAAATGATAATCAACTATTTGCTGTATCTAGATATATACCCGACTTTCATCCAACAAAATCCTTGGCTTTGTGCAAACTAGAAGAACTGATGCCGTTCTGAAGGCGCAGGCCGGCAAACATTTATACAATTTTGATTTATCTTTTGTTCATTTACTTTCCATCTTACTACAATGCAGAATTAGATAAAATTTAGGACTACTGCGATATAATTTTCCAAAAGAAAGTCAAGAAGAATATAAGTATTTCCTGCATCTATAGTACGCTCAAAAACACGATTAGTTGACTAGTGCTGTCCAAAGAAAGTGCACCGACACACATTTCTGAGGTATGTTCAAAAAAACATGATAGATAACAATGGGTTAAAATTTTAAGCAAGTAGTAAGAAAAAGAAAGAAGTGTGTTGGTAAAAAAAGCAAAAAACTCTACATCAATAGACTTGATCTCGTTTGCTAAAGGTTGTCCAAATGTTAATACACATTATATATATCGGAGAGAAACCTTGAAAGTGTTGAAATGTTCAACAATTTATAAACTTTAGGTTAAGTTTGATAAATGTACCTCACCACATTTACCACTACTGTCCTGAAAGGTTGCTCTACTATTTCAGCCCCCCCACCCTATCGGCCTTAACTGGAGTATAGCTTCATTTATTTCCCTGTAAGTAAGTTTAAAGGAAGTCTATATCTATATCCATCATGATGAACCAGGGACACTTGCTTATAGATCCAGGCAACGTGACTGTGGTAATCTTCTTATAATTTGTTATCCATGGTTCTAAAATCAACTTTTAAAATTATGCTATTGAGCCAGAAGAGCTCTAGGGTGTTACCACTTGAGTGTAATGCTAGAATTTTCTTTACGCAATTCTACTGGAGTTGCTCAACTAGTACATTATAAGCCGGTTAGTAAAATGTTTATTTTTTTTTTTTTTGTGTGGGGACCTTTTCTGACCATTGATCTTCCATCTTAGAAACAGTAAAGGGGTAGTATTCTCAAAGATGTGATTAACTGCAAGCACTTATTTACTGGTGTTACCGTTTAGGTACCTTAACTGCAATGAGGGAACCTCATTTAGGGGAACTTCTAATATCATGGGAAGGACATACAAATTCGGGTGCCACAGGTTTTATACAATTTTATTATGGTCTCCCTCTGTGCAGAAATTTTTTCAAACAAGTTTGAATAAAAATATATACAACTGTGTTTCATTCAACATTAACATTCGTTAGCTGTTAAAACCATAACCAAAATGCTACCCTGATGGATAGCTGTAAGAAGAGCCCTGGTGTTATAAACATCTTCCATTTAGAAATGAAGGAGGCCACTGGATTCTTCAGAAAGGTCAGTACTGGATAATTTTTTGCAACTTTATTCAGTTAAGTGACCCCCAATATCTTATCTCTGACCACGACTGCCTGTCAAATGGAAGTTTTATTTAGTGTAATTTTTCAAAATTTATCACAGTCGACTCCAAAAAATAGAAAGATCTTGAAGAACATCAAAAGAAATGGAAGGCCTGAACACAGCACTACTGAACTAGCTTGTCTGCCATAGCAGGTCACTTCTACTCTACTAGGTTTGGGCCAGCGGATCTGGTCATTTGTCTGACCAAATTCAGCCATGTGCCATGTTCCACCGATCGTTGTTTGATAATGTGTTACAAAAACCATAATTAAACTTTTACTAGCAACTAGACGTCTACTAATCTGAAGTTATTGTAGATATCCAAGTTAGGAAGTTGCTGCATGAGGTGGAGATACTGGTTTTGTTGCAACAGAAACCGGTAAAGAAGCAGGAGACAGATCACTCCATCCATTGTACAATGGTCATGCAGGGACTTTACAGTTTCTATTGAATTCTGTAGGGACTTGAAGGCCCCACATGCTGCCTGAAGAACTGGTTTATGTTATCACGGTGTTGGACCCCCAACCAATTAGATTATCTATTCATCAATATAAAAACTGAATGGGTGGTCAGGACAGCTCCTTTAACTTAATGTCAGTTCCCATTCTTCAAAGAAAGCTCTATGTATACTAAAAAAAAAAAAAAAAACACTTTGGGATTTAACCTCTTCACGACCAGGCCCTTTTAGGTTTTTCAATTTCCATTTTTCACTCCCCACCTTCAAAAATGTTTTTTTTTTTTTATTTTTCCATGTAAAGAGCTGTGTGACAGCTTGCTTTCTGCATGACAAATTGCACTTCATAGTAATAGTATTTAATATTCCATGCCGTGTACTGGGAAGCGGGGAAAAAAAAATTCCAAATGCAGTGAAATTGGTGAAAAAAACCCATTTGCAACTTTTTCTTGGGGGCTTGGATTTTACAGCTTTCACTCAGCACCCCAAATGACATGTCTACTTTATTCTTTGGGTCAGTGCCATCATGGGGAAACCAAATTTGTATAGGCTTTATAATGTTCTCATACATTTACAAAAAATTAAAACTTCCTGTACAAATAATTTTTTTTAAATTTTGCCATCTTCTGGCACGAATAACTTTTACATAAAGGGTTATATGCCGTGAAAAACCATAACTATATTTTCATAGATCAAGCATTTTAGGGGTGCGGAGATAGCTAATGTTTATTATTCATACTGTTTGTTTATATCAGTTCTAGGGAAATGGTGATTTGAATTTTTTATATAATTTGAAAACTTTTTTTTACTATTTTTCCGACCCCCCCCCCCTAGGGGGTCCTACCATATACTGCCATACTACAGTACAAGCAGTCCCAGGGTTATGTACAAGATAGGCCCTTTGGGTTTGTTCTTAAGTTGAATTTGACGGACCTGTATACTTTATAATTGTAACAGATTTTTTTTGGTCTCTTTGACAATTGGATTTTAAAAATGTTGGATTGTCATCAGAACCAGAATTAACAATAAAGCTTCATTACAGACACCTGTGATAACTGTTATAGCTGTTTATTGTAGCATAGGGCTAAAGTAAAGTAAATTACCAATTACCAGAGGTCCGTTTGTAACTAGGGGTCGTTTGTAAGTCGGGTGTCCTTAAGTAGGGGACCGCCTGTATATGGGGATTTTCCTAATTCATTACAATGTGCAAATCTCACATTGTAATGAAAAGGTTAAAATGAGTCGGCCAAGACTGTCATCACAACCGATGTCATTAGCTGCCATAACTAGAGATGAGCTGGACTGCTTCACCCCCGGCCAATCACAGTCATGGCTAGTAGGTAGGGGGGGGGGGGGTCTATATGCCGCATCTGTTGCACAGCTAACAATCTGGCTAGAAGTTCAGGTGGAACAGGACACACAAAGTTTGGGGCAAACTTTGGGCAAAAAGAAATTAATTTCTGCTCTAGGTAGCAGGAGGAGTAGCTCTTTTTGAAAAATTAGATGTGATTGAATTAAGATTAAAGTTATGTCCTTCAATAGGACAAAGATAAGTTGGACATTAAAGCTCACCTAGACCAAAATGCTAAGGGAGAAAAAAAATCATTAGAAATCTATGTCAAAATAGCTATATCATACAAAAATTTCCAATGGATCCTTTAAGCATCATACATTTTGTGAAGCCTTTGTGTATGTTCTTACAATGTGACGGACCCTCGCTACAGTATGTAAACATTTCCAATGGATCCTTTATTCATCATACACTTTGTCACTGAGGACAAGAGAATTAACTTTGGATGTATTCTCAAAGTTTAGTTGGAATACAGTTTTCATTAAGAGGAAACCTACCAACAGGATCCAGGACTCAAGCACACTTACGCCCCTTGTATCCACTCTTTTAGCTTCTTAAGCCCTTGTTTTTACCAAAAGAAAAAAAAAAAAAGGCTTAAAAAATCCTGCCAGAGGGGGCACACACCTTGTGCTTCACTTACCGTATTTTCCGGACTATAAGGCGCACTTAAAAGCCTTGGATTTCCTTGGAAATCCAAAGTGCGCCTTATAGTCCGGTGCGCCCTATATGAGGCAGCGGACCCTACTTACATAGGTCCCCGCTACCGGAGACAGCAGATCTCCAGCGGGAACTGCATACCACTAACAACTTCTGCCGCGTGGTCTGCAGTTCCCGCTGGAGATCTGCTGTCTCCGGTAGCGGGGACCTATGTAAGTATTCTATTCTCTACCTCCCCCTCACCTTCCCCGCGTTCCGCGTCTCTTCTCGGCGTCGCGTCGGGTCTCCGCTCCGCCCTCGGACCTCCGCCACGCCCCCGGACCCTGCGCCTTATAGTCTGATGCGCCTTATATATGGAATTATTACATATATAAGGCGCATCGGACTGTTGCGCCTTATATTCCGGTGCGCCTAATGGCCCGGAAAATACGGTATATTCCTTGATCCTAGATGTAGATTTACTTTAAATTTGTTTTCTAAAGATATAGATTGCACTTGGTAAATTCTCTCATATACGTATATACTCGTGTATAAGCCGAGTTTTTCACCACAAAAAATGTGCTGAAAAACCTCACCTCGGCTTATACACGAGTCAATTAAAACATAAAAAACTTAATACACACCCTCCGGTGTCGGGATCCTTGTTGCGGCCCCCAATCTTCGGCGTGGCTCCCATTCTTTGTTGCGGTTCCCGGGGGCTGCTCTTCTTTTTTCTTTAGCCGGCAGATCGAATGGACGCGGGCACACACTATGATGCGGCGGTGTTGGCTAGAGAAGAAAGAAGACACAAGCCGCCCCTGGGGATCAGGAGCCGCGCATTAAGTTTTTTTTATTTTTTATGCGCTTGCCAGGGGGCTGGCTGGCTGTATACTACATTGGGGCTGGCTGGCTGGCTGTATACTACATTGGGGCTGGCTGGCTGTATACTACATTGGGGCTGGCTGGCTGTATACTACATTGGGGCTGGCTGGCTGGCTGTATACTACATTGGGGCTGGCTGGCTGTGTACTACATTGGGGCTGGCTGGCTGGCTGTATACTACACCCTCGGCTTATACTCACGTCAATAGGTTTTCCCAGTTTTTGGTGGTAAAATTAGGGGTCTCGAGTTATACTTAGGTCGGCTTATACTTGAGTATATACGGTATATTAAATATTTTTTTTAACACACACGCACAAACAAATATACATTAGCAGCATGGAATTTTAATAAAATTTATTTTCTGTAAAAACATGACTTGGGATGATTTGTAGTTACTGTCAATATTTAACAAAGCATACATATCAGACACAGAAAAATGATAACTTCAACTAGAAACAGGTAAAATAAAAAAAAACATTTAATATACTGTACAATGCTGAGGTCAGAGGACAAGCACTCCTAGGGGAGTACAGTGTTGTGTTATTGGTCAAGAGTGACAGCATAAAAAGGTTTCTCAATTTGCACTTGGTAAAAATCGGAAAATATATATCAAGATGAGAAACGGTCATCTCTATATGGTGGGGTTGGCAATATTCGATATATTATGACAAACGATAAATTATGCACAGTCAAAATAAAAAAAAAATGAAAAAGAAAATATATATTATATATAAATATGACATTTTATGCCGTTAAGTATAACTATTAGATGTACATCCTCAGATCAATAGTCAATTTATTTCCATTTTAAATTATGTGGAAAGCGGTGGAGCGCTTTACTATAAATTATCATTTAAGAATACATTAACCAAAAACAATTAACTCCATACAATCAGATTTAGCTTTATAAACAAAAAAAAAATAATAATAATTAAAAAAAAACCCCAAAAAACAGAATTACAGTACATTTACATCACATAACAGATAGAGGAAATTAGAAAATATCATAATAAATAATTCATGAATTATAGTGCAATTGATTTATGCATAAATAGAACTCACTGCCTAAAAAGAGGTTTCAATTAAAGCAAAAATGGTTTGCAAATCAAGGCAGCCACACACTGTAGTTACACCAAATTACCGTGAAATGGAAGTGACGATGGAAATGTTAAAAGTTAAAAAATAAAGAAGGATAATAATATACGCAATCCGGTATATTCCTGTAAACAACTAATCATTTTCAGTAGTTTAATATACAACGTTATATAAAATGGTCAGAAACTACAAGAAAATGGTTTAAACAACTTGACCGATCGGTAGTTCTAAAAACAGAGGCACAGTTTTTGTTTGTATTTTTTTTTTTTTTTTACATTTTTTTTTAACCCATTATAAAATATTCAGAAACATTCAAATAAGCAAAATAATTAAAAAGGGTTTTACTTCTGCCTTCTTTACGTAGTGTGTAGGAAATAACATCCGATTGTTTTACTGAAAAGGCAATGGATCAATAAAATAAAAACGGACAGCCGTAAGTGAAGTACTGAAAATATAAACAAATTAAAAATAGGGTTGTTTTTTTTTCATAATTGGACCCGAAAATAGACAAGATATCCCTAGAAAATTAAAAACTAATACTAGTACAAACAGCAAGCGTAGAAAAGTAGTGAAGGCTGTTGGCAGTAGACCGTCCCTGATAGTAGGATCACTGTCAACAATGAAAAGTTGGCTCCTCCCCCCCCACCCCCAACATGGCAGCTAATTCACAGCAAAATGAGGTTTTAGATCTCCTGAACTAAATCAAACATTTTTTTTTTTTTAAGTAAAAAAGTTTTAACTGAAACTCAAAATCTGTTGCAGAGCTTGGCCATTCACAAGAAGGGAAACAGTGTTAACCATTTGCAAAATTGAATACATCCTTTAAAAAAAAAAAATCCTCTAAGCGTATTAACATACAAAAAGCAAATTCAAGTGCGTATGTGCAAAGTAATGTCGTCTGCAAGGAGTACTTTATCTTTAGATGTAAAATTTGATGTATGAAAATAGTATTCTAGATTTCAGAGGTAAGGAAAAACAGTGTCATGCCCAACAACGTGGAGTGTTTTTTTTTTTTTTTGGAGAGGGGCGGGGGTGAGCTGCGCTCACCTCCTCCTCCTCTCCCCGTACACTGCCGTTGCCCGCTACGGTACGGTACGGGCGGGCAACGGCAGTGTGAATATAGCCTTGGTCAGTAAAATATAAGCTATTATGTAATAATTTATTTAAAATTTAGCTCCCCTTAGCAGAAAATGATGGTGACATAAACTGTAATGAAGAATCAAAATGCTACTGGATTTCCTCCACGTGGAGCAGACACAGGACAGAAGATGGCTGCTGGTCACATGTCTACATAACATGTCCTGCACCTGACTGGGCAGGTCATGTGATCACTACTATGTTTGGCTGTTGTCGGATGGTTGCTGTGCATCCAGGATGGCCGCCAGTGTTGTGGTGATGGCAGTTACACATCATTACTATGGTAACAGAGCAAGAAAACCTGTTAGATCATCACTGGGGACAGATAATAAGAGGGAGGAGGAGTTACTGAGAACTAAAGGATATGGGACTTGTAGTTTCCAGTGGCAGCCATCTTAATAATAACTGTGCCTACTTTAGAGAGGCCATAAAATTTTGTGAATCATAAAATCAAACTATTTCAGCTCCGCTTTGTGACTAATGACATTGATTTTTGTTATATTCATTTATTTATAGCATCATGAGACGTTTATATTCCCGGAATACCCCATGATAGAGATTTTTATCTAGGACTCAAAACAGTTCTTATCAGTTGTAAAGGTGACTTTCAAATTAACCCTTCATAGTCAAAGATGGTTCCATGGTACCAGGACGAGAACACACACTAAGACACACCAGTCTCTTAGAAGATGCAGAATCTCTCTGCTTATTAGTGTGCAGCCGCACATATCAAACACACAAAGTCATCAGCAATGGGGGGGCGTGAACAGGTGATAAAATACTGCAATGCTATTGGCCATAATGAATGCTGTTTACAAGAACATTCACTAAGACATTCTACCAAAGAGTTAATGACTTGTGCACTGTTTTCTCTGAGGCCTTGTTCTCAGATATGTATATATTATCCCAGCCACAAAATGTACCAAGAATGGCTCCTAAAGCTTCTTGCTAACCAAAACAAGATAAGGGGAAAAGAACAGGCTGAAGTACAACTATCTCTAACACGTGTCAAGGAGAAGCTTTTACAGGCAGGTTATACAAAAATGGCTGAATCATGACATTAGCTGGACAGTGGTCAGCATGACCCCCGGCTAATACTAAAATGTCCGCTTGATCTCCAAAATGCTGCCTGTAGAGGAATAAATCACTAACACCCCTTAAGGGACTTTTATCATATGCCAGCATATGATGGACGCCACAGACCGGCCGCCGCTGGATACATCATAAGTCTTCGGGCGGTTTGACAAGCATTGGTATTATTTCAGGGCTTGTACGCCAGAAAATAAAAAAAAAAAATCCTCTAAGCGTATTAACATACAAAAAGCAAATTCAAGTGCGTATGTGCAAAGTAATGTCGTCTGCAAGGAGTACTTTATCTTTAGATGTAAAATTTGATGTATGAAAATAGTATTCTAGATTTCAGAGGTAAGGAAAAACAGTGTCATGCCCAACAACGTGGAGTGTTTTTTTTTTTTTTTAATTTTAAGTTGAGGTCATTTTTCTAATTAAACCTGTAGTCCTGCCGTTAAAAAATGTACAGTATAAGGATCATTTTTTTAAAAAAAAATTATTTTGCTAGTTCATAGTGGTACAGTATGTAAAAAGCTGAAAATGCAGTAGAAGGATACATGAGACATCTCTCAACTGTAGAGACGTTCACACTTGGCGAGGAAAATATTACAAACTCTAAAGACCATTGACCACGTGCGACCAACTCGCTCCGTGTGCTGCAGCATTTACCAGACTGAACCTAGAATCACTGAAAACTAAAGTATATATTTCACACGGCTCACTCCCGGTGCTCCTGTGGCAGGACGTTAGAGCCAATTCGTTGGTCAATCCCGCTTTATATTAGGATGTTCTGCTTGGACTGCAGCCGTACAATACAAGTGAAGAAAAAGATATTTAATTTTTATATAGGAACCAAATAAATTTTTAAAATTTTAGCTCTCATACTGGGGGATTTATCTTTTTTTATTATGTCATTGCAATAGGAAAAGAAAGTTGGACATCATTAAAGTCAACTAGACCAAAATGCTAGGGAAAAAAGAGAGGAGGAAAAAAAAGAGAGAAAAAAAATCATTAGAAATCTGTGTCAAAATAGCTATATCATACAAAAATTTCCAAATGGATCCTTTAAGCTAGCATACATTTTTGAAGCCTTTGTGTATGTTTACAATGTGACGGACCCTCGCTACAGTATGTAACAATTCCAATGGAATCCTTATTCATCATACACTTTGTCACTCGAGGACAAGAGAATTAACTTTGGATGTATTCTCAAAGTTTAGTTGAAGGAGATAGTTTCATTAAGAGGAAACCTACAAAAGGATCCAGGACTCAAGCACCATTACGCCCCTTTGTATCCACTCTTTTAGCTTTTAAGCCCTTGTTTTTACCAAAAGAAAAAAAAAAAAAGGTTTACTTACTAAAAAATCCTGCCAGGGGGGAAACACTTGTGCTTCACTTACCGTATTTTCCGGACTATAAGGCGCACTTAAAGCCTTGGATTTCCTTGGAAAATCCCAAGTGCGGCCTTATAGTCCGGTCGGCCCTATATGAGGCAGCGGACCCTACTTACATAGGTCCCGCTACCGGAGACAGCAGATCTCAGCGGGAACTGCAGACCACGAACAACTTCTGCCGCGTGTTGGTTGCTGAGTTCCCGCTGGAGATCTGCTGTCTCCGGGTAGCGGGGGATCTATGTAAGTATTCTATTCTTCACCTCCCCCTCACCTTCCCCGAGACTTCCCCGGTCTCTTCTCGGCGTCGCGTCGGGTCTCCGCTCCACCCCCGGACCTCCGCCACGCCCGGACCCGTGCGCTTATAGTCCGATGCGCCTTATATATGGACATTATTACATATATAAGGCGCATCGGATGTTGCGCCTTATATTCCGGTGCGCCTAATGGCCCGGAAAAATACGGTATATTCACTTGATCCTAGATGTAGATTTACTTAAATTGTGTTTTCTAAAGATATAGATTGCACTTGGTAAATTCTCTCATTACCGTATTATACTCGTGTATAAGCCGAGTTTTTCACCACAAAAAATGTGTGAAAAAAACTCACTCGGCTTATACAAGAGTCAATTAAAACAATAAAATATTAATACTCACCCTCCGGTGTGGGATCCTTGTTTCGGCCCCACCCAATTTCGGCGTGGCTGGTCCCGTTCTGTGTGGTTCGGGGCTGCTCTTCTTTTTCTTTTAGCGGCAGATCGACATGGAGCGCGGGCACCACACTATGATGCGGCGGTGTTGGCTGGTAGAGAAAGAAAGAAGACACAAGCCGCCCCGGGATCAGGAGCCGCAGCCCGCATTATTAGTTTTTTTTATTTTTTATGGACTTGCAGGGGGCTGGCTGGCTGTATACTACATTGGGGCTGGCTGGCGTATACTACAAACCCTGGCTTTACCACCCTCGGCTACTTATACTCAAGTCAATAGTGTTTCCCAGTTTGGTGGTAAAATTAGGGGTCTCGAGTTATACTTAGGTCGGCTTATACTTGAGTATATACGGTATATTAAAATTTTTTTTTTTAACACACACGCACAAACAAATTACATTAGCAGCATGGAATTTTAATAAAATTTATTTTCTGTAAAAACATGACTGGGATGATTTGTAGTTACTGTACATATTTAAAAAGCATACATATCAGACACAGAAAAATGATAACTTCAACTAGAAATAGGTAAATAAAATAAAAAAAATAGAATATACTGTACAATGCTGAGGTCAGGGACAGATCCTAGACTGCCTAGGTCGGACAACAGTACAATCTCTAGCTGGAGTGTGTTTTTATTGGTCAAGTAGACAGCATAAAAAGGTTTCTTCAATTTGCACTTGGTAAAATCAGAAAATATATTATCAAGATGAGACAGGAAAGAGAGATGGTCAAATGATATATTAGACAACGATAAATGATAAATTATGCACAGTCAAAAAAAAAAAAAATGAAAAGAAAATATATATTATATATAATATGATAATTTATGCGTTAACGTTAAGATAACTATAGATGTAAAGCCCTCTAGATCAATAGTCAATTTATTTCCATTTTAAATATATGTGGAAAGCGGTGGAGCGCTTTACTATTAAATTATCATTTAAGAATACATTAACCAAAAACAATTAACTCCATACAATCAGATTTAGCTTATAAACAAAAAAAAAATAATAATTTAAAAAAAAAAACCCAAAAAACAATATACAGTATTTAAATCACATAACAGATAGAGGAAATTAGAAAATATCATAATCAATAATTCATGAATTATAGTGCAATGATTTATGCATAAATAGAACTCACTGCCTAAAAAGAGGTTTCAATAAAGCAAAAATGGTTTGCAAATCAAGGCAGCCACACTACTGTAGTTACACCAAATTACAGTGAAATGGAAGTGACATGGAATGTTTAAAAGTTAAAAATAAAGAATAAGAAGATATAATATACGCAATCCGGTATATTCCTGTAAACAACCAATCATTTTCAGTAGTTATAGTTAATATACAACGTTATATAAAATGGTCAGAAACTACAAGAAAATGTTTTAAACAACTTGACCGATCGGTAGTTCTAAAAACAGAGAGCACAGTTTTTGCTTGTATTTTTTTTTTTTTTTTTTTACATTTTTTTTTTTAACCATATAAAAATATTCAGAAAACATTCAAAAAGCAAAAATAATTAAAAAGGGTTTTACTTCTGTCAGCGTTTCTACGTAGTGTGTAGTAGGAAAATAACATCGATTGTTTTACTGAAAGGCAATGGATCAATAAAATAAAAACGACAGCCGTAAGTGAAGTACTGAAAATAAACAAATTAAAAATAGGGTTGTTTTTTTTTTCATAATTGGACCCGAAATGAAGATATCCCTAGAAAATTAAAAACATACTAGTACAAACAGCAAGCGTAGAAAAGTAGTGAAGGCTGTTGCAGTAGACCGTCCCTGATAGTAGGATCACTGTCAACAATGAAAGTTGGCTCTCCCACCCCACCAACATGGCAGTAATTCACAGCAAAATGAGGTTTTTAGATCTCCTGAAAAATCAAACATTTTTTTTTTTTTAAGTAAAAAGTTTTAACTGAAACTCAAAATCTGTTGCAGAGCTTGGCCATTCACAAGAAGGGAAACAGTGTTACCATTTGCAAAATTGAATACTCCTTTAAAAAAAAAAAAAAACCTCTAAGCGTATTAACATACAAAAAGCAAATTAAGTGCGTATGTGCAAGTAATGTCGTCTGCAAGGAGTACTTTATCTTTAGATGTAAAATTTGATGTATGAAAAATAGTATTCTAGATTTCAGAGGTAAGGAAAAACAGTGTCATGCCCAACACGTGGATGTGTTTTTTTTTTTTTTTTTTTTAAATTTTAAGTTGAGGTCATTTTTCAAATTAAACCTGAAGTCCTGCCGTAAAAAATTTACAGTATAAGGCTACATTCACACTAACGTATGGGACGTATATACGCCGACGTAATCACGATCTTACGATATACGGTCCATACACTTCTATGGCGCACGACCCTACGGGAGCGGTAGGTGCAGCACATGTGGGCACCGTACCGTTCCGTACCGGGAAAAAGATAGGACTGTCCTATCTTTTCCCGTAATACTGGTGCCGTGCGCCAGCATCTCATGGAGAGGGGCGGGGGTGAGCTGCGCTCACCTCTTCCCGTACACGCCGTTGCCCGCTATGGTACGGTGCAGGGGCGGAACGACGTCAGTGTGAATATAGCCTTGGATCATTGTAAAAAAATAATTTTTTGCTAGTTCATAGTGGTACAGTAGAAAAGCTGAAAATGCAGTGAGTAGAAGGATACATGAGACATCTTCAACTGTAGAGACGTTCACAATTGGCGAGGAAAATATTACAAACTCTAAAGACCATTGACCACGTGCGACCAACTCGCTCCGTGTGCGCAGCATTTACCAGACTGAACCTAGAATCACTGAAAAAAGTAATTATTTTCACACGGCCACACCCGGTGATCCTGTGGCAGGACGTTAGAGCCAATTCGTTGGTCAATCCCGCTTTATATTGGGATGTTCTGCTAGGACTGCAGCCGTACAATACTTGTGAAGAAAAAGATATTAATTTTTATATAGGAACCAAATAAATTTTTAAAATTTTAGCTCTCATACTGGGGGATTTATCTTTTTTTTCCCCCCACTAGAATCACTGAACTAAATGGACATCCTGAGCTCAGTTCAGTCTGGTCCATCCCACAAGCGAGTTTGTCAGACAGAACCCGCATCGGCCTGTAGGGTACAAGCACAGAGAGACCGACTATCTTCATCGGAGAGAAAAAAACTGCATTTAAAAAAAATAAAATAGGAATTAAAAATTGCACAAATTAATAGAGATTTCCAACATGCATTTCTTATGGATTTCGATCCGTATTTTCAAAAGTAAGTGACTCAAATCAAATTACTTGACTGTGTGCCACAAAAAAAAAAATAAAATGCATGCAGATGATGCATGTAAACAAAAAAAAAAAAAAATCTGCACATGAACTTATGTCCATTTGTTATGGCAACCAGTACAGGGCGCTTTTTCACCTAGAGCGTCAGTCACTATGACAAAAAAACCTGCCAGGTTGATTTTCCACCCTAAACTTGCCCCTTTATCAAGTGAACTTTCCTAATGAAAAAAATAAAATAAAAGAAGTTACAAGTTTCTGATACCTTAGAACCGGCATATGTAATTTACATATGCTTAGGGGTTAACCATTTAGGTAAATTTTTTATCACATTTTGGGGACTGAGATATATTTTATTCAGATAAGTTTACAACATTTTCATGAAATCAAAAGCCACGGCTAGTGATGAGCGACGATTCACCCTGGATATATTGCCCGATTGTGCAGCCAATCCGGAAATTGAGGTCCCATTGTTGTGATTGGCCAGTGCTGTCATAATCATGCAGCATCCTTCATGCAGAGCTGCACTTAGCTTCTACTAAGCCACCGAAAGGCAGTGACAGTCGTGTAACATGGAAATATTATAGTGCCCCAACAGAAGACTATATGATATAACTGCACAGATAGGAGCTGTAGAGAAGGAAGAGTGTTCATGGAGTGTATGGTCTCCTCCATCTTATGGGCAGGAGCGGAAGGCATTTCTAAAGAGGGGCTGTGTGGCTTCTAAACTAATAAAAATGTGTAGAACTTTATCGAAACATATTGGAAATATGTTTAATATCATGTCCACAAAATAATTTAAAAAAAATTAGGAGGAAGAAGGGACAACCTTAGGAGGGAATAAGGAGGGAGGAAAGAAACAACCCCATGACTAGGCAAGTTTGTTATCCAAGATTTTTTTTTTAAACCTTTAGAACTTGACATTTCAGCAAAAAGAAAATAAAAAAAAAAATGGAGTTTATGGTTAAAAAAACAAAACACACACACCTGACTGGTTTTCTGATTACGGATAATAAATTAACAAAAAAAAAAAAAGGAGAAAAACTAAACATTTGGTAAAATGACGTCCATTTCAAAATCCTGAACACATTGCAAGTTTGGTTACCGCAAAAGACCAAAAGAAAAAAATTAAATAAAATATGTTAGTGTAAAGTAACCTATAACTATCCAGAAGTGGTTTCGGAAACGCGGCAGCAGCGGACGGCAGCAGCAAATACATAAAACAGTTTTACATTGAGGTCCATCGATAGCAGAGAGTTTCGACAATCCTAGAAAAAATATATATCAAATCGGTAAAATCGTCTAACCGCAACATCGAGCCCAAGTCTGGCGCTTCTCTTGTGCACTCTATGAACATGCTCTAACCTGCATTCCAAGATTCTCATCTTAGTGTAAAAGTTTTTGTTTGTTTTTTTTCATCTTTGTTTTCATTTTTTCAAAAATGGTTTATAATAAATAATCTTCATAAAGTTACATTTTATACTTTTATAGTTCATTTAAAAGTCAATAATTAAGACTTTCTAAACCTACGAGCTTGGGAGATGGAGTCTCATTAGTGTCGGTCCATTGATAAATGCGGTCGTTAAACCGGAGTACTTTTACAAACCGGATTTTTTTTTACAAATATTTTTCATTTGTATTATACACGTGTAATAAAAGGTTTTTTTTTCCCCCCTTAAGTCTATCGAGTACACATGGATGCAGAGGAGTGCTGTTACCTCGGGATTTAAGTAAAGTAATACTGCATGCATCCACACTTCGTCGTGTCTCATGATTTATCCGGATCTCTAAAAGGTGGTCCACTACGATATCAAAACCATGAGTAGGAAAAAAAACAACAAAAAACAAACTCCCATTGGAGTTAAAAATATAATGCAACTGTAAAAATGTAAGGTCTGGAAGTTTTGATGCAAGACATATTTACTGTGGTGAGGAGTGTTAGCCATAGTTTATGGAGTCAACTATGAAGCAAGAACCCTGAATCACATCTTAGCAACCTGTATGTTCAGTACAATTTATCAGAAGCGCGCGACAAAATAAATCTGTCCACAGTGAAAACCCTGAAGAATCTATTACAAAAAGGCATGTAAGTGGTTAAGAACCGTATCGTTTTATCCGAGTAGGTCATGCCATACTCTCTTACGTGTAGAGTAGACGTGTGTGACAATAAGAAATTCACAATGCATCTACATAGACTTGCTACTATTCCTGGAGATACCAGTCCCTGAATTGACAACATTGTATATATGAGCGTCCGCCAAACGAAGCTTTTTTTTCGGAGGGTTCTTCAGCGTCCCAGATCTCTCTTTAACTTTGTACTCTAAAGTGCTGTGAGGTACGCCATAGATGCCTTGTGCTTTAGAAACACTCATTTTCCCGCCCAATACCATCGCGATAGCTTCTTCCATTATTTCGTGATCGTATTGTCGGTAACGGCCACGTTTTTTCCTTGGCTGTTTATCCTTTCGATCGTCGTCTGGGTTGTCGGAGGAGGCGTCGCCGGCTCCGTTCTTTGCATTAAGACACAAAGGAGAAAGGTCCCTGTGATGAACGTAGGAATCGACATTTGAGCGAGATATACTTCCGGAACATTCAACTTTGCTTTGCTGAGGAAGTATGTTTTTCAGTTTCTGAAGAGAAGAATTTTCTAGGACGGTTGAGGTTTTGGTAACCTGGTACATAACATCCAGTAGACCAGAGGAATCGGGCTGTTTCGTCACAGAGCTCACGCGTACCTGAGGAATTTTCAGCTGTACAATGGGAACTGAAGATTCGCAATGCAAACCTTCCTTTTTCTCTTTGAACTGAGCAACCATTCTCTGTAGAGTTAACTGATGGAGGTAACTGGAAGCTGCTGGGAGTTTCAGTTCCGAGGTTTCAAGTAGACTGAGTTTATTTTTTTCTGTATGCTCCGCCTGAGCCCTTGCCCACAGGGCTACCTTCTGGAGAACAGCACTTGTCTCTGTATTGTCTTTGTAGAAATACCCATCAATACAATTTTGAGCTGTGTTCTTAAGAAACGCAGGCTTGCCTGCCGGTAAGGCTTTTAAGTGAAGTAGCAAAGTTTTCTGAGGTATGCCATAGAGCATGGCCGCTTTGTTCACATCCAGTGTTCCCATCTGAATATCTTTCAAGGCTTTTGAAAGCAAACCATTCGCAAACTCCGGACTCCGATCTACATAGTCTTCCCGGTCTTTCAGATGTCTCCTGGATGAATGGAATGAAACGATGGTCAGCGGATGTATGAGACGTGCACACAGGTATGGAAGGGGATGGTCCACTCCTTTATTAAACTCCTTGCTTAGGTAACATCACCGATTCTGATAAAGGTGGAATTTAGAAGTTCTAGAAAATACTTTACAGTTCTGCTTGGACACTGCGTCAATCATACGATGGCTTCTATAGCAACCCAGTCAAGATCTCAAAAGGATTAGGCAAATATTTGCTTATTTTCTAAGAATTTCTTTACAACGTGCTACTCCATATGACAGTTGCTTGCAGAGCCAAACTGCTAAATTATTTTTAACTTAAGCAATTAGTAAGCCCTTAAGATTCAACTTTTGTTAGTAGAAATGTGACGTTACCGCTAAACAAGTAATAAAAGAGTAAACCCCCCTTTAAAGATTGACATCGACACAACATGCTCACGCATGGAACAATTAGATTTCACTTTCAAGTTACTGCAGCAAGCGGGCAAATACACACATGCAAAAGTGAAGGACATTCATAGAATACGGAAGGATTGAAAAACAAACAAAAACAATCCAACATTTAAATACTACAATAACTACAATGATCATCCTGTTAGAGCTCCATGCACACAACCGTATTGAGGTCCGTGATCTGCCCATGCAAATTTCCATAGAGGTCCGGTACGGCGAGCACAAAGTGTCTCCCCACAACATGGCCGAGCCACAAGAGAGAACAGGTTCTATTCCTGTCCGTTTTGCGCAGCCTCCCTGATCTCTATGGAAATGGGAAAGGAGAGGAGTGCTCACCCCTCCCATCTCCACTCAACTGGTGTATTTGGGCCTGGTTGTGTGCATGGAGTCTCATACTGTGACTGTCAAGTTCAATGCATTATCTTCTTTGTACTGGTCATCCCTTTACTTAACCAGGTCTCATATAGTAGCCTGAGGTCACCCAAACTCCTCGACTTTGGAAGAAGCATCTAACATATACTTCATGTTCCAATCCTTTTATCCTTAGCAGATATCAGAAGTCTCTAGTGGCAGCATTTGTGATCCCTAGTTTAAAATTTACTGTCCTCTGAATACATACGTAGCAGTTACTTGATAATCATCTATGATTGGAGACAATTCCTCACCGATGGTTTAGGAGTGGGCATTGACTAATCCACTGATAGACTAGTGCATACACACAGCAGCCAATCAAAGAAGGCAGAGCTGGTGGGGGGATTAGAGGAGCTTCAGATTTTCTTAGACTCCCAATAGACACAGATCACGGCTCTGTCATAACAGACCCAGATAGCAATCACCAATGAATACAAATAGCAGGCAAGTCTCACCTATTGGTACCAAACTAAATAAAGATTCTGCCAAGTTCTGATGGCAAATGTGAAGGCATTAAAATGACTGAATACACATACAGGGCAAAAACTATTTTTTAACTAAATAAAAATTTTATAGGGAATAACAAAGTACTTTTCCTCCAAATAAAATATATCAAAGACCTCATGCACATGGACGCGTGTTTGCCTGGAGCAGATCCTGGGTATAGCACACAGAAGAGAGGGGGGCTGCGTGTGACTCACCCCACCTCTGTCCACTGGAAGCTGAGCGGCCGCAATACAAATACGGCATTATATAGGATATGTCCGGCTCGGTCCCGCTGTGGTAAGCACACAATGACTGGGTGCATTGATTTCTATGGGGGCCAAGATCCGGCGGCAAATTGCGGATTATGGCCCCCCACACAGTTATGTGCATGGGTCCTTAAGCAAGGAACCCCCTAACATTACTATATTTCTAAACTGTAAACATGTATATATCCAGTCTACAAATTTTATATTGAATGCAAAAATCAAAAGAAAGGCAGGCACCACAACTACCCTAAACAGGGAGGCCTTCTAACTTTCAATTTGCAAAAGATTACAAACCTTTCCTGGAGCCATTAAAAAAAAGTATATTTTATGTAAAATATCTATAATAAATTATTTTAATGTATTCTAACATGGCTTTCATTTAACATGTAGTAATAAAGAGGATTTCTATTAAATTTCAGATAAGGTGAGGAAATTTTGCAGAAACCTAATTTACAACTAAATTATCAGAGTTATTGGACGAATGAATGCGATGAATCACATGAATACAACTTACCCGTTTTTCGGATTTCTCGTTTTTGAGTTCTCATCAAATGTATTACCGTTTCTCTTAACAGAGAGATCCAAGACTCCTAAAATAACAATAATAGCGGTAAAAATTTGCAACTGTACTATGGGATGGGGAAAAATTGATTATTTTTTTATAAAAACTTAAATTGGCTTGGTCCCTGAAGGGTTAAAGGGATATTGTTACCAGATTATACCAGTGAAAGCAAATTCATTGAATAATACAGGGTGAAGGGCCTGAAGGAAGGAGCAGGACTCATTCTCATTGAAGAAGTCCTGAAATCTCCCTTCAGGCCCTGCACAAGGTATAATTCAATGAATCAGCTGTGACTGGAGTGTCCCTTTAAATGTGCATCCGTCTCAGGTAGGTTAAGAAATGTCCTTTCTAGAATTCCCTCTTTAATGTGAAATCTTGTCATTTACCTAAAAGTAATCACTTCCAAAGTCATGTGACAATAAGAAGAGAAGAGTCAGATTTGCCGTAGATTTAAGGACACCATCCACTGACACAGGCAAGCAAGTTTGGGACATCTACCATGAGTAAATCTGATGGTAGATGTCATAAGAGTCTCTCTTCAGTTCCAACAGATTCTGATCTTTCGGATTTTTAGACCTGTGCTTCTGTGACCTACAGAACCAGAGATATGGCCAGTAAAAGAAATAGGTGGGAAATGGATCTTTATCTGCAGGTTGCATTTCCAACTATGGGGGGGCATCCATAGCAAAATCAAAATGAAAAAGTTGGTGTAGGGGGAGGGACTTAATTTTAGCCCAAATTCCTTGCTAAAATTTAAATACACACACACAAACATCTTACCATCCTGAAAAGTTTGTTCTTGAATCCTTGTGACAGTGAGGTCGAGGGGACCATCCTGCTCGTCAAGTAGTAAGCCATCTGTACATTTCTTTTGGATGCCGTTACGGCTGAGAGGATCTTCTGCTATTGTTCCGTTACTATCTTGATACATTTTTCGGCTTTTTGAAACATATTCAATTGCAAACTGACGGATCATTTTCTTCATTAATTCCTGAGCTACAAGTGGAATGTTGGGATCACAGTTCTGAGGAAGATCTGGGGAAATAAAATAAAAATAATAATAATTCAATATATCCAGACTCCAGACCCAGACTGTCCCTCATGTTTGTGCGCACAAGGGCCAAAAAGGTTCAGGCTAAAAGGAGCCGAAGCCAGTTGACGGACACTAGATAACAAGCAACTCAGAACAGCATTTGTTAGCATTGTTTTATATTAGACTGATCAAGAAATTTTACCAGAAAAAAGCAGCTGCAAAGTGACCAAAATTGTGTACATATTCATGAATAAATCCTTCAATGATCTCTCCGATGTAAACAAAACCAAACATACTAAAAATATAGAAGCAGAAATACTCCTCCATCCAATTCCTTTGCTGTTTTACCACATTTCTTTACTTCCCGTCTCTGCATACAAGAAATGCCATGCCAGCCAATCACTGAATGAGAGTGGTGACTGCTTCCTGTGATTGTCAGGGTGATCATTTCTAATTTCCTGGCTGAATGATCGCTTCCCAGGTGATCATTCTCCCCCCCCCCCCTCCCCCGTTTCCTGGCCAGGTGATCATTCCCCCCCCCCCCCCCCGCGCCCTGACCCCTCCCCCCATTTCCGGGCCAGTTTCAAAGAGTGTTGGGAAATCAATGAAGTAAATACTGTATCTTTTAAGTTTTTATTTCACCCAGCAATGGTCTTAAAAAACCCTTAAGCAGCTTCTGCCTGCAATCCCTTGAAAATCGAGCAAATCTGCCCCGCCTCCAATGCACTTACAGCCCGATTGATAAAACATAACAGTATGACCTCAGCTTTGCTACATCAGTCGGTTGCCACAAATGCAGGTTTGTGCTCCTAGGAAAGAAGCAGCATTTTTTGGGGAAGCAAAAACCCTGTTTGAAGAGCACTTCCTCTGTCAAGAAACATCTTGCGTGATTTTTGGGTCACAAGCCATACAGAAAAATACATACCTTTCTTAAGAAAGAGTGCATTTAAATAATTTTCAGCTTGGCATTCAGTTTTCTCTGTGTTGAACTGGCCCTGAGATATCAGTTCCCCTGTAGGTGTGGACTGTGCAGAACCTGATGGTGTGTAATCCTAGCAAGGAAATATAGTAGAACATTATCTTACTCCATTGGCTCTATCTTTATAAGGGACTGATGGGAATAGATGAGGACGTACACTTACATTTGTATCCTTGCGGAGGTTACATAATGAGCATTTCTCATCCACGCACCAATCGACCAGATCTTCTGGTTCACAGTCTAAGGGGAAGGAAAAAAAAAATGCAAAACACCTTTTAGTAAATTCAATGAGAACTTCTCGGCAGGTGGACTCATAAGCTTCAACAGATCTGGGGATTAGGAATAAGGACAGCTGGAGTTGAAAGAGGTTACCAAATTGGGCAATAAAAAGGTTTGTCCAAAAAAAACTTGCCCAATTCATATTATTCTGGGTAACACAGCATTGTCTGCCTCATTAAAAGAAATCTGCCATCAAAACCAAGCATGATAAACCCCTGACTCATAGATCCAGGCTACTTACATTCGTTATACAAGGTCTCCTTCCTTCTAAAATCAACTTGTATAATTATGCTCTGGAGTCACAGGCTGTTACACAACCCCCTGCTCTCTCAGCACCTCCCCCTCTCCCTCTGCCACATGTACGCTCTCTGCTGCAGTGGAAGTTTCAGCACACGTTGGAAGGGAGAAGTGTTCCTGCCTGCAGATTCATTAGCATTATTTTAAAAGTTGATTTTACATAGAAAAAATTAGAAGGTATCGTATTTTTGTATTGTACACCAAAAAATAAAGCCCCAACATATTTGTAGATGGCAGCCTATATATCCTACTATGCAATACTAATAATTTCATGTCAAAGTTTCATTGTTGAACTGCCCAGTTTTATGCATTGCTACTAACAGGGATTTAATATTTTTGTGGAATTTTTTTTAATATAAATCTTTAAATTTTGAGTTAATCCGTATTGTGAGTTAAAACTGCCTGGACATGTAGATATTAATAACATTTTACTGCTGCCTCATATTACATACTACAATCTTCCCCTCCTCTCAAACACCAAAGTCACTGGAGGGAATATATAAAAGTAACCAACTCCCCAGGGTCAGCAACAGATGTAAACCCTCCCCCACCCCCCATTTCCCCAAAATAGTACAAAACTGCATTATACAATATCACCAAGTTACACCAACCTCTACATGTAACTCCTCTATTTACAGGGCAGGAAAATAAAAGTGACGAGGGAAAAGGGATGGGATGGGGAGGTAACACACTGTTAAAAATCATAAAAGGCTAAGAGTTTATAACAGTAGTTTTTTTTTCCATAGCTGATCATTGAATCCTTCCCATGATCTATAGTTGGACACCTACAAGACAACTATTCCTTTGCGATAGTCACTGCTCCTCCTCCTATGTATTTCGGTAGACTCATCTCGAGTTTCATAACCTGCACTATTTAAAACCCACTGAAAACGGTGTCATTTTTGACAGCTTACTCCAAGCACCCAGTAGACACTTCAGATCCTCCTTCCCCCTCCTCGTTTCCTTCTACTTGCACGTCTCCGGCAGTAAGCAAGCTCTGTGCAAGCAAAGTAGCTCCTGTTCTGCTGCCGAAGGCACACCTGCTGCTCGGGAGCTCTGCGCATGCGCAAAGCTACCCAGCTGATGGTGGCAGACTAATATGAGCTACTGTGCTGACCAGGAGCTACTGTGTTTGCGCAGAGCTCGCTTACCGTTGGAGACCTGCAAGAAGCAGGAAACGAGGCGGGAGTAGGCTGGTCTGCAGCGGCAACTGGGTGCATGGAGTAGCCTTAACCCCTGGAGCTTTCTTAGGCTACTACATGCCCCCAATAGCATGTGAAATGAATTTGCATATTGATGGATTAAAGTTTATTTCTGCAGCAGCTGCAGGCATGGGGAATCTGCATTGAGACCAACTTCAGACAGCAGTTTCCCAATAGATTTCGGTTACGGTATCTTGGCTCATCTCGAAACAATACATCAACCAGGCTCGTTACCCACGAGTGAGTTTGGGGGGGGGGGGGGGGGGCTTGCCAGAAAACTTATTATTTCCCCCTTTGGGCCATCTTCATGCATAAGCGGTCAGTGAAGGGGATGCAGCTGGCCGGGGAGAGAAAGTTTATCTACTACACACATTTTTATACCAGGTAGGACCATACATAGAAACGCATAGAGAGCCCGGTCCACGGATACATCAAGAGGCAGGAGCTTCTTGATGTATCCGGCAGCTCCAGAGGGTTTACTTCATAATTAAATGATAAATCTCACCCAGAATGTCTGTTCAGTTCAGCGATTCGCTCTGGGAAACCGCAATCTGCTACTGGGCAACAGAACTTAGGCCAAGTAATTTATAAAAGAAACAATTCATAACAGAACAGAAGATGGATATGGAAAAGAAGACCTTAAAGGGAGAGTATAAGAAGACGCCTCGAAAGGTGCGAGGAAGATTTTACTACACTGTACTACAGAGCTCTTGAAAATTTCATATTGGATTTTTGTTTATGGTCTTAAAGGTGAGAGAAAATGCTTTGTCCAAGCAAGTTCCAGTAACCAAATCCTAGTTACTGGACACTGAACGTGCAGCAGGTTTGAATTGCAAAAACTTTGTTTACAAATGTTGGAGAACATTTATCATCATTGTTAAAATATTATTATTTATTAACTCAGATTAATTTTTTCCCCTAAAATTATGGGCACTCTTCACCAATAAAGTGTAGTCAAAGATTTTTTTTATATTTGTGTCTCAATTTAAAATCATATATCTATGTCGAAGGTTGTACAGAGCGTCCAAAAAGTAGCTGCAAGGGCGATTAAATCGCTCATTTTCACTGGAACTTTGGAGTGCTGCCTATTTTTTTGGCTATTAAAAAGGAGCTCTGGATTATTTCTTGGAATAGCACCTGAGACATGGTTTGCTTGCTGTGCAGCTGGCCTCTTATTTTCTACTTACTAAAGTATCCTGAAATTTTTATTGTATCGATTAAAGTTAAAGGAAAAACCTTCCACCTAAACTAACCAACTACCAGCAGTGGTAATAGCAGCACCAGTGCGTTGTAAACGTTAAAATATCATGTATGCCTTTATTAGGAATAGTAACCTGCTTGTACTGTATAAATATTCACATTCATGCAAACATAGCTGAAGGGTTCTGGGGGTGTTACCAGCGCTATTCCAGGTTCCGGCATCACTTCTGACAATAGATGATGTCACAGCTTATCTCCTCCCCCTCCCTGTACAATGCCCTCTATATAGATAACACTGACTCATCATTACATCACTACTGCCAATAGATGATGTCACAGCTTATCTCCTCCCCCTCCCTGTACAATGACCTCTATATAGATAACACTGACCCATCATTACATCACTACTGACAATAGATGATGTCACAGCTTATCTCCTCCTCCCCCTCCACGTCAATTGACCTCTATCAAGAGTCGCATGAACCCCTCTAAGCGCGTCATAGACGCTCCTAAATGCAGTATTACTCCTTGAAAACTGCCCCATGCGTCTAAAGACGCACTGACTTTTCACCTTATTTGGGACAATGAGGGACGGCAGGGCATTGCAGAACGGCCGCCTGAGAGGAGATGGATGAGCTGTTGTATTTGTGTGAGCCTGAGCCGTGCGCACCTGGACACACCCCCTCCCTAACCTGACTGCTGTTCTCTTTGGCCGGGTCAAGTGGGCGGGGCTACCAGAAGCCACGCCCACCCTACCTGCCGATGTCACTGCACCATCGTTGTTGCCATATCAAAGACTGGAGCTACCCAGAGAAATGTGGCTACAAGTCACCATGGATCTGGGGCTGTGACCAAGGGCTGAAATGTGAGTGAGTACAGAGTCACATCAGTGCAATCTGTACAGCCAGCTGCCCGGTTATATATGGAAGTGTTATATCATGTATATAAAGTACAGATAAAAGAGCAACACTTGTAGCAGGAGGACTTTGGTCAAATCCAGAACCTTGACAGTAAAAGTAAAAAATGCATGCACTCCAAGATTCAAGGTGAAAATGTGTTTATTCCCATGTGTAGCTTTTCAGCTGCTCATAGACCTTGAACTTGATGGGCCATTTTTTAATTTTAGGCCCCTTGCAACCGAGCATTGTGGGGACATATATCCAGTTGCAAATTTGTGGGTGGAGAATCTGTCCCCACAGACTCCAATGGCACAATGGCACTTGACCACAGTGTGCATGGGAAAAAAGATAATTACACACAGCCGGCCCCCTATTGGAAGGGGAGGGGTGAGCACCACACGTCACACTACGCTTCTCCAGCAGAAACATATTGTGGTTCTGAAACCAAATGGTAGCACAATTCATGTGAAAGTAGCCTTAAGTTGTATTTACATGGTGCGTGTACTTGAATATGAATTCGCAAATGCTTCAAGGCAAAACACATGTGTATTGTTACAGGAGTGACCACATTTGTATATGTGTAAGGATTATCATTGACTTAAAGGGTTGTCCGAGTTTATATTAAAAACATACCTTTTCCTGCACTACCGTTCATCCCACTGCTGTCCGTCCGTCCCATAGTGCGTGCCTGTTTGTTTACAGAGCAGGCACCGCTCAATCCGGCCTTCTCCCCGCCCAGCCTGGAATGTCCACCCATCCCCTGTCCAAGCACCTGACACGCATTAACATCAATGTGCATCAGCTACGGGAGTTCGATGGACAGGTGGGCATGCTAGGCAGGTGAAAGTTGCCCGATCACAGCCGTGCCTGCCCTGTAAACAAACGGACAGCATGCGGCGTACAGGTCAACTGATCTGCAGGAAGTTTTTTTTTTTTTTTTTTTTACAGCACCCCCGCAGCCTACACAGAAGATTTTTTTTAATAAACTAGACAACCCCTTTAAAGTTTCTTTACTAAGCAACATGCATATTATGAGAATTCACAAGCTTTTGTCATCCTTTAGGCACGATGTGTTTGCAATATATTACCAATGGAAGCTAACCACCCCATGTAAAAGCAGCTCTAGGTCAGGAGAACACATGGGCGGCTGACCGCAGATAGCCGCATAGTAATTGTCTAATCTACAGCGACTTCCAGTGGCATGCAAGGTGGATGATGAAGCAAAGTGCACTGGACAGTAGTTCCTTGCATCAAGTAATATGATGCTAGGACTCCCTTCTGCCAGCCAACAGCAACGCCGCTGTTATAATAGGAGTCCAGTGTCACTCCCACATATTACTACTCAACATCCATACTCTTCGCTGACTGAAAAATACCCTCAGAAACTGCCAAGAGGAGTTTTATTTTTCTGCCAAAAAATTAGTGCGACCTCAAGAAATGACCACACCAACATAAAACCACACACAAAACCTGACAACCCCACGCATCTATCAATATTTCACACTGACCCTCATTACATCACTACTGATCAAGATAGTCACAGCTTTCTCCTCCCCTCCCTGTACATGCCCTTATATAGATAACACTGACCCATCATTACATCACTACTGCATAGATGTTGTCACAGCTTATCCCTCCCTCCCTGTCAGAAACCCCTCTATATATAACACTGACCACAATCATTACATCACTACTGACAATAAGATGTCACACGCTTATCTCCTCTCCTACAATGACCTCTATATAGATAACCTTGACCCATCTTACTCTCACTACTGACAATAGATGATGTCTGACAGCTTATCTCCCACCTCCTCCCTGTACAATGACCTCTATATAGATACACTGACCATCATTACATCACTACTGACAATAGATATGTCACAGCTTTATCGTCCTCCTCCCTGTACAATGACCTCTATATAGTAACACTGACCATCATTACCATCACTACTGACAATAGATGATGTCACAGCTTCTCTCCTCCCCTCCCTGTACAAATGACCTCTATATAGATAACATGACCCATCATTACATCATACTGACAATGATAGATGTCACAGCTTATCTCCTCCCCCCTCCTGTACAATGACCTCTATATAGATAACACTGACCCATCATTACACACCTACTGACAATAGATGATGTCATCCAGCTTATCTCCTCCCCCTCCCTGTACAAGGACCTCTATATAGATAACCACTGACCCATCATTACATCACTACTGACAATTGATGATGTCACAGCTTATCTCCTCCCTGTACAATGACCTCTATATAGATAAGCTGTGACATCATCTATTATCCGTAGTAATGAGGAGTCAGTGTTATCTTCTTGTTCCCATTCCTTCACAATGACTATTGACAATAAAATTGTCTACCCCCTGCTATCTATACAGAAAATGCCTAGAAAACATTCCATATATTTAATTGGGTCATTATCAGACTACTGCTGTCTATGGCCAATGGTTGATGATTAAATATTGTTGCCATAGCTCTGCTCCAGGTCTCAAATTTTAAGACCAAGTCACTTCTATGTCAGTCTTTAAACACTCAACCAGCTCTCAGCTCCTTGTCCTCATGACCGGTGAACACCAGTATATAGACCACGCGCACATCATTATGGACTTGCTCAATCCATCAATAAATAAAACCAAAAACCAGCAGCACACTGTTCAATAGAAAAGTACAGTAAGTGGGTGTAAGTGTATATATATACACACACACACAAAGTGCAATAGACGGGAACTAGGCACCTGACCTAAAAAGCTAACACAAAAATGGACAGAGGAGGGGGAGGGGGTCGGAACATGAACCTTTTTATACAATCAGCTAATACTGGAGGCACAAAACCGAAAAAGGAATCCTATAGAGACGAAAAGTGATCCTTCTACATACCTATAAGTATACAAGAGGCCTGGAGTCTCCCCAAAATCGCACATGTCGCTTATGATCTCCCATCACTGCAGACCAATCTAAATAATCAGTTTATGTAATGTTAACAATTCATCCCCTGGATCCAGCGATCAGAACACAGTACAGGAGAGATTCTGGATAACAGGGGGTGTGCGCCTTCTATAGTCCCCATACAGTGTTACCTGTGTACACCTGCACCACAAGGACAACAAAACACAAAAGGAGCTAGAGAATATAGTGAATATGGCTCATCCACATAACAGGGAAGATCCAAGCAGATGCAACATGTATAACAACAAACAATATCATACACAGGAGAACTGCTAATGTTAATAGTTCAGAGACCAATATTACATAAGAGGGAAAGAAGTACATATAATAAGAGGAAAGCTCAGGTATTATTGATCAGATTCTGATAACAAAGACATTGACGCAACATGTTGTTGAAAAGCTGAATGTGAACAGTAGCCTGAGACGTGAATATTCCACAGGTACAGCACATGAGGACATGCCGAGGGGGGATCAGGTGATCAGGTACAGGACATGAGGACATGCAGAGGGGGGATCAGGTACAGGACATGAGGACATGCAGAGGGGGGATCAGGTACAGGACATGAGGACATGCAGGTTTGGTGGGGGCGCAGTAGTAATAAAGCAGCTCCTGCAGAATCTCCTCTGTCCATGTCCTGAGATATAACACAACAATAAACTATTATGCGTTACACGTGTCCCCAAACGCTCCCCGCAATGTCAGTCTTGTAACAGGAAGCCAACAACTTCTGTTTTTTCGCTTTGGGCATAACTGACAACGAAAACTTTCTCAAACTATTGACAAAGCTAATACTAGTAGGATACTGTTTGCCTTCCTGGCAGGCTTCAATCGTCCCCAAATATTGAGCGCCGGTGTGTGTCCTCAGACACATGGAGGGAACCCTAAGTTTATTATTATGCTCTCAGCAAACATCATATTTCTATTTCCTACAGCCTCCATTTAACCCCTCGATGGGTAACATCTCAGGACAAATCTTGCACAACACTCGTGACAATCTCCAGGGCCGGGAGCAGGGATCGCCAAGGCCACAGGCACAGCGTCATTGTCTAAGCTACGGGGGAAACATTTCGGCTAAAGGAGGGCTATTTTAGTCCATTAAGAGATGATTAGTGTCCTTATAAGGTTATTTCAGGACTCTGTTGTAATTAGCCATGAACTGTTAACCCCTTGATGCACAGGAAGAAGAGCCTCACCGCTATCTGTGGCCGATTTTTATAGGTTTATTAGAACCTGGGGTCAGAATTGCAGAGGCAGCCGGTCTCCATGGTCCAGCGCTATTTATTTCCCATCATAACCCCTTAGGACCATGTGTAAGCTCTTACGCCATAGAATCCCGCTCCTCGTCTTTTCACACTAGTAATATCTGTAATAAAAACTAGAGAAAGCCTCTGCAGCTTTATTATTCTCATCCTCACGTCATATACTCCGCTCCATGTGTTCAACAAAACAAGTCCCCCCCCCCCCCTCCAAATAGCAGTCCAGGACCTTGCGTCAATCATATTCGCTCTGTCAGCCCTGACATAAAGATGATGAAACAATAGGACTCCCCCCTCCCCCAGCCTAAAAAAAAAAAAATCCCAGATTCTCCAATGTTTAATTATCCTATAGCCACGCGCCTGCGAGGGACTCACTCCGCGGTCCCAAGGTATGCAGATTAACAAAGAGAAATCTGCGGTCTAAAAAAAGCATCGCAGCGCAAGTGTAGGGCTCCTTACTCACATGTAAGAGGATGCTCGGGGAGAGAGGTGAGGTGCTCCCTTCTTCTCCAAAGGTATGTATAAGAGAAGCAAGGGGGGGGGGGGGTGGGAGGGATGGTGCATGAAGGGGGGGGGGGGGGGGGGGGGGGGGGGGAGGGGGGGAGGGGGACAGGGAAATCAGGCTTATGAGTTAGCGAAGGCAAGTTTTCGTCAGCCGCCAGAGGGGGTCCCTGACCTATACCCCCCTCCTACTGCAGATGCAATGGAGAGTTGTTGCTGGTAACTGAAGGCTTAACAGGGGGAGGTGTGTCCTATCCATACTAAAAGTACATCTCCATCACAGCTAAGAGAATAGGCACAAGACTCCAGATGATGCAAGCGCTTCGGAGCAATTAAGAATTTAACACCATATCCCCCAATCCCCTAGTGACAAGTCAAAAAAGCTTATCCACCACGGACCGGCGTGCCCAATCGACAGAAGGACGTTCAGGAGAGCGAGGGCAAGGAGCCAGACTGGGAAGGAGGTGCGTTCAAACAACAGTTCTTATACTACTGCAGGTTATGGCACCAGCACCCAGCTATTAGGAACACGGTGGTAACTAGGAGGGGTCAGAATTTTGCAGAATCGCGGAGACGGAGCACGGTTCCGCGCTCACTTACGGAGGATTGGGATTAGATAAAAAAGAACAACACCAAACTGATGAGGCGCCGTGTGTTCGCTGTGCAGGTTGTATAATCTGGCACACACTCAAAAAACTCCAGGAGGATTCTATACAGGATGATGGGGGGGTGTGGGATGTGTTCAAGCAGAGGTTATCAAAATTATCTTCAAAGGGAGAAAGAAAATAAAACGATCATCGTCCATGAAATACACAGAACGTGCCTTTTGGACGACGATGTGAATATCAAAGTACCCAATTACTGTAACTTTTCTATGAACAGTGTGCTGCCTGGTTTATTTATGATGGATTGAGCAAGTCCATAAGATGTGCGCCTGCTGTGTGCGGTGGTGCCGCTGGATACTTTATTAAGAAATAACAATAGATAAAAATAATAAAAAAATTATTAGATAAAAAAAAGATTATTATTGGATTTATAATAAAGTATCCAGAAGCAACCACGCGGGCTCACATTTTATGACTGCTCAATCCATCAATAAATAAAACCAAAAACCAGCAGCACACTGTTCAATAGAAAAGTACAGTAAGTGGGTGAAAGATATATATATATATATACACACACACACAAAGTGCAATAGACGGGAACTAGGCACCTGACCTAAAAAGCCAAAACAAAAATGGACAGAGGAGGGGGAGGGGGGTCGGAACATGAACCTTTTTATACAATCAGCTAATACTGGAGGCACAAAACCGAAATAGGAATCCTATAGAGACGAAAAGTGATCCTTCTACAGACCTATAAGTATACAAGAGGCCTGGAGACTCCCCAAAATCGCACATGTCGCTTATGATCTCCCATCACTGCAGACCAATCTAAATAATCAGTTTATGTAATGATAACAATTCATCCCCTGGATCCAGCGATCAGAACACAGTACAGGAGAGATTCTGGATAACAGGGGGTGTGCGCCTTCTATAATCCCCATACAGTGTTACCTGTGTACACCTGCACCACAAGGACAACAAAACACAAAAGGAGCTAGAGAATATAGTGAATATGGCTCATCCACATAACAGGGAAGATCCAAGCAGATGCAACATGTATAACAACAAACAATATCATACACAGGAGAACTGCTAATGTTAATAGTTCAGAGACCAATATTACATAAGAGGGAAAGAAGTACATATAATAAGAGGAAAGCTCAGGTATTATTGATCAGATTCTGATAACAAAGACATTGACGCAACATGTTGTTGAAAAGCTGAATGTGAACAGTAGCCTGAGACGTGGATATTCCTGTATCAGCTACAGCACATGAGGACATGCCGAGGGGGGATCAGGTGATCAGGTACAGGACATGAGGACATGCAGAGGGGGGATCAGGTACAGGACATGAGGACATGCAGAGGGGGGATCAGGTACAGGACATGAGGACATGCAGGGGGGGGATCAGGTACAGCAAATGAGGACATGCAAGGGGGGGGGGGGGCAGGAGGGGGGGCAGGGTACTGCGACATGAGGACAGGACAAGGAGGGGGGGCAGGTACAGGACATGCAGAGGGGGGGGGGGGGGGATCAGGTACAGGACATGGGACATGCGAGGGGGGGGGTGGGGAACAGGTACAGGACATGCGGACATGCAGAGGGGGGGGGGGATCGGTACAGGACATGGAGGACATGCAGAGGGGGGGGGATAGGTACAGGAATGAGGACAATGGCGAGGGGGGGGGATCAGGTACAGGACATGCAGAGGGGGGGGGGGGATCAGGTACAGGACATGAGGACATGCAGAGGGGGGGGGGATCAGGTACAGGACATGAGGACATGCAGAGGGGGGGGGGATCAGGTACAGGACATGAGGACATGCAGAGGGGGGGGGATCAGGTACAGGACATGAGGACATGCAGAGGGGGGGGGGGGGGATCAGGTACAGGACATGAGGACATGCGAGGGGGGGGATCAGTAACAGGACATGAGGACATGAGGGGGGGGATCAGGTACAGGACATGAGGACATGCAGAGGGGGGGGGGGATCAGGTACAGGACATGAGGACATGCAGAGGGGGGGATCAGGTACAGGACATGAGGACATGCAGAGGGGGGGGGATCAGGTACAGGACATGCAGAGGGGGGGGGGCTCAGGTACAGGACATGAGGACATGCAGAGGGGGGGGGATCAGGTACAGGACATGAGGACATGCAGAGGGGGGATCAGGTACAGGACATGAGGACATGCAGGGGGGGATCAGGTACGCCATGAGGATGCAGGGGGGGGATCAGGTACAGCACATGAGGACATGCAGGGGGGGGATCAGGTACAGCACATGAGGACATGCAGGGGGGGGATCAGGTACAGGACATGAGGACATGCAGGGGGGATCAGGTACAGGACATGAGGACATGCAGGGGGGGATCAGGTACAGGACATGAGGACAAGGAGAAGTGGGGGTGATCAGGTACAGCACATGAGGACAAGGAGAAGTGGGGGTGATCAGGTACAGCACATGAGGACAAGGAGAAGTGGGGGTGATCAGGTACAGCACATGAGGACAAGGAGAAGTGGGGGTGATCAGGTACAGGACATGAGGACAAGAGAGGGGGGGTGATCAGGTACAGGCACATGAGGACAAGGGAAGGGGGGATCAGGTACAGGACATGCAGAGGGGGGGATCAGGTACAGGACATGAGGACATGCAGAGGGGGGGGGGATCAGGTACAGGACATACCGACAGCAGGAGGGGGTGGGGGGGAGGGACCAGAGTACAGCACATGAAGACATGCAGGGAGGGGGATCAGTTACAGAACATGAGGTGTGAGCCGGCACTAGGACCTCGTGCTGCACTCAGAGAGAAGTTGCAGGAAGCCGCTCGCAGTGCGGAAGTTATACCCGGAATATACAGTAACCGTCAGACTGGACCATCCAACCCCTGAGAGCAGGCAGGGCGGAGTTTATAGTTTAGCCCGGCCGCTTTCTTTCACATACAGCGCTCAGGACACGGTGACAGTTGTGCCGGACGCAGTGCCCAAACCCCCTCCCCCTGAGGGGAGCAACGGTCGCGCCCCGCTGACTATGGTGCCGGCCGGATAATAACTTGTAAGGCTATGGCCAGTAACGGTCTGGCAGGACCATTCCATCCCCCACAGGGGGGGGGGGACCGGCCATGTACTTAGTGACAGGAGATTATCCCCCTGACAATAGCGGCGCCGTCCTGACTGACTGGCAGCCACTTACCTGTCACCCTCCGGAGGATTATCACCGCACGGGTCACAGGCCACAACTATAGAGGTTTGTTTTGCTGTCAGTTGGCTGTCACTCCGGAGCAGCACGCCCACAGCCTCCTGTCAGCGAGCGGACAATACGGGCAGCCACACGCACACAGGTTCCTCACCTACACAGTGGATGAGCCGGTGCCTCCAGGAGTCGAGTTCCCGCCGGAATCCCTTCCTCTCCGCCGTGCACCGAGGGCTCCGGCACTGGGCAGCCATTCTGTCGGTTCCCTTTTTCCATCTGCGTCTGACGTCACCGCTCGTCACTCACCATTCACTCCTCGCACAGGCACAGGAGCAGGGGGCGGGGCCCTAGGCGGTGATTGACGGGCGTCTCGTCCTGCCCCGGCGCGGGGTGGGCGGGCTCTCGCGTGATTGGCAGCTGGAGCTGTCACAGGACTCTGTGTGTGTGGTCGGAAGGGACAATCCCGTGTGACGACGTGTCCTTGTAATTATCAGCGTCCCCATTGTTAATTCTGCATATTAATCAGGTCACGTGACGGTAATTAATGCTTGCGGAGAACACACTTCGTGTTGAGGAGCTTTTTGATGACTTTTCTGCTGTTGAAAAATTTCAAGGAATTGTCCAGAGAGGAGAATTTTTTTTTTTTTTTTTAATTTTTTATTTTTTTGGTAAAATATAAAGCTCGGCGACTTGTGACGTGATATGTCATGTGACTCTGAGGCGTGTGACCCGTATGGTGTTAAAGGAGTTGTCCTTTTGTCATCTGTGCATTATCCGGCGGTTTCCGGATTTAGGTAGGGGATATGCAAAAGAAATATAAAAGTTAAGGCCAGCACTGACTTATTAGCTTGTCCCAACTACTCAAATGATTGGGTTACCTATACAGTGACCCGAGTGGCATCCAAAATTTTCACGTTCCCATAGACCTCTATGGGAAGCAGGGTCAGGGCATACCTGGGCAAGTGCTGGGGCCCAGAGCTGCTGCAGGGGCCCACATAAGGCTGTACATAAGGAATCCATGGGGGTGAGGGGGGCTGTATATAAAATAACCATAAGGGAGGATGTTTGGCATGATAAACTAGGGAATATTTTAGGGAACAGGATTTTAATGCCGCCGCTTGTAGTTCATTGCAAAGGGGCCCAAGGGGCCTACTGAGACCTGGAGCCTGATGGGAAGGCATGAGCCGCAGACATTGGGGCACATTTACTTACCCGTCCTGATGCGTTCCCTGAAAGTGCAAGTGATAGATTCACTAAGATTGTGTGCCCGATATCCTGCATGTGTCGCTTCCCCGCTCAGGTCCACCGGAGTTCACCTTCTTCTTCCTGGTGTATGTAAGTGCTGATCTTGTGACACAATTTGAAACTTAAATCCTCTGCTCAGTCCGAATCAGTCAGATCGCCCAACGGCCCGCCCCCCGATTTCTGTCGCATGAAAGCCGGTGCAGCTGTGCCAAAATCCAATCGCGTCGACAAAATCCCCAGTTAAATACCTGTCACAACGGCGCAAATCCTGGAAACATCTGAAAATACGACAAAAGTGCGGCCGCAGACCCTTAGTAAATAAGCCCCATTGAGAGTTTTCTATAAGCTCCACACAGATCTATGGAAAAGACACTCATGTAAATGGAACCATGGAAATTAATTTATCACTGTTACATCCCTGGTCATGTGATATCACACAGGTGCACCAGGGAACTTGCAAGTTTCCACTGTAGACGCATTTTGCTAGTAAAACAGAATATTATATGTTATTTTATAACTCATTATACACCATAACAGTTAGCAAGGGGTAGATATTTTTACAATTTTAAGCATCATATTACAATTAGACTAAGAAAAATATTTAAAAAAGAAAGAAATATAGCGATAACCAGAAAATAAGAGACAAAATGGCCGTACATTATACCCTGGGACATACCCCAGGACCTGCTAAAACATCGAAAAACTGCTATTCTAATTGAGCCCATTATTTTTCGGATGTCACTGTATTTCTTTTTTCATTTTTTTTTCTTAGTCTATTTGTAATACGATGCTTAAACTCCTTGAGTCTATCATTAGTAATTGGAATTATTTCCCCCTTCACCCTACACAACCTTAGGGCTCATTCAGACAAACGTTATGGGGACCAATATCCGTATGTTATGACCGACAGAGCCGGTTTTATAAACCATTCAAATACTGAATCAAGATAAAACCACAATTTTATTGGTATACAATAAAACGCACTTAAAAAGGCACATCCCACGTGTGCTGCTCTATTCCACTGCTACAATAAAACCGTGTACTTTCCTCACCGCGGTCTATGAATATGGTTAGTGTAAACATGGACAGAAGAAAGTGTAAACAAGCATACCCAATGGTTCAACAATAGAAAAAATATTTTCTGTTTTTAAATATTTTTCTTAGTCTAATTGTAATATGATGCTAAAATTGTAAAAATATCTACCCCTTGCTCCAGTTATGTGTATATATGAGTTATAAAATACATATAATATTCTGTTTTACTAGCAAAATGCGTCTACAGTGGAAACTTGCAAGTTCCCTGGTGCACCTGTGTGATATCACATGACCAGGGATGTAACAGTGATAAATTAATTCCATGGTTCCATTTACATGAGTGTCTTTTCCATAATCTGTGTGGAGCTTATAGAAAACTCTCAATGGGGCTTTTTACTAAGGGTCTGCGCCGCACTTTTGTCGTATTTTCAGATGTTTCCAGGATTTGCGCCGTTGTGACAGGTATTAACACTGGGGATTTTGTCGCAGCGCATTGTGATTTTGGCACAGCTGCACCGGCTTTCATGCGACAGAAATGGGGGGGCGGGCCGTTGGGCGATCTGACTGATTCGACTGAACGCAGATTTAATTTCAATTGTGTCACAATCACACTTACATACACCAGAGAGAAAGAAGGTGAACTCCGGTGGACCTGAGCGGAAGCACCACCATGCGATATCGGGCACACAATCTTAGTGAATCTATCACTTGCACTTTCAGGGAACGCATCAGGAGGGGTAAGTAAATGTGCCCCAATGTCTGCGGCTCATGCTCCTTCCCATCAGGCTCCAGGTCTCAGTAGGCCCTTGGGCGACAGAGCCTCATTGGCCCCTTTGCAATGAACTACAACGGCGGCATTAAAATCCTGTTCCCTAAAATATTCCCTAGTTTATCATGCCAAACACCTCCCCTTATGGTTATTTTATATACCCCCCCTCACCCCCAATGGATTCATTAGATAGAGTCCCCATTACCCCCCATGGATTCCTTATGTACCAGCCTTATGTGGGCCCCTGCAGCAGCTCTGGGCCCCAGCACTTGCCCAGGTATGCCCTGACCCTGCTCCCATAGAGGTCTATGGGAACGTGAAAATTTCGGATGCCACTCGGGTCACTGTATAGGTAACCACTCATTTGAGTAGTTGGGACAATCTAATAATCAGTGCTGGCCTTAACGTTTATATTTCTTTTGCATATCCCCTACCTAAATCCGGAACACCGGATAATGCACAGATGACAAAAGGACAACTCCTTTAACACCATACGGGTCACACGCCTCAGAGTCACATGAACTATCACGTCACAAGTCCCCGAGCTTTATATTTCCACAAAAAAAAAAAAAAATTCCTCCTCTCTGGACAATTCCTTGAAATTTTTCACACAGCAGAAAATGTCATCAAAAAGCTCCTCAACACAAGTGTGTTTCTCGCAAGCATTAATTACCGTCACGTGACCTGATTAATATGCAGAATTAACAATGGGGACGCTGATAATTACAAGGACACGTCGTCACACGGGATTGTCCCTTCCGACCACACACCCAAGTCCTGTGACAGCTCCAGCTGCCAATCACGCGAGAGCCCGCCCACCCCGCGCCGGCAGGACGAGACGCCCGTCATCACCCGCCTATGGCCCCGCCCCCTGCTCCTGTGCCTGTGCGAGGAGTGAATGGTGAGTGACGAGCGGTGACGTCAGACGCAGATGGAAAAGGGACCCGACAGAGGCTGCCCATGCCGGAGCCCTCGGTGCACGGCGGAGGAGGGATTCCGGCGGACTCGACCCTGGAGGCACCGGCTCATCCACTGTGTAGGTGAGAACCTGTGTGCGTGTGGCTGCCCGTATTGTCCGCTCGCTGACAGGAGGCTGTGGCGTGCTGCTCCGGAGTGACCAGCCAACTGACAGCAAAACAAACCTCTATAGTTTATGGCCTGTGACCCGTTCGGTGAGAATCCTCCGGAGGTGACAGGTAGGTGGCTGCCATGCATCACCGACGGCGCCCGCTATTCAGGTGATAATCTCCTGTCACTAGTACACGGCCGGTGCCCCCCCCCTCCCCCTGTGGGGATGGAATGGTCCTGCCAGACCGTTACTGGCCATAGCCTTACAAGTTATTACTCCGGCCGGCACCATAGTCAGCGTGGGCGCAAACGTGCTGCTCCCCTCAGGGGTTGGGGGGTTTGGGCACTGTCCGGCTACAACTGTCACCGTGTCCTGAGCGCTGTAGTGAAAGAAAGCGGCCGGGGCTAAACTTAACTCCCCCTCCTGCTCTCAGGGGGTTGGATGGTCCAGTCTGACGGTTACTGTATATTCCGGGTATAACTTCCGCACTGCGAGCGGCTTCCTGCAACTTCTCTCTGGTGCAGCACGAGGGTCCTAGTGCCGGCTCACACCTACCTCAGTCTGTAAAACTGATCCCCCTCCCTGCATGTCCTCATGTCCTGTACCTGGTCCCCCCCACCCCTCCTTGTCCTCATGTCCTGTACCTGATGCCCCCCTCTGCATGTCCTCATGTCCTGTACCTGATCCCCCCCCCTCTGCATGTCCTCATGTCCTGTACCTGATCCCCCCCCCTGCATGTCCTCATGTCCTGTACCTGATCCCCCCCCCTGCATGTCCTCATGTCCTGTACCTGATCCCCCCCCCCTCTGCATGTCCTCATGTCCTGTACCTGTCCCCCCCCCCTCCTGCTGTCCTCATGTCCTGTACCTGATCCCCCCCCCCCCTGCATGTGCTGTTCCTGATCCCCCCCCACCTCTGCTTTTCCTCATGTCCTGTACCTGATCCCCCCTCTGCATGTCCTCATGTCCTGTAACCTGATCCCCCCTGCATGTCCTCATGTCCTGTACCTTGATCCCCCCCTGCATGTCCTCATGTCCTGTACCTGTTCCCCCCCCCTAAGGTCCTCATGTCCTGTACCTGATCCCCCCTCTGCATGTCCTCACTGTGCCCTGTCCTGATCCCCCCTCTGCTTGTCCTCATGTCCTGTACCTGATCCCCCCCCCTCTGCTTGTCTCATGTCTGTACCTGATCCCCCCTCTGCTTTCCTCATGCTGTACCTGATCCCCCCCCCTGCATTCCTCATGTGCTCCCTGATCCCCCCCCTGCATGTCCTCTTGTGTACCGATCCCCCCCTCTGCATGTCGCTCATGTCCTGTACCTGATCCCCCTCTGCATGTCCTCATGTCCTGTACCCTGATCCCCCTCTGCATGTCCTCATGTCCCTGTACCTGTCTCCCCCCCTCGCATGTCCTCATGTCCTGTACCTTCCTGCCCCCCCCCCTGCATGTCCTCATGTGCTGTACCTGATCCCCCCCTCTGCATGTCCTCATGTCCTGTACCTGATCCCCCCCTCTGCATGTCCTCATGTCCTGTACCTGTTCCCCCCTCTGCATGTCCTCATGTCCTGTACCTGTTCCCCCCCCCTCTGCATGTCCTCATGTCCTGTACCTGATCCCCCCCCCCTCTGCATGTCCTGCATGTCCTGTACTGCCCCCCCCCTCTGCATGTCCTCATGTTCCTGTACCTGCCCCCCCCCCCTCATTCCTCCATTCTGTACCGCGACCCCCCTCATTCCCATTTCCTGTACTGCCCCCCCCCCCCCTGCATGTCCTCATGTGCTGTACCGGATCCCCCCCTGCATGTCCTCATGTCCTGTACCGGATCCCCCCCTGCATGTCCTCATGTCCTGTACCTGATCACCTGATATCCCCCTCTGCATGTCCTGTACCTGATCCCTGCATGTCCTCATGTCCTGTACCTGATTCCGCCTGATGCCCCCCCTGCTGTCTCAGTCCTGTACCTGTATCCCCCCCTGCATGTCCCTCATTTCCTGTACCTTATCCCCCCCTGCAGGTCCTCATTGTCCGTACCTGATCCCCCCCCGCCTCTTCTGTCCTCATGTCCTGTACCTGATCCCCTCCCCCTGCATGTCCTCATGTCCGTACCTGATCCCCCCTGCAGTCCTCTGTCCTTTTCCTGATCCCCCCCCCTCGTGCATGTCCTCATTGTCCCTGTACTGATCCCCCCCCTGCAGTCCTCATGTCCTGTCCGATCCCCCCCCCCTGCGATGTCCTCATCGTACCCTGATCCCCTCCCCCCCCTGCATTGGTCCTCATGTCCTGTACCTGATCCCTCCCCCTCCTGCCATGTGCTGTAGAGCTGATGACAGAATATTCACGTGCTCAGGCTAACGTTCACATTCACTTGTCACAACATGTTGCGTCAATTGTTTGTATCAGAATCTGATCAATAATAACTGAGCTTGTCCTCTTATTATAGATACTTCTTTCCCTCTTAGTAATATTGGTGGTCTCTGAACTTGAACATTTCAGTTCTCCTGTGTAATATATTGTTTGTTGTTATACATGTGACATCTGCTTGGATCGGAAGTCCGTGTTATGTGGATGGCCATATTCACTATATTCTCTAGCTCCTTTTGTTTGTTGTCCTTGTGGTGGCAGGTGTACACAGGTAACACTGGAGGGGGACTATCGAAGGCGCGCACACTTCCCCTGTACCAGATCTCTCTCCTTTACTGTTCTGATCGCTGGATCCCAGGGGATGATTGTTATCATTACATAAACTGATTATTTAGAGATTGGTCCTGCAGTGGATGGGAGATCCATAATCGACATGTGCGATTTTGGGGAGTCTCCAGGCCTCTTGTATACTTATAGGTATGTATAAGGATCACTTTGTGTCCGCTCGGTTTGGTGCCTCCAGTATTCGCTGATTGTATACAAAGGTTCATGTTCCTACCCCCTCCCCCTCCTTCTGTCCGATTTTTTTGTGTTAGCTTTTTAGTCCAGGTGCCTAGTTTTCCCGTCTATTGCACTTGTCTTGTGTGGTGTATATATATGGTATAGATATATAATAGTATATATATCTTGTCTCTCTCTCTCCATTGTGGCTGCTGGTTTTTGTTTTTATAATTTTAATTGATGGATTGAGCAAGTCCAATTGTGAGCCCCCGCTGTGGGGTGCTTCTGATCTTACTTTATTATAATCACAATATCAAATCTTTTTTTTATTATATATATTTTATATTTATTTTTATTATTGTATTTAATAAGTAAATCCAGAGTGCACCACAAGCACCACAGCAGGCGCACATCTTATGGACTTGCTCAATCCATCAATAAATAAAACCAGCAGCACATGTTTTCAATAAGAAAATTACAGTGTAAGGGGTAATTTATTCATCCGTCGTCCAAAAAGGCAACGTTTCTGTTATGTTCATACGTGATCGTTTTATTTTCTCCTTTTGATATATTTGTATCCATCTGCTAAACACATCCCCCACCCCCCATCCTGTGGATCTCCGGATTTATTTGGGTGGTGCAGATTATACACCGCACACTGAACACACGACGCCTCATTCAGTTTGTGTTGTTATTTTTATCTAATCCCATCCCGTAAGAGGCGACCTGTGCCCCCGGATCTGCAAATATTCTGACCCCACCCTGTGTACTAATAGCTGGGTGCTGGTGCCATAAACTGCAGAGTAGAAGAACGTGTTGATTTTGAAGCACGCTCCTTCCCAGCTGGCTCCGTGCCTCGCTCTCCTGAACGTCTTCTGTCATTGGGCACGCCGGTCCGTGGTGGATAACCTTTGTTTGGCACTGTCTACTAGGGAGGATTGGGGGATACTGGTTGGTTACATTCGTAATTGCTGCTCCGAAGCGCTTGCATCATCTGGAGTCTGTGCCTATTCTCTTAGCTGTGATGGAGATGTACTTTTAGTATGGATAGGACACACCTCCCCCTGTTTAAGTAAGCCTTCAGTGTCCCCCAGCAACAACGCTCCATTTGCATCTGCAGTATTAGGGGGTCCACGGTCAGGGACCCCCTCTGGCTGGCTGACTTGCTTCGGCTTAACCTTCATAGCCTGAATCCCTTCCGTCAATCACCATCCCCCCCCCCCCCTTGTGCTGGTGCTCTTATACAACCTTTGGAGACTCTACCCAAGGGAGCCCTCCTCACCTCTCGTGGGACGTTCGGAAATAATTGACGAGTTTCAATCAATTGAAGGAATGATCCCGGCACTTCAAGTCGAGGGTGGTCCAAAAATGAAATGTTTTTTTTAATTACAAAATCTTCGACAAGTTAATACAGAATAACTGCAAACATGCGTTTTTAGGCTCCTCCCGAGCCTTTCGCCCAGCCGATACTACTGCTGGATGTAAAAATGTTTAAAGACTCAAGGTAAGCAATGAGTGTGTGGCGCTCAATTTCCGTTCTGCCCCGCCGCTCCTCTGATCTGACCGACTATCCGTGTCGCGTGTATCGATCATTTCCTTCGCGTCATCAGTCACATGGTCCATCCTCTGTGATAGCCTTGTTACCGCATCTTTCGCGAGTGCCTCGAGTTGGTTATGTTATGCAGTGAGAATATACAGTATACAATTGCGAGTTAAATCGTTTAATCTTAACCCTAATGTATTATAACATTAGTATTTCACATGGTATTATATTTTATACAGCATATAACGTGCAATCCAAATATAGAACAGAAATATAAAGGTATAACACTATACTTATAACTAATGTTAGTAGTTACTATGTAAATAATAAGGGGTGGAAGTTAAACAGTTTCTCGTATGGATCATGGTACAGTCGCATATTGATTAGAATGTTCATCTTAACAAACCTAAATAAGAATTCTCTAATAACCATTCTTCTCCTTCTCCCCCAATCCTTTAGAACTCCAATTATTCATGTATCTGGTAAAAAAACAATAAATAAGAAATCAGACTAAAAGTGGAGACAAATTTCATAATCCCGCGGTCTGTGCAGAACCAGATGGGTTTCCAGGTTTATTTATACATCATGTATGCCAAAATGCCTCTTCCGGTAGGAATTAAGTTGGTGATGTCTCTGTCTCCACTCACTTCTCGGTGGATTCCCTTTTCTCGCTTCCCCTGCTCTTTTCCTTGCGGTCCATCCTGCTTTGCATTTTTTTTAAAAGTGTCGGTCTCGTTAACCGTCGGTTTTTCCGCTTCCTAATGGTGGGCTTATGCGACCAAATGCGATCCCTACACGCTGGGTGGCTCGCCGACGTATAGTAGCCACGTGCATTTTGATGGTATAATATTACTTCCTTGGATGACAGTAAAGTAACCCTTTATATTTATCTTATAATAATGATGCGCGGCCTGATGAGGGGGGGAAGCATGTATCGCTTTTATTAACATTGCTACTGACACGTTGGCAGCTTCAACAAGGAAAGGCACATTTTTTCTCTTTGTGGTCAATAGGGTTGTCTAGTTGATTTTTTTTTTTTTTCCAGAAATATAGCGACAACCAGAAAATAAGAAACAAAATGGCAGTACATTATACCCTGGGACATACCCCAGGACCTGCTAAAACACCGAAAAACTGCTATTCTAATTGAGCCCATTATTATACACCTAGTGGATATCGGCGCACGGACCTTAGTGAATCCCGGCCCGGACCCGAATCAGCGTCGGAGAACCCGCTGCTAGATCGTGACTGGACAAGTAAATCTGCCCCCAATATATCAATATCCGGCTGGATATTGGTCCCCACTGACACCTTTGGGCACATGTTGTCTCACTGCACCATGACCATGCACGGAGAATTATAGGACATGTTTATTTTGTCGTGTTACGGTTCCGCTGCTTGCTTCTCTATGGAAAGGGGAGGGGTGAGCAATACTCACTCCTCTCTCCTGCACATGGCCCCGGCCCAGGAGAGCATATGTTTGTCTGAATGTACCCTTACAACTGGGACATGTCCTGGTACTACCGGGACTTGCTCTAGTTTGTGAGGTATTACCAACAGAGGGAGTTTCTCAAGACCAATTTGGGAAACCTAAAAATGTAAAAAAGACAAGTTGATCCAAGCCAGGTATTTGTCTATTGAAGGGATAGGTTGAAGTCTATTCAAGGGATGTAGAATAATATGACCATTTAGGGGGAGGGCTGCCTCTGAGACCACTGCCTGTGGACCAATACGAGGTAATGGCTTGCCCAATTTACTGACCTTTTCACATGTTCTGGGAGTTCTATATGAATATGAAGCCCCCATATTCAGGAAGCTGTGATGCACCGTAGGTTTTGTGTGTCAATGGATCCATGGACTATCCCAAACTCCCTACATCAATGATAATGGGATGCCCATGTGTCTGTCACCAATTTGTAAGTGGTCTTTACTTGGACCACTTTTGATAAATATCGCTGCATAACCCTCAAATGTCTACTAATTTGCAGATATACTGATGGTAGTCATGACCCCGCGTCCCTTGTCACTAAGGTCCTTACAGTTGCCAATGTCTCTTGCTTCAAGTAGTCTCTTTTCTCACTGCCTCATACATCACACCCTTTAAGATAGCGATGGCTAAATGACCAGGTCAGATCATTGTCAAGTCTTGTGATATGTATCCCCGTGGAAAGAAAACTGAGAAACCAATGACAAGGTCATGGTCATCCAAGACTTATTGATGCATGTTGAGAGCAAAGGATAATCTGTAATGTCTAATCTCATGGAAGAGCAACTGTAGGAAATGTAGCCGAAAGAGTTAAATGGGAATTCCAATTTTAGACATTTATGGCATGTCTTCTGGGGCATGCCTCTATATCCAGCACTGGTGTCCCTCAACCCTCATCCTGCTAGAGAAAATGGATATTGTTACTTCTAGTTCACCAGGTTTAAAGAAAGTCTGAACAAAGCAGACAGACTGTCAAGGCTCTGAGTCAGTGAACCCCCCATCTAAGTGGCACCCCGTCTTCACCAGAACCCACAGCAAAGGATGGTCTTGCTGCAGCGTGGTGCCACCAGCTCATCCAACAGGTGCCACTAGCCCGCGGTGGCAGCCAATGTCGTGGTACAGGTATGGCAGGCATTCTTGTAGTCAGAAGCAGGCAGATGTTCAGGGCTGGCGGCAGAGATGCAGAGTCAGGGACGGAGCAAAAGATCAAGGCTGGCAGAGAGAGAGCGACGTCAGGGTTAGGTCCGGGGTCACAACAGGAAATCAGCGCAGAAGTGGGAACGGGGACATGGACAGAAACAACCAACGCTAGGGAAGATTTCTCTATGGCTAAAAGCTTAAAGATCCGGTTGGGAATGATGGGAGCCGCCGGTTTAAATGCAAACCCGGAACTGGCCGGTGCCAATTAACGGTATGCTCGCCCTTTAAATCTATGAGAATTGGCGTGTGTGTGCCCTAAGGAGCAGGGATGAGCGCACGGACCAGCAGAACCGGAAGCAGGAGCGTGGAGTGGTAAGTGTGCACTGGAACAGGCGTCACCACGGAGAGGGGCACGGGTGTGCCTGCGATCCTAGATGTGGATCGTAGGGACACCCGTGATACAGACCCAGAAATGGACCACCATGGAAGGTAATTTGGTCTCATGCATTTTTTTTCTTTTACGTGATGCATGTACTGTACATTGCTGATTTAATTTCCACTATGCTTTTCTATAACAAATAGGATAGCGGAAAGCCCTTAGGCAGATATGAACCAGGCCCAGATTTTTATTATGTTATTTCATCAAATTTCAAAAACAATGTACACCATATACACTTACCGGCCACTTTATTAGGTACACCATGCTAGTAACGGGTTGGACCCCCTTTTGCCTTCAGAACTGCCTCAATTCTTCGTGGCATAGATTCAACAAGGTGCTGGAAGCATTCCTCAGAGATTTGGTCCATTAACATGATGGCATCACACAGTTGCCGCAGATTTCCGGGTGCACATCCATGATGCGAATCTCCGTTCCACCACATCCCAAAGATGCCTATTGGATTGAGATCTGGTGACTGGTGGAGGCCATTTGAGTACAGTGAACTCATTGTCATGTTCAAGAAACCAGTTCTTAGATGATTCCAGCTTTATGACATGGCGCATTATCCTGCTGAAAGTAGCCATCAGCTGTAGGGTACATTGTGGTCATAAAGGGATGGACATGGTCAGCAACAATACTCAGGTAGGCTGTGGCGTTGCAACGATGCTCAATTGGTACCAAGGGGCCCAAAGAGTGCCAAGAAAATATTCCCCACACCATGACACCACCACCACCAGCCTGAACCGTTGATACAAGGCAGGATGGATCCATGCTTTCATGTTGTTGACGCCAAATTCTGACCCTACCATCCGAATGTCGCAGCAGAAATCGAGACTCATCAGACCAGGCAACGTTTTTCCAATCTTCTACTGTCCAATTTCGATGAGCTTGTGCAAATTGTAGCCTCAGTTTCCTGTTCTTAGCTGAAAGGAGTGGCACCCGGTGTGGTCTTCTGCTGCTGTAGCCCATCTGCCTCAAAGTTCGACGTACTGTGCGTTCAGAGATGCTCTTCTGCCTACCTTGGTTGTAACGGGTGGCGATTTGAGTCACTGTTGCCTTTCTATCAGCTCGAACCAGTCTGCCCATTCTCCTCTGACCTCTGGCATCAACAAGGCATTTCCGCCCACAGAACTGCCGCTCACTGGATGTTTTCTCTTTTTCGGACCATTCTCTGTAAACCCTAGAGATGGTTGTGCATGCAAATCCCAGTAGATCAGCAGTTTCTGAAATACTCAGACCAGCCCTTCTGGCACCAACAACCATGCCACGTTCAAAGGCCTCAAATCACCTTTCTTCCCCATACTGATGCTCGGTTTGAACTGCTGGAGATTGTCTTGACCATGTCTGCATTCCTAAATGCACTGAGTAGCCGCCATGTCATTGGCTGATTAGAAATTAAGTGTTAATGAGCAGTTGGACAGGTGTACCTAATAAAGTGGCCGGTGAGTGTATATATATATATATATATATATATATACATATATATATATACACACAAATTCTACATGAACGAAACAAGTCCTCGTTAAGCCATTGTAAGGCCGAGTTACATCACTTTTTTGCCATAAGTTGTAACAACACATCGAGGGGATTCCAACGTGTCCTTACAACGTATGACACAGAAGTATCCCATTGTATGAGCATAGGTCGTCGACGGACCCCTCCTTCCCCTTGAATGCTGGGGTGTAGTCCACCACAGCTGCAGCCGGTGATTGGCTGCTGCTTATATACAGGGTGTTAACCCAGTGATGTCACTGTCCCTATATGGACAGTGACTTGACCAGGTCCCCCCCCTCCTGCTGAGTGACGTATGCGCTCAGCATGCCTTGGGGAGGGATGCTGTACGATGCATCCACTCTCCATAGTCTTCTATTGCCTCCACTGAGCACATACGTCGCTCATCAGGAGGGAGCAGCATTCAAAGACTGAGCTTGCTACGTCTTTCCATCCTGCTTTTTTCTAGGGAAATGAAATAAAGAGCTCTGACGGAGGCAGCAACTATGCCTCCGTTTGGCACTTGTATCCTTGGTTCTGCTGCCCACTCATCGAAACTGCCAGCTTGGCCTAAAGTTTCAGTAAGCACGGGACCCAATGCAGTCATTCATTGGCACCTGTGGATCCCAATGATTTTTGTTTGATTGGCGTGATTGGTTTTACAGAATTCCCACAGGAGTGATTGGATAGAATCGGTTTGGGGGTCGATAGAGTTTGGTGTCCCATGTTCATAAAAGAAGATTACTTCTTTTTGTGGACCTCTACTGAATATAGATGCTGTTGAGGTCACAGGGCTCCAGCCAACCTACGGCCGTCTCTGGTGACATTGGAAGCCAACAAAATTAACTTAAATTTAACTTAATTGGCTTAATTGAAACCATTTGCAAAGATATTGGGGTACATTTACTTACCCGTCCCGTTGTGTCTGCCGATCCGGAATGTCCGATGAGGATTCGGAACTGCTGCGATTCACTAAGATTGTGCATCCAATTTCCTGCATCTGTTGCTTCCCCGCCCAGGTCTGCCGGAGTTCACCATCTTCTTCCCGGTGCATGTAAGTGCACGTCTTGTGATACAATTTTGAAAGTTAAATTCTGCTGTTTGTCCGGATTGTCCGACAGCCATGCCACCGATTTGTGTCGCATGAAAGCCGGCGCCAATGCACCACAATCCGCTCGTGTGCGACAAAACCCCTGGGCAATTCAGGGCAAATCAGAAATATTCGGGAAACCCGACGGAAATGCGTCCAACGGACCCTTAGTTAATGGGAAATTCAGAGTAGGGTTTTACAATGTGAGTCAATTCAAAGATGATATCATACAATATGAATATTATACAATGGAGATGTAATACTGAGTAAATATCACTTCCTACACCTGATTGATCTGAACACAAATCATTACATCTATGATCCCCGGTAGGCATGTCCTTGGATACACGATTGATATTTGGAATTACTGGAGAACTGGTAGATGAATTTAGATAAAATACAGAATTTTTATCTCTCTGTGTCTACACATAATGCCTGAAAATGTGATAAGTAATGGACATAATAATTCCCCCTAGGATACTTCTGATGTTGAATTTCATTTACTGTTATTATAAAGGTAAGTTATCCAGAGTTAATTGAGCCAAGGTAATTACATTGCCAAAGTAGCCACCGAAATTGACCCTATTCCCAAAGCTGGACACATAAGAAACACACAGTAGAAATTAGATTTCACAGTAGTTTGTTTTACTGGCCACTATGATGCTGGAAGTCACAGGTCACTGACAGAGCGCCATTAAAAAACAGCAACACTTGAGGACAAAATTCATCAATCTGTCAGCTGTCAATGTCCCATCATTTTGATAGATCTTCAAAGTGACACCCACCCACCCTGATATTGATTATAGCGTGTACTTGTACAGATGTAAGGGTTTCAGCTCACTTTTCCCTCTAAACCATAGACATATGTAATGTGGCTCTGAAATATTCTGTGCTTTTGCCAAATATTTATTACCCCTAGCACATAAATTCCAGCATTGCCTAAAAATTATACATTTTGATGGTCCGGATTTTGAGCCTGTTGGGGGAAATCACAGTCTAAGGCTACATTCACACGAACGTGTGGGGGACGTATATACGGCCAACGTATATATGACGTATATACATCCCCCATACACTTCTATGGGCTCACGGCCCTGTACGGGAGTGGTACGGTGCAGCACACGTGTGGCACCATACCACTACATAGCCCGTAGAAAGATAGGACATGTCCTATCTAACTATGTAATACCGTGCCCTGCGCTGTATATTCCTATGGAGAGGGGCGGGGGTGAGCTGCGCTCATCCCCTGCTCCTCTCCGCAGCACCGATGTATGCCCGCCATGAATGTAGCTACTGACAATTTGTTTATATTGAGTAAGTTTAGTAGACTGGGGCACTAAATGCAGTTTGCCTGTGTAGTGTGCAGAGGGTGCCAGATTCTGAATCTGTGAATTTACAGCATGGAGGGGCTCTGGTAACATCCCCAGGAGCCCTTTACGCTCATTAGCAAAATTTTAAAAGTTGTCTTTAGAAGTTAGGAGGTCATGCATAACAAAAATCTTTTTAGAAGTTAGGAGGTCATGCATAACAAAAAAATATGTCATCTTTTTTTTCACATCCGCCAAAAAATGTGCTTCTAATCCACTTTTGCCACACAAAAGGTGGTTGCCTAGCAACATTTTAGAAAAAAGTTAACAGTTACCAAGACAAACAACACAAACGGAGAAGAATAATCGACAAGCCATCTTACAACAGAGAAACAAACTAAATTTCAGATGCAGAAGAATAGTCTGAACAGAGCCGAGATCAAAATACCAAGAATGCAGAAAACAAGTCTCTCTCTCACATGGTACAAAATTATAACTAGCACTAAAGTGAGGGCAAACAAAACACTGATAGGAAAGTAGAGAAACCCCCCACCCACCTAATTGGAGCAGAGATCTGTCGGTTAGAACTGATTATTGTTGCTGGACTAGAGCAGACCGTCGGAGGATAAGGGTGTGGAGCAATCAACTTCAAACAGCCAGCAACCTAAGCCCTTGTTCACACAAGTAAAGAACAAATGGAAGACAAAAATAAATCAGCATCTCCTCAGTCGCACACCAAACACCAAGGACCATGCTGACTCAGATGTTACAACAGTAAGATACCGTATATACACAAAGCCGTCCCAAGTATAAGCCGATGCCTCTAATTTTACCACCAAAAACTGGGAAAACCTATTGACTCGAGTGTAAGCCGCGGGTGGGAAATGCTTTGGTCACAGCCTCCCAGTATATAGCCAGCAAGTCCCCTGTAGTATATAGCCAGCCAGCCCCCAGTAGTATATAGCCATACAGCCCCTTGTAGTATATAGTGAGCCCCTGTAGTATATAGCCTGCCAGCCCTGTAGTATATAGCCAACCACCTTTATTATATAGCCAGCAAGCCCCATGTAGTACATAGCCAGATAGTCCCCTGTAGTATATATCCAACCCCCTTTATTATATTGCCAGCCCCCTTTAGTGTATAGCCAGCCCCATTTAGAATATAGGCAGCCCTGTGTAGTATATAGCCATCCCAGTGTAGTATATAGCCAGCAAGCCCCCAGTTTTCCCAGCACAAAAAAAAGTAAGTTTATTTTTTTATTGACTCGTGTATAAGGCCAAGGTAGGGTTTTTCAGCACATTTTTGGTGCTGAAAAACTTGGCTTATACACGAGTATATACGGTGATACCCTTTGTTTACATACGTTGAATCTAACAGGGACTTTAACATTTCTTTTATTACATTTTGTAACTTTAAAGGAAACCTACCACTTGTAGTGGCAGGTATAAGAGGGAACTACCGAGCACCAGCTCAGAGTGAGCTGGTGCCGGAGCTTATTTTGTTAGTGTTTTAAACCGCGATACTGCGGTTTAAAACACTTTTAAACTTTATGGCCCGAAGCTGCTTCGGCCAGGGGGTACGCGGTCGGCGCTTACCATGCGCGCGACGTGCGAGCGCTACATAGAAGTGATGGAGAGCCATGCGCACGGTCGCGCGCATGGTGCGCTGAGCGGGTACCTCCCTGCGCCGAAGCAAGTGGTAGGTTTCCTTTAATAACATTTTTAATTTGAATTGAACTCAATTTTTTTAACTGCTAATATTCTTTTTTGAGGCGAAAACTTCTATGATAAATGCCTAGACCAATAGCATGGAACATGTGATCCTCCAGTTTTTGTATAAGGATATTAACAGAATATCAATTCTTTAAAATGAAGGACACTCTAGTAAATGTATTGGGCTCATTTACTTACGCAATCCGTGGCGCGTTCTCCGACGAGGATTCGGGTCTTCCGTCGATTCAGCAAGCTTTGCGTCCACTTCCTGCAGGTGTCACTGCTGCGCCGAGGTCCGCGCGAGTTCACTATCTTCTCTCCGGTGACATGCTATTCGTGATATTGCATCACTTTTTTTTTAAATCCGTGTTTGTTTTTTCCGAATCGTCGGGTTTTCCGACGGCCATGCCCCCATTGCCGTTGCATGAAAGCCAGCGCGATGCGCTGAAATCCGATCGCTTGTGCTAAAATCCGGGGGAATTCGGCGCAAATGAGCCCATTATGTACCAAGATCAGAATCATTGGACTTTCTCGGCGTTTTCAGTGACTATCATGTGCTGCTGATTTCTGGAGCGGAATGCAAATAATTATCACACATGTGAACAGCGACTTACATTGCAATAGGGTATACTGTACTAACGGGGCGGTCCATGTATTCAAATGACTTACAAATTTTTTTTTTCAAGCTGATGATTTTTTTATTTTATTTGCTCAGTTTTTTTGACCCTCTATGTATTTTATAGGACCCCAGCCCATTGCATACAACAATGTGTCATTATCCATATAGACACAGAAACTCTATTCATCCATTTATCATCCCTATAAAAAAAAATAAAACAATGATCAATTATTTTAAATGATGGCTCAATAGCGTGAACTGTTCTCCCCCAAAATTGTTTTGTAGCGCAGTAAATCTTTCTATTGATTGTTCTGCCGCAGATGGCAAAAAAAGAGCCATAATTGTGTGGTGGAACAGGCAATATCCTGTGTGCTCATGAATAGTGAATTGGAAATTCACGCTGGAATATACTGAAATTTCTTAAGTCGCATCACATGATCGCCACAGTGTTGCCTTTCATCATATCCTACTTATAGTCAGGACTTAACAGGGATGGTACTGTGATTAGGAGACACAATTAGCACATAGGCGCTGAGCCCATATGCCAAGGTTACAAAAGAAGATACTAGTGTTTTCTGTTCAGAGTTCATCACCCTGGCAGCTGACCTCTCATTGTCTCTATCTGTGCTAGAATAACATGCAGATCAATAAGAGGACTCTCTGTGAAGATGGAAATTACATACACTTGGCCCCGGCTTACCTTTTATTTCCAGATAATTTCAAGAAAATCCTATTCATCCTTCATGTTCATCACAGCTTAAAACATTCCATGTTATAAATCCTGAAATGTAGCTTTAATAGAACATTAAAGGCATGTACAAACCCGTCACCATTCATGTCAGTTCTTGTCCATACAATGTAAATGTCATTTCTCAAGCTAACAAAACATTAATTCCCAGAAAATCTACCATCAAAATCCATCATGATACCCAGGGCACTTACTCATAGATCCAGGCACCATGACAGGGGTAATCTTTTTATTATTCATGGCCTCCTTCCTTCTAAAATAAACATTTAAAATTAAATAATAAGCCCGAGGGGCTTTGGTGGGTGTTTCCAGAGCCCTTCAGTGATTTCTTTTCTATGTTGTTACGATAAGGAGAGTAGGTTAGGTGGGGGTTAGGTTGACCTGCTGTTCTCATAGTGAATCTGCAGCGCTGAGGGCTTGGAAAAACCCACCGAGCCCCTCAGGCTCATTAGCATTATGTTAACAGTTGATTTTAGAAGGAATGAGACCAGGGATTACAAATATAAAAATATTACTGTGCCTGGATCTATTCCTAGTTTATCCTTGTTTGATTTTGATGGTAGATTTCTTTTAACTATGTTTTTTTTCATCTCTGTGGTCAGCCATATTGGGGGCATACAACCTTCTTTCAACTCTTTATGGTAGACAATGATACTAAAGTATGTGCTCACGGGGGAGACAGATCAAACCACAGCAACCTACCTTCCCTCTTTTATTCCTTGAGAACATGGGAGCAAACATGTTCAAATTAAACATGCCCAATCCTTTTTATTTCCTCTAACATGACTTGTTGTTCTGCTAAAATAAAAAGGACTGGAACACATTAGGCTAATGGGCTAATGGCAACCTTAGATGAGTTTTCCAGGGTCTGGGAGGGGAAACAAACAAAAAAAAAAAGAGTACCTACCCCGCTCTGGCTCCCACTTCCTGTGTTGCATTGGTACTTCAGGTCGTGCACACCTATGTGACGGTAGTGTCGGGGGTCACTGCACCTGCTTTGGCCAATTCTTGGGCTCTTCAGACCAAGGGCTGTCACTTATGATGTTCCAGGTGATGGACCACAATCCATCGAGGCCATTGCCAGGCCATTGGCTAAAGCGGGTCCCTTGACGCCAGACATTTCCAGCCTGTTGCAGGTGCTGAAGACCAAAAGTTCTTGTACAATGTCGGAAAAGCTAATTTATTTTTCCACCCCTGTCCTAACCCCCATAAAGTTTTTCCAGAAATCCTGTAAAACTATTCTCAGGAAGGAACAATGTACCCACTCCATCACCATAGTAATGGATAAGCGGCTTGTACCTGTAAATGCAGTTACTTCTAGCACTTCAACAGAGTTCCTGCCCTCTAAATGTAGTGACATGACTCTACTGACCATGACCAGGTCTACAAAACAAAGCCGAGAAAGTAATTTGCAAAGATCAGGAAGTGTCAACCTATTGTGTGCATTTCCATGGCTTTTGTGCAATCTACAAATATTCTGAATTTTTTATCTAAATAAAAGCAAAATAAAACACCATTGTCATATATATATATTTTTTAAAAAAAATCCTGATATCTCCTTTTGTAATGATACATCCACTTTAACAATTGATTGTATAGAACAGCTCACAAAAATAGAGGAGTAACAATAGAAAACATCATTGTAGCACTTACATACTTTGTACTTGTTTGTATATATTGTTATTGTTGGATTTTTTTTTTTTATTGCTTTGTTAAAGATGTATCCCAGCTAACAATGACAATCTATTCATAGACTACACATGGAGCGCTACCGATAAAACAGTCTTTGATCATATTTTACTGTTTGTATGGTTAATATCCTTGACTATGTTGTTCATATGTCAGACTCTCCCAGTATGTCTAGTTTTCGCAGCCATCCCTATTGTTCTTAATCTTGTGATTTTTTTTTCTCATTTTTAAAATTTTTTTTTTACAAAAACCCGATATAAATGGCATACAAAAAGAAACCCTGAAAAAGCTAATATCATTAACTGTGTAACAAAATATCAGAAAGCAACCCTCATTTATTTTATAGCTTTTTTTTTACAGTCCTGATTTACTGCTTAGTAATAAAAGATGTGGCAGGATCATTATGACTGCCTCCTTCTTGCTAATACAAATGTCCAAAAAGATTTAACATCCCAAACTACAAAGAAAATGTAGACTCTGTTTGTGGGGTGGAGAAGCGGAGGGAGCGTGTTATAGCAGGTCATAATGGGCTTTAATGGCACATGTTATTTTTCCCACAAATCGGTGGATGTGATGCTCCCTATGCTAAGCTCCATGTATCCAGCCTCGTTGTGAACACAATTAGAGTGCGTCTATCATGATAATAGCATTGTGCAACGATCAGTAGTACTTGAGTACATGAAAATGTGTCACGTATGTTTTTAGGCCGGTTCCAAATACAAAATCTACACAAACGCCTTAAAACTATATTGTATTGTTTAAGACTGCCATTGGCCCTGGGCTGTATGGATATTATAGACCTTACATATTCATAATTCCACTTCCTACATATTGTACTAGAATCAGCTTCTTGCGGAATGGAGGATGTGACCCTACTGCTGCTTTCAATCTGCGGTTTCAGGAGCCCTGGAGTACTTTCAAAGGTCCTGAAATGGCTATGGTGTACATGTGTCTTGAGAGCAGGAACAGATGTACAAGGATTTCATGGATGAAGGTCCTTCTCAGTATAAAATTTGTTGTGTGGTTTGGGTGGTCATTGGCCCCTAGAAGGTTTTCCCAAAACACTTACATTATAATCCCCTACTGATTGTTTATAATACTGGGAACCATAAAGCTCTTCTATACCCCCTCAAGTTATGCCCTTGTTTTAAGGCTGGATTCAGACAACTGTGTGCCGTAGTACAGCGGGCACACGTCGATGCCCGGGAAAAGAGGAGGGAGTGAGCGCCGGCTTTTTCTTCTCATGGCTCTCGCGGCTTACTGGTAGTGCAGGCAGAGGTAAGTCTATGTGCTCTGCAGACACACACACTATGATGCGTGTCTACTAGGATGCCGCAAAAAGAACAAGATGGAGGTGCTGGGAGAAGAGGAAGCTGAAGATAAGTACAGAGTTTATTATTTTTAAGTGGGCTCTGCTGGATATTTTTATTATTGAGGGGATATGGTGGACACTTCAATATTGGGGGGACTCTGCTGTGGTCATTTTATTATTGGGCTCTGCTGGTCATTTTATTATTGAGGGGGCTCTTCTGGTCATTTTATTAGTGAGGGGGCTTAGTTGGACATTTCATTGTTGCGGAGACTTTGCTTTACATTACTAGTGAGTACAGGTTGCTGTAGGACATGTTATGAATGAGGGGAAGCTGTTGGAAATTTTATTAAATTGTAGCATTTGCATTTCCCACCCTAAGATTATACTTGAATCAATAAGTTATCTCATTTTTTCGTGGTAAAATGAGGGGTCTTGGCTTATACTTGAGTATATTCGGTATGTTGGAAATCACAATGCATTTCTGTACAACATGCTGCCATATGATTAGAATGCTTGGTGAAGGCGGGGAACCCCGTATTTGCGTGGGATCTCTGTGTTTGCATGGGTTTCCTCCGGGTCCTCCGGTTTCCTCCCACACTCCAAAACATAATGGTAGGTTGATTAGAATGTGAGCACAATTGGGGACAGGGACTGATTTGTCAGCTTTGTGCAGCGCTGCGTAATCTGTGTGCACCATATAAATAAAGGAATTAATTAATTTATGGAAGTTTAATGTAGGAAGTCCTCTGATTTGTTGGGCGTAGTACCATTGGGCAAAGGGAACTACTCGACAAAAAGTAGGGGAAAATGTCAGACCACAAAGAAAGCAAATAAAGCCTGCAAAGGAAAGTAACGCACATATAGTCCAGGGACAAGTTCAGTAGGGGCATTCTGCAATGTTATCTACGTTGGAATTGACGACTGCAAACAGCTAAGTAGTTTCGATAAAGGTTAGAGAATTGTATACAACGAAAAGGAAAATTCCAAAATGAAAGAATGGCTCGGTTCTTAAGGGGTTAAGTATCTCATTGATAGAAGCCTGGCTCCTGAAATCTTTTTTCTTCCAACACACCCTTTTGGAGTCAGGCACACACTACATACAGAGCATTTTACAATTTCCTTCTAATATAATCACAGAGATACCCTACAGATAAGGAACTCCGCAGGGACCTGTAACATTTAAAATGTAATCAATTTGAAAAGGAAAGAAAAAGCAATTCTTAGAAGTGTAATCTGTTATGACATTTCCTTCAATGACAGGAAATAAAAGCTATGTACTGCAAAATGTTGTATTCTCCCTTGTAATTAGACATCGAGGACATCTCTTCATGTTAGCGCAGTCTAATTGACTTTTGAGACCTTTCGGTAATCTGCAATGGACACAAACAGGGCATAACTGCACAGAATATGGGGCTGGTGGATACATCATACACAACTCCTGTACTACCAGCTACAGCAATGGCATTAAATGGAGATCTGGACAGTATAGCCCTCAGGGGTTAAGTGCTGATTGGACTGGATTTGGTGAATGGTCATCCTTATGAGTTTACCCCATATTATAAATTATACCTAGGCTTAGACTGACCCAATCCAGTGAGCCCCATTAAGGGGCTGAGAATTCGGGATGAGTAGACCAAGTTAGCTTTGAAATTATGTTTAGCAAAACCCGAACCCCCACCATTTAGCACCCACGATTGGTACTGGCACCGATTGTGGGTGTTTATCTATGTTTACCCATTTACTTATGAAAAAAATCACCAAGTCATATTCAAATGAGCTGAAAACTGCCCCTTTTTGCCTTAAATGATCAAATCTGAGAGGCTTTTCACTTCAAATATCAATATCTGGGGCTCTTAGTAACCTAGAACTATGTAATTCACATCATGCTTGTGGTTCTGTGAGTAACAAAACCCAAGATAAAAATCTTTTGGAAATCCAGAAGAAAACATAGTAGTTAAAGCGAACATCTCACCAGCAGTGTAATTTTTGGCTGGTGACAGGTTACATTAGTGTATGCTATGCTGATTTCAAAAATGCCTTTGTCAGCATTTTGAACACTGCCATTACTTTATAAAATTTCATTTCACATTACCTGGCTCCTTGCAAGCAATGCATGGTGAGTCTCAGGAGCCAGTATGGTGGGCAGCTACAACCTGTGCCTCAGTTTCCTCTCCTCCACACCGAGCTCCCTTCCCTCTTCCCTCCTACTGTCATTTGCATTGAGCAGGCAGGGGAGGGAGGGGGATAGTGTGGACTAGAGGAAGAATGCACGAGGAGACTGAGACACGGGCACATAGACTGCTGCAGCTGCCCCTCTTCCCACAGGACCACACATTGCTGGTAATGTGAAATCAAGTTTTATAAAGTACTGAACTGATTCAGAATAATGACAAAGGGATTTTTAAAACCAGCATATTGGAATCTGACACCAGCTAGAAATGACATTACTGGTGACCAGTTTGCTTTATTGATTTCTTAATCTCTCCCATTTTCAGCTGGTGACTGATGGTGCTGGAGTTTAAAAAGAGGATAGGTTTGACAATATTTATATCCTACTGATAATATTAAAGGTGTACAACTAACCGAATTCAACTATTCAGCTATTATATTGTATTCAGCTGGTATTAAAAAAAAATGGAAAATATACCATGAAGATTGAAGAAGTAAACAAAGCTATATATATGCATTAGTTCCACATTAAAAATATTCCTCAATCTGATGACTGTGATTAGCAGGATAGTGCTGTGTAAGTGGTAATTGGAAGGAATTCCCCTGGTATTTATTCCGCTATAAAGGTAACAATTTTTCTTATTCCCATCCTTGGAAAATCATTGTTTTCCCAGCAGCTTTGCAGGCACGTTCATAAAGATTCTCTATAGATAGTGGATGATAATAGCAACTTCTAGCTGCAAGATGATCCACCACTATCACCTCCTTATCTCATTGTGACCCCTAACCTGAAATTGTGATTTCCCTAATGATATTTGATATAACACAATTATTATGCATGTATTCTCCATGTATATTTTTAGATTAGGGCCAACATGAAGGGTGGACCAAATACCATTTCTTACATGTCAAAGGCTGCAATATTCTTTAAATGTGTGTTGTGAGAGACTGATGAGGTACATTAATCTGGACTAAGTGCTTCCAAAAATTGTGGTAAACTGCTTGAGTGTTTCTGTAGCTACAGTACTTGGTCTTATCTGGTCTTCTGGGAGGCAGTAACAGTAGGGGTTATGGTAGACCAGCTAAGTCTAGGCAAGTCCTGGTGCTAGCTATGCTCAGCTTGTGGTGACCTTGATGCATTGAACAACTGGTAGGAGGAGCGGAAGAAAGTCCATTTATAGAGTAGGTTTGGCACATAGGGGTAAATTTACTTACCTAGTCCCTTGGAGTTTCCGAAAGTGCATTGTCCGAGGACAATGCACTGTGCTGTGATTCAATAAGGTTGTGCGCCCGATTTCCTGAATGTGACACTTCCCGATCAGGTCCGCCGGAGCTCACCATCTTCCTCCCGATGTATGTAAGTGCATGTCTTGCGACACAATTTTAAAGCGAAATCCTGCGCTTAGTCCGAATCAACCGGATTGTCCGATGACCCTCCCCCCTATTTGTATTGCTAAAATCCAATTGTGTGCGCGAAAATCCCCTTCTAAATACCCGTTCCAGTGGCGCAATCCCCAAAAACCTCGGAAAACCCGACGGAAATGCGATCCACGGACCCTTAGTAAATAATGTGTAAGAGTGAGGGGAATTAATTTTCGGTGCGGGATCGGAGCACACATGGTACTTGTATTTGACCTGGTACAAAGTTTGTAACATGTAGGCCCCTGAGAAGATTAGGCCTTGCACTAAGGTTCAGGGTGGATTTGGGACATCATGAAAGAAGTGACTTTTTCCCACCCACATTACAAATTATTTTCAATATCCACCCCTTGCGCACAACCACTTTTAATTGGTCTATAAACCTTATGGTTACCATCCCAAACCCATGTCATGTAGTCTGTAAGACCAACTAGTTATTAGGGAATCATTCAATAACAAATAGGCCCTAGTAGCAAGAGATTGCCTTCCGAGTCAGCTCCAAGTGGGCCCATTATTAGTGCACCCGCCCACCGGAGGATCGGGTACTCTTGTGGATCAGTAATCTGTTTTTAATAACAACACCCAGTGACATTTTACAATGAAAATAGAAGGATGTAATGAACGTTGCAAAGGTTGCATCATACTGCTTGGGGACTCGCTTGATGCACCTGCACTCTCCTCTTTGCTTTTCAATAATGATCAGAATATCTGTACATATAACTCAGAGGATGGTTATGCTGTGGGTCGCTGATATATTGGTTATTATCCTAGAAGCTTCTTTACTGTAGTCCCTTGTGTGATTCAGCAGTATTCTGGAGACTTATACCTGAAATATATGTCCCTTATCCCCGGTGCAGCGCTCTTTATCGGCTAAGGGCTATTTTGGTGTATCATGCTCTTACAATGAGAGTAAACAGTCCCTCCTGGGAACCAGAGCTGCAAAGGTAATTGTTGTATGTAAAGGACAAATATCTGGCTTCCTCTTCCTTGCCACAAGGTTAACAGATGGCTGTAGGTCATCAGGGACAGGCAGATCCACTTGTTTTTTTATACCTATGTTTTACTTAATTTCTGAATTGTACTTCTGGCTTCCTGACGGAAATTACATTTAACACAAAACACACAATATCAGGGATGAGTCCTGCAGAACCATGATCGAGAGGGCTTTAGAGTGCGTGGCATACATTACGTTACTGCCTCTGGTACTTTAATAGGTAAATATAATTATTTCAAATGTATACAATTTGGGAAGACAAGCTTGGGTGGAAAAAAAAATCTATTTTTATTTAGTTTAATGCCATGCAGTTTTAAGGGTTTTTGTTGGGTTTTAATATGGGCAGTATTATCACGTGAATGATTTCCAAAATGGTTTTCCACTAATGACTTTTCTTCCCTATCTACAGGACAGGTGATACTTGTCTGATCTCTGGAGGTCTGATGGATGAAACCACTTGGGATCATGAGAAGGTTGGGCTTGTAAGGAACCTGAAAAGTCTGTACATTTTGGTTTATATCTGGTTTGTATGTTTAAAGGGCTTTACCATGAAGATGGGAAACTCCCAGGGGGCCCCAACACGGGTAAGAATAAAAAAGGAAAACATTCTTACCCCGCTTTGGCTTCTGGATCCCTTCAAACTTCTGGTTTCAAGCCATGCACCTGGATATAAGGTCACTGGGGGGGTCACTGTCCCTTCTTTACCCAATGAGTGAACCTCACTTCTGTCTTCCTGTGTTGTTTCCTGATCTGAGGAGGCCACCGATTGGATTACAGCTCTCTCCCACCACCCAGAGGTTGTATGGTACTCTATGACCAGAGGCACAAGGCTAACTTTTGACAATTCACATTTTAAGTAGAATATGCCCTACTGTAATGGAAGGGGCACATACATTATACTGAGCCTACCAACAGAGACATGATATTGAGTCTACCACACAAGCCTTACCTACTTACTTGATCATCCCTAAATTGTGGCCAGTAACTGTGAGTCAGTCCCTCCCTATGCCAAATTGCAAACACGTAACAAGAAAAGTCAACAAGCCAGGTCACAACAAAGATAACGGCGAAGTACCAAAAGCAGAGCAGTCTGAACAGGAGCCAAGATCAAAATCCTAGAAACACAGTAAACAGAGTCTCTCTCTCACAATATGGAGCTGGTCAAGATAAACTATAACCAGCAGTAAGCAAATTGTGACCAGAGCACATATGGGAAACCGGAATGATTGGAGCAGAGCGCTATTTAGTTACCACAGTTAACCATTGCTGGACCAGAGTAAACTGCAGGAGGAGTAGGATGTGGTGCAATCAGCTCCTAAACAGCCAGCAAACTAAGTTTGCGTTCACACAAACAAATACAATAAAATGCAGAAACAAAACCAGCATCTCCTCACTTGCCCACTATGGACCGATGATGACACTGACACAGATGTGACCCCTTACAATGGGGATTTTCAGAAGTTGAACATATCAGGAATTTCCACATCAGACATAATTTATTTTGAAGGGTTAAATCCATGGCAAAACTATGGACTAAAGTCAACAATACAAGGATTTCATGGGTCGATAGGGGTGGAGGCAGGGTAGAAGTACATCATGTAAATCCATTTAACTATAAATTTCGGGACCTGGCAACTTGCATGATGGGGGAAGGGAAGGATAGGATGCAAGAGCATGGGATGCTAAGGAGAGGGGGGAGGGCTGTAGGTGTACACAGGTGTTCTCAGTGTTAAATGCTTCCTCTGACCAATCACCTTATGACCCTGTAAGACATATGGACTTAATATTAATGGGCATCATATAAAAGACAGCGTTGAAGCTAATTATTGTCCACACTATTAACAGGCCCGGGAATAATGTTTTCTCCATCACTGGAACTGCACATCCTGTCATTTTCCTGAATAGCAATCTGAAAACAATGCATTAGCATGACAATACCTGGGGGGGGAGACATTTTTATAAAGAGAAATTTAATGGCAATATTATAAAGTGATATTCACTTGAGGCACATGGAGATGAGGCAATTATGGCACAAGGGTTTTACTTTGCTAACATTTTCGATGAGCATTATATATTATGTATATTATGTAAAAACCACACCAGAACTTGCTGCATGATTTTTTTAAATTCAAAAGCAAATGCAGTTTTTGTACATTTCTGACAATTCCTTTTGGATTTTTGATGTTTTTTTTGTCTTCCTTAATCCTGGCTGACATCTTTTTTTTTAATGTCATGGTATAGGACTAGTTTTTTCGAGCCAGCTAAACTATGGTGACCAGAAATGCAATTTAACCATAAATGCAACCATCTTTTTGTCGTAATGATAAAACAATTTGGAAGATTCCAATTATAATTAGAATTTGTGATTATATTTTACTAATAGTCCAGCTTTATAAACCAGTAACAATAGCATTTGATTGTCCATGATTACAGTAGACCCGATGATCAGGTTCGACCCAGACATTTTGCCAGATTACCGTCCAAATGGCCAATATGGTAAATTGATGCCCCTAGCAAATAGCTATGACTATGATTGGTGTCGCCTAGCCAATCATAGCCATGGCTAATTCCCAATCATCAGGTATCCATGATACATCCTCAACATGATGTCTAGGCATTGTCCAGGATTCATTGTTTTTCCATGGGCCCTGGGGGTTATAAAAATAACAAACGAGGTATACTCTCCTCTTTTCAGCGCCCCAAAGCACTCTCAATGCTGGAAATGAGCGGCACATTGCTACACTGGAGTATACAGATTTGTGATTTTCATACATTAAAATAATTTAATCCTGAAAATCCTTTAAAATTGGACAGGGATACACATGCTGAAATGTATTCAACAGCAATTCTGACTGTGGCAGAGATCAGCAGAAAGTGGCTAGTTTCTGCAGCAACTTTTAGAAGATGTATATGTGCGCCAAGGAGACAATACTCACTTAGTTTCCCACCAAAAACTTATATTGTAAATCATTTTATACTGCAGGTTTTTTATCCACCATTGCAGAGATTTTCCTCCTGTGACAGCTCAAAAGTGAGGCCCCTGATCCCTTGTTGGTGGCCTATGTGTCATAGAAGGGTGAGCACCTCTCATGTGTTAATAACAATAGTAAGACTGCATTCAGCTCATGCAAGTTGCCGTGGAATCCATGGTTGTGCGCATGAGCTAAAAAATCGTTTGAGTGCATGAAGATTTAGGAGCCAAATTGGGGCACATTTACTAAGGGTCCGCAGACCGCATTTCCGTCAGGTTTCCGTCTATTTCCGATTTGCACCACATTTAACAGGGGTTTTTGGCGCACGTGATCGGATTTTGGCGCAATCGCGCCGACTTTCATGCGTCACAAATCGTGGGCCATGACCGTCGGACAACCCGACTGATTCGGACTAAGCGCAGGATTTAAAATTCAAATTGTGTCGCAAGACACTTGGCGAATCGCACCACACTTCATCCTTGTCGGAAAGTCCGGATCAGTGTGTGACACTTTTGTTCCCAGCTTTAAAGAAAATCTACCACATGGATGTAGTGCTTCCAAACTAAACACACTTACATAGAGGTGTGGACCTCCTGAAACTAAATCCATTCTTCCTTTTGCTTGTAATAGTTTAGATTTTGATTTTAAAAATGTCTTTTAAAATTATGCAAAGGAGCCTCAGGGGCTCATGTCTATATCACCTTCTGGCACAGTCATCTGCTAACTATATTTGCCTCATTGCTGGCTCCCTGAATGAGGAGGGAGGAGGTGGGCAGAAACGCTATATGGAGGCGTGAATAGGATGACTAAGCCAGATGGGGCTTCTGGGAGGTAACCAGGATCCCCTGAGGCTATTTTCGGATTTGTAAAGGAGGTTTTTCTAAAAAAAAAATAAGCTTAAGAAGCAAAAAAAAAAAAATACAGATCCTGTTTCAGATGTCACACACAAGCAGGTAAGTGTGCTTGGTTTAGAAGCAATGCATCCATGTAGTACATTTCCTTGAAAAAAGGGTAACATGAAAAAATATTTATGGCATATCCACATAATGGGCCATAAATGTTTCAAAACTTATCTCACACTTATCGCTAAAGTGCACCCGCAAAGGCACCCTGGCCTCGCGGACAATTTTTCCAGAGCTTCAATAAAACTGAGTTATGTAAAGGAGTATAAGGAACTTAGGACCTTGGTCTCAGTATTGTATTTTAGAGATAGGTTTTGGTCCTCTATGTGTGTTTTTAGGGGGTTTTCTCACACAAACCAGATTACCAGGTTCTGCAAACAGAACTCGATTCATATTTCTTCATTTGCCAACATTTCTGCTACAAATCTTCCACATGTGACTAAACTACTCAGCGGGTTTCCGAGAATTTTTGGTATAGCTAAAATGTGCTCTTATTGAAGAAAACTATTATTTTTAATGCATAATTTACTCAGAAGCAGCAAATGCACTTTACTTCTATTACTCTTATTAGTGAAACAGTATTAGAGGAGGTTTGATAGAGGTGCGCAATGTGATTTTCAAATTTTACGCTTTTTCAAATTCTGATGCTGGTGAATTCATACATTTGGACACTTTTTTTCTGTTCCCTGTATGGGATAATTATTTTAATATTCTAATGAATCTGGCATGTTTATGGTTTTCTTATTTTCCTTGCTCACTTGCTTATTTTTTTTTTAACACTTTCTTAAAAAATATTTTTAATAGTTTGTTATCCGTGTGCCTCCATGTGCTCCTCGAGGCTGCCAGCAGTCTCACTTACCTTTCCCTGTTCCAGCAGCGTCTCCCGCGTCTCGGTGCACGTGTCCTCTTAGGGTCTGTAACATTTTTAAGGACCAGTTTGTCGCTTATTGCCACTGGCCAGCTGCCAATTCTGTTGAGCCACTTCCTGTGTCACCTGTCGGATCTTTGTGCTTCTATGCCTTAGGCTGCATTCACACTGCCGTTGCCCGCCGTACCGTACCGTAGACATGTCCTATCTTTTTCCGGGGTACTGAGCGGTACGGTGCCGTACTGCTCCCGTTGGGCTCCGTGCGGCCATTGCCGTCTATGGGGGACGTATATCGGCCGTATATACGCCGGCCGTATATACGTCCCCCATACGGCAGTGTGAATGTAGCCTAAGAAAAAGCTTTATTCCATGCCCTTTGCAATTATCCTAATTTCCCATTGTGACCTCCGTTCCGTTCCTGATTCCGATCCTGTACTGCCTGTCTTGACCTACCGCTACTGCTGCCTGTCTCAACCTCCTGACACGAGTTTGCCTAACGATTCTGTACTCCGCCTTGGCCGCCACCGCGGACAAAGTTGTGCCTGTGGAATGACCTGGTGGTACCACCCTGCAGCTTTGCGGCAGGCTCTGGTGATAACCGGGTACCACTTAGACTGCGTCCCCAGGTGACAGCTTACGTCATCGTCCATGGTGGTCCAGTGGATCCACTACCCCTGGTGCCTGACATTATGTTGAATTTGTATGTCGGAACAGTTATACTTTATAAATGTAACAAAACTTTTTTTTGTCCCAGTGACATTTGGTATTCAATATATTTTGCTGTAATTTACAGCTATCTTACAGATGATCATTGCAGCCTAAGAAAGAAGTTAAGCATCCAGAGAGCTTCACTAGAGGTCACAGTGGGCAGAGGGGTCTGTTTGTAACGAGCAGTCGCCTGTAAATTGGGTTTCCTTAAACCCTGGTTAAGTACAAAACTGGATTGTACATCTACAAGCCATTGTAAAGAGGTTATGCATAAAGTCTAGTCAATAAAAAAGGTAAAGCTTAAAAAAATAAAAAAATAAAAAAATATTGTATTTGCTATAATAAAGTAATTCTACTATAGTAGAATTTTTTAAAAATTTCAACCCCATTTTGCTAAACACTATTACCTTCTTATTACCTGATTTTTTGTTTTACAAAAAAATCCTTAGAATTATGCAAATGAGCCTGAGAGGGTCTAGGCTTCATAGATGTTAATAGATCCCGGAGCCTCTCAGGCTCATTTGCATAATTCTTAATGTCTTTCTTCCTAAAAACAAGGGAATAGGAAGCTAAAACAAGAGCAGATTCTGAAAGACAGGGCACACACCAGTATGTCGGTGTGCTTGGTTTACAATCCTTTATCCTGGTAGTAAATGTTCTTTAAGTTTTTCAAAACAATAGTCTAGAGGTTTCGCTCTACTTTGTATCTTTAAAAATATAGAAAACACCCCTAAAATTCCATAGATAACAGTAGAGGATTTAAGTAATGAAATCTACTCTGAGTATTCCTTTGTGGCAGTTGTTATATAGGTAACTCATTTCATAGCAATCTACATATATTTTGCAGGATAAGGAAAGAAGATTTTTCGAATACTTTCCTGGTTTATAAAAAAAAGCAAAGCAAACGAGGTGGGACATGATTTACAGCACTTTTATTGTTCCGAGTGCACTCAAGATAAAGTAGAAGTCCATTATCTTGTATGTGCAAAACAGTGTGTAAAGTAATCAGCTTACCTCCCTGTATCTGCACAATATTACAGGAGATGGGAAAAAAAGATTAAAAATATCTGCCATCTCCACTAACTCCCAAACATTTATGGTATACAAACTCCTAGGGGAATGCATTCCAAATGTAATTATTTGGTGGAACACGAGATCCAGATGAACAGAAATTGATGCTGAGCTGTCATTGTTTGCCTCATTTGTGCCTTATCTGTGCTGTTGCAAATAAGGAGGAGGGGGGGATGGGAATCTCCATAGAAACCCAAATCCTCCCCCAAATAGCCTTCCTCACATTTACAGGGCATAAAAATGTCTTTATGCGAAAACAAATTCAACATGACCTTGTCTTTGGAATATTATGTGATCCTTTAAACCTAAGCACAAGGCAGAGGGAGGAGGGGGGGAAAGAGACTCCCATTCTGTACTTTCAGTGTTTGCATAGCTGTGGTTTAGATGTGCAATTATATGATTGTAGAAAATATAATATCTAAGCTGTACAGTATTAGTTCACTGGATCATCGGATTGATATCATGTTGTAGAATTTTGCATTACAACTGTGTCAAATTTTCTACATGTCACATATTAGAACTAATCGGGGCACATTTACTAAGGGTCCGCGGACCGCAATTCCGTCGGGTTCCCCGACTAGTTCCGATTTGAGCCGCATTTAACATGGGTTTTTGGCGCACGCGATCTGATTTTGGTGCAACTTTCATGCAACACAAATCGGGGGTCGTGGCCGTCAGACAACCCGACGGATTCGGACTAAGCGTGGGATTGAAAATTCAAATTGTGTCGTAAGACATGCTCTCACATACACCAGGAAGAAGAAGGTGAACTTCGGTGGACCTCAGCGGGGAAGCGACACATGCAGGATATCTGGTACATGATCTTAGTGAATCGCACCAGACTTTATCCTCGTCGGACAGTCCGGATCGGGAATCGCGACAGGAACGGGTAAGTAAATGTGCCGCATCATGTAAGGTGTAAAGGGGTAACTTAAAGTAAAAAAATATTCCCCCCCCCCCGCCACGAAAGCTGGTGCCTTCTTAAAATCCAGAAGCTGTACGTGCATCACCAATAATAGTTACCTAGTTGGTGATGATTTGGAGATCCTACACCATAATCATAGCTATAATAAACTCTACGAAGTAGTGAAATAGGCCGACCTGGAACTTGCACCACAAAATTATTGGGTATTGGGTGATCAATGTATTATCTACCGTTTCAATTTGTCTTGAAGAGAGATTTAGGATTTAGGCCCACAGACGACCATCAAACAGGTTTCCCAGGACAGTCCTAGGATCACCAGACTGGACCAAGCTATTTCCTGGCGTGCACAACATCTAACACCTCGAAGAGACTACCCATGGGTGAGCGAACACTTATTTTATATTTTTGAGCTAGGATCACCATGATGTCCTTTTATATTCTGGTGGATCCAGCATCTTACAAAAACAAAAGCAATCTGGAATATCCCTTCCTGGTCTAAATGATGACTAAAGTCTTGGTACAGCAACACAAGTCTAGGGTGGGTGGGGTAGTGGATGAAGGGATCTTAAGATGATGAACTAGACCAAAAAGACACTGTTCATGCCAGTAGAGGTCAGACCTGCATGACCCTTTTCCATCCCCTTGAACTATTTTCCCCCACTCCACAACCCCTTCTCCCCCACTATTATGACTAAAAGCTGGGTGATAGACCACAGACCACATTTAATGTCATTTTTATCAAGCATTAGGAGATATATTCTTTAGTTTGGCTTTGTTCTTGTCACTTTTGTCAAGCTTTCTGTTGCTTGATGAGGGAAGAAAATCAAGAAATATTGAGCCAGTAAATAATAATTGATTCCTATGCTCCATGTGAATCTGGAACAGGGCAGCCATTTCAGTTTTCCTTACTGACACAGATGAGACTTCAATACATTTTTGACATGATTAAATCTATGAAAGATATTGATGAACTGAAGAACTGAACACAATGCAAAGCATTGAATAACACTTCTATTATCTTCATTATGGTCATTCCTTATGGGTGAGGTAGGGTTGATTTGAGGTTACATAGTTACAAGATTTATACGGTTGAAAAAAGACGCATGTCCATCAAGTAAGGGAAAGGGACCCCGACACGTATGAGATAAAGCGCGACAGCGAAACACGTGTCGGGGTCAGCTGCATGTGGTCCCTTCTGTTTGGTATGGTCTTTTTTAGCTTTGTCTTTGTCTTTCTATTTGTATGCCTATTAAGTGTTATTCATCACTTTGCATCTCCATAATATATGGGACAACATTACTGTGTAGTGACTTTGCCTTGCCTACCTTTATGCCCTTGAAGGCGATTAATCTTGGACACATGCATTTTAATTTTTTCATTGTAATCTGTCCATTATTGCTTTTTGATTACTGTCCTTTATGTCTTTAATAAAGTATATGCTTTGTAATATACCCTGAGGGTGTTGCCTCCTTTTTACTCCAAGTATTTGGTTATATCTATTACTGCTGTTGGGATATCACGGTCCCCTACCATACAGCCTGTACGTTTGGTATGAACAAATTATTGTTTTATAGCATAAGAGTGGAAAAAAGGAATGCAATAAATGGCTAATCATCATATGTACACAATTGATTAGATGAACACAAAATAGCAAATACAATTTAAAACCCCATAATATGTACATACAGTTCTGCACACATGCCATGGGGTGGGGAGATTCAATTCACTACCCAAAATCCCCCTACTCTGCTTTCAGGGGTTTTCCCACAAAGACAAGACTCCTCATCACTCCATAAGGGTAATGGAGCAAACAGCCGCGCATGACTATGCTGCCCCATTAATCTCTATGGAGCTGACTGAGATCGTCCATCGCCGTGCTTGTGGGAAAACCCCTTTAAGTAAAAGATCTGAATGTGCAATGTCAAAAAATATCATCTAAAGCAGTGATGGCAAACCTTTTAGAGACCGAGTGCCCAAACTACAACAAAGACCGGCTTATTTATCGCAAAGTGCCAACACAGAAATGTAATTTGTGATTTATACTCCCTTCTCTGTCACAGTTTTCATTGATACCAGCACCTGAGGACACCAATAAAGCAGAAAATAGTCCCAGGTAGAGCTGTCACTTTAATATAGCTCTGTGCACAGCAAGTCCTGGGCTGTCTGGGACTGCAGGAAGATACCTGGAGTCATCTCTGGTGATGGCCTGAGTGCCCACAGAAAGGGCTCTGAGTGCCACCTCTGGCACACAGTGCCATAGGTTAGCCATCACTGATCTAAAGTAACAAACCACATCCAAGTAAATACATCCAGATAGAATCAATCAACAAAGAAGTGTAATTCATAAAATACCAAAGAGATATGGAATGAAAGCGGGGGTGTTTGAAATGGATGCAGATAAGAGGGGAGATGTACAGCCCCAATGCAGTTCATCACATGACATCCCCACTACCCCAGTTTCATTGCATATGTCTTTGGTATTGTATGAATTACGCTTCTTTGTCGGTTTAGTGAAACATTATTCTGGATGTGTTGTATCTATTTAGATGTAGTTAATTTAGAAGATATTTCTTGACATTGCAAGTTTTGGGTAGTGCGCTGCATCACCTCTATCCATGTGTAGAACTTCATAAACAATTGTTATATTTAATTTATTAAGAGATTTATTAAACAGTTTGGCAACTTTTGAGCTATTCATGTACCAATCAATGCCAAGTCTCTGAAGTTCTGCTCAGATGATATGCAGTATTCCAGTCTGGCCACTTCACAGAGAATGGGGCACATTTACTAAGGGTCCGCGGACTGCATTTTCGTTGGGTTTTTGCCGCATTTAACTGGGTTTTTTGGCGCACGCGATCGGATATTGGCACAATCGCACCGGCTTTAATGCAACACAAATCGGGGGGCGTGGCCGTCGGACAACCCGACTGATTCGGATTTAACATTCAAAATTGTGTCGCAAGCCATGCACCTACATGCACCGGGAAGAAGAAGGTGAACTCCAGTGGACCTCAGCGGGGAAGCGACACATGCAGGAAATTGGATGCACGATCTTAGTGAATCGCGGCAGCTCCGAATCCTCGTCGGACAATGCACCTCGGGGATCGCGACGGGACGGTTAAGTAAATGTGCCCCAATGTGTTGGCTGACCAGTGGATGTGCAGGGAGTTAGACCCCCACCAATCTTAAAGGGAACTAGTCATCAGGTTTTCACCTTTAAACCTAATGACAGGTTCCCAGAAAAGTCTTCAAACTGTGTTTCATAAGTTTTTTTTTTAAAAAGTCCAATGCTCAGATCTAACTAAAATCACTTTTAAAATAGTTACTGGCACGTTGCCAGGAGACTCAATGAGTCACAAGGGGCATGCTTTTTCTTCTGCCGAGTTACACAGTGACTCAGGAATGAGGGAGTTGAGAGAGAGAGAGAAGTTGGCTGTGTGTGTCTGGCTGAAGAGAATTCCTAAGTGAGGAGGGCTTGAGGGAGCTAAGCTTAAAACATGCTCCCGGTGACTCGTTTTTTGGCAAGGTTCTAGCAACAGGTTCTGGCAATGTTTAGCTAGATCTGACCTATGGATTTTTATACAAAAAGAAGCATGGAGCACAGTATGAAGACCTAATCTTGAAAACCTGATGACAGGTTTCCTTTAATGACTTTTGGTAATGATAGTACCTAATATATTTAATACCAGAAAATCCCTGTAAAGTAGAAAACCTATTAATTCCCACTAATATACTTAAGGCTTATGAATCAATGATGTGGCACCAGCTTTCTCCGACATGCTCATTTCACTCATTACATCTCATCTAGATAGAAATTTTCTTATCTATGTTCATGTGTATGGTAAATTTAGACTCCCACATGCATTCAAGAAAATAAAACATTGTGGGAAATGTTCTCATTTATAAAGAATCATCTCTGTATACCATTAAAAAGGAAGTTTAATTTTACAAAGATGATAATTTACTTAGGCTTGGGCGACTTGACATATATCCATCAGAGTAAATATGTAGGGGATCAATAGTATGGACAATGTGTAAATATTTCACAGGGTCGGATAATACTTTTGTGATATTACATTAGCATGTTCATGACTAGAGATGAGCGAGTATACTCGTCCGAGTATACTGCTCGGTCGAGTATTAGCATACTCGGACCGGCTCGTTACTCGGACGAGTATCTCGCCGGCTCGAGATCGAGCATTAAATTAAGTGAAGAACAGTATTTTTATTACATAATAAAATATCCCAGATGTTTACTGATGTTTTGCTTGTAAGAACACATTGAAATAACACTATTCTTCACTTTCCAGGTGTTCGCGCGTGTCTCCCGCTAAGTTAGAAGATGTGCACGAACATCTGGAATGTGAAGAATAGTGTTCTTTCAATGTGTTCTGCACTTAAATGTTCGTGTTTTAACTGTTTTTAATGTTTTAATTCTATTCTTCACTTTGCAGCTGTGCGCGCGTATCTCCGAACGGGAGACACGCGCGCACACCTGCAATGTGAAGAATAGAATTAAAACATTAAAAACAGTGAAAACACGAACATTTAAGTGCAGAACACATTTAAATAACACTATTCTTCACATTGCTGATTTGCGCGCACATCTCCGACATTATCGGAAGACACGCGCTAACATCTGCAAAGTGAAGAATAGAATTAAAACATTAAAAACTGTGAATACAGGACCATTTAAGTGCAGAACACATTGAAAGAACAATAATCTTCACATTCCAGATGTTCTGAACATCTCTTAACTTAGCGGGAGACACGCGCGAACACCTGGAAAGTGAAGAATAGTGTTACTTCAATGTGTTCTTACAAGCAAAACATCTGCAAACATCTGGGATATTTTATTATGCACTGTTCTTTTAATGTTCTCTTTTACTAAAAAAATGCTCGGGTCTCCCATTGACTTTAATGGGGTTCGTTATTCGATATGAGCACCCGAGCATCGGGAAAAGCTCGTATCGAATAACGAGCACCCGAGCATTTTAGTGCTCGCTCATCTCTATTCATGACAGATCCCAAAAATCATTAGGTCTAATATTTACCGCAGTTGTTGAAGGGAGGGCAGGAAGGAAAACAACTACATTGGAAAACATGAATGTAGCTTAGTTAAGTAGTAACTATAGTCCTCATTATATTTAATGAAAGTCAACGGAGGGAATCTAATAACCCAACACAGAAAGGCAATTTATATGTAAACAGACAAGGTATGAGGAATTCCAAAGCTTCTCTACTGAAATGTACGGTATAGACAACCTGTGGTTACATGCTTATTCATTATGACATTTTCTCTATGATTATAAATGTACATCTTATTTTTTTAAGGAATTCTCGAAAACCCTTGGGGGTGGGGGTGGGGGGAACTCTGGCTGCTTGGTCTCACATGGCTCTGCTACTTCTTGTTCACGGTTTGCATCCGACTAGAAGTTCTGTGGGGGCATGGGACACTCTTTGGCCTCTGACCTGGGTACAACAAGTCCTGTACAGATACAAAGTGCTTGGGTATGCAGGATGTGTTTTGGATATAAGCACCAGGTCCTTAATGGGTAGTGTAGATAGGAAATGTCAAGAGGTAGTCTAAGATGATGGAGAATAAATGTGTCATATTAGGGAATGTGAGATGTTTTTTAAGGGCATGATTGAAAATTTTGAAGTTAGATATCAATCATATTTTCTGGAGTAGTAAATTCCAGATAATAGGTGCAACTTGGGAGAAGCCTTGGAGGTGGGAGTGTCAGGTTTCTGTTCAATAAAGATTCATTCAAATGTTGAATCAGGAAAGTTATCACAATAACACAATAAACAGTGGAAACAAAATAACATGCGATATCTGTCGTACCTTATGGATGGCGTGTGAATAAACACAAGACATTATTCCTGCTATGTGTGAAGTCGCATGGAGTGTCAATGCATAAGACACAGATGGACAACCAAAGCAAAGAAATAACTTACACCAAACAAATAGAACAGAAGACATAGGGGGAGACCAACCCCCTATGTATCTAACAAAAAAGTATCTAACAAGCATAGAAGGGAACAGTAGGCCGGGGAGGATACATTACTAGGAACGATAAAGAGACACACTAAATAAATAGAAATACAGGCGGTCCCCTACTTAAGGACACCCGACTTACAGACAACCCATAGTTACAGACAGACCCCTCTGACCTCTGGTGAAGCTCTCTGGATGCTTTACTATAGTCCCATATTGCAACGATCAGCTGTAAGGTGTCTGTAATGAAAATTTATTGATAAGCCTTGGTCCCATTACAGCAAATAATGTTTAAACTCCAATTGTCACTGGGGCCAAAATTTTTTTTGTCTGGATCTACAATTACAAAATATACAGTTTCGACTTGCATACAAATTCAACTTAAGAACAAACCTCCGGACCCTATTTTGTACGTAACCCGGGGACTGCCTGTAAATAGAAATAAAGTGGTTGAGATTGATAGGAATAATGAAGCCAGCTCCACACAAATTGGGGTCCTGGTGGAATCATGGTGGAATGAAAATTGTACAGAACTCCAGAAGTCAATCCAAGGTGACCAGATCATGGTGTATTGTGACATCTGAAGATCTACCATTTGATCGGTGGCCCTCATCTCCTCCATATAGATAATATGATTCAAAGCTTAAATCCATTGGGCTCTAGTGGGGCACACCAAAGGCATCCAAAGTCTGGGGATTCTCTGGTGCATTGCTGAAAGACAATGGAGGCTATTGAGTCAAGGATTATTGAGCGTAGTGCTCCAGAGTTCCCGTTCATTACAACGGGGAACTATGACTCCAGGAGTGTCAGGATTAGTTTAGAAATCATTGACTGAAGAAAAGTGAGGATGTGTAGGATGGTAGACAGCTAACAAGGTTGGCTATGCCCAGATAGTTGGGGTTCCTATAGAATGAAGTTACGCTTTGCTGTATTCATCGAATGCGACATCCAGCATTACGTAATTAAAAAGTACCTTTCAATAGACTGTACAAAAAAGTCCAGACACTTATTGTGACTATGATGTTGTCCTTCTCTTCTATAGTCAAGGTTCATTGTGCTCCTTAAATTAATGTGGGAGTTTTACTTCTATAGTCTGAGCTTCGAGAGCTTTTTACAATGTAGAGATATGTTCCACCACAGCGTTACATTTCACAAAAATAATGAAACGAGGTTTTTTTTTTTTCTTTTAAAGTAAAGCTTTGAAATTCCGTTATTGTGAAGACATTTCATGCACCTTTTGAACTCCTGCTATTCGAGGAAGGAAAATAGTGAGGAAGTATTATTGACTAACATAATGATACTGTGGCAATAATTGGATTATATGTGACCTTGTTATGGGGAATACAATGAACCTTTTCATAATAAAGTAAGATGCATTGTTGTGCCTAATATCCTGTGAAGCAGCACTTTACATGCAGGGATGAAAAATGTAAAAAATGTTGCCCAAAAATGTTTTTGAGTGGCTGTTAAAAGCTAAAAAAAATGATCAACTTTAACATATCAAATAGCACCACATAATAGACAGCAGTCTAAAATTACAATGTAGCGGCGTGTTTGTTTAACAGGTTTATTTTTTTATTTAAAATGCTTTTATTTCATTTTTTCATTGGATTGTGAATTTGCTGGTGGCGACCCATGGTGAGTTGAAGTTGCCAAAAATTGATATTAACAAGGTTAGCTCAACTGCACGCAAACATGTTTGGCCGGTGGGAATGGCAGACAGGAAGTCCTTGCTTTTATGTATGATGCAAGGACTCCTGTCCACCGTGTTTGGTCCTTGGGATCGGACAAGCACACAGGTCCGTTAACATAGGTGGAACATGTTCATGTGCAGCCAGACTTGCTCTGCAGATTTTAAAGGAAACCTACCACAAGGAATCTACTATTAGATTTAGATGTGATGGTAGATTCCTCCTGTCTGCCTCTGCCTTAGGCTACATTCACACGAACATATGGGGGACATATATACGGGCGACTAATATACAGCGTATATATGTTCCTCATACACCGGAATGGCCTCATGGTGCCATAGAGGAGCGGTACGGTGCTGCACATGTGCGGCACCGTACCGTTTGATAGCACGTAGGACATGTCCTATCTTCCGAAGGAATATGGCGCCAGGCCCTATGTTACTCTATTGAGAGGGATGGGGGTGAGTGGTGCTCTCCCCCTCCTTCTCTCCCTGGCGCTGATGCATGCCCGCCGTACTACGGTACTATGGTACGGCGGGCATACATCATGTGAATCTGTAATTTGATAATCCTGGAACCTAATCTAACCTGTTAAAAACTTTATTTCAGTAACATGTTAATAAACTGCAGAGGATACTGGGGCGTGTACTAGCCTTAGCTCCCAGTGCCCGGCCAGGTTAGTACACGCCTTAGTAGCCTCTGCAGTTAATTTACATATTATTGAAATAAAGTTTTTAACATGTTAAGGTTAGGTTCCAAGATTGTTAAATTTTAGATTAGGACAGAGGCATGCAGGAGGAATCTACCATCAGATCTACTTCTCATGGTAGATTCCTCATGGTAGGTTTCCTTTAAAGGAAATCTTCAACCAAAATCAAGCACAATACACAAGGGACCTTTACTCATAAATTCAGGCACTGTGACTGTGGTCTTCTTATATTTCTTATTAATGGTCTACTTCCTTCCAAAATTAACTTTTAAAATGATGCTAATGAGGCAGAAGAGCTGTGGGCGTAGGTACTTTACAGTGTACAAGGGGCACTTCCCACTGTGTGCTGAAACTTCCTTTTCTGCAATAAGATTACGGCTCTTAGTATCACAGCCAGACAGTGTAACAACATATGAAGATGCAACCTTGAAAAAGCCTTATGCGAAACACATGTCGGGGTCGTGCAGTGCATGTTTAAATCTGTGGTATGGTAATTATGTCTTGGGTCCTACTACTGCTTTGTTGCATACGTATATGTGCCGTTTACTGCTGTCTGGTTGTGAGCCTATTTTACATTACCGTCTTACCCCATGCCTATTTTTGCCCTTTATGGTTATTCATTTCCCACATGCATTGTCTCTTAGTTTTTAATTGATTCCATTTTTGTGCTGATATTTTGTTTTATGACTGTGTATGATTAATAAAGACTATATTTTCCCATATATAGTTGATATTCTCTTTGAATTTGTTTATTTAAGCTGTTTGATATAAGGAGGGGCTCTGGTAACATCCTCCAGAGCCCTACTAGTTAATTAGCATAATATTTAAAAGTTGATTTGAGAAGGAAGGAGGCCAAGGATAATACATTTATGAAGGTTTTCATGTTGGTTTTTGATGGTAGATATCCTTTAAAATGGTAACAATAAAAACTATGTCCCTATAACTTCAAAAAGTAAACAATGTGGCAGCAATGGCTGCATTCAAAATAGAAACTATTTCTATTACTATCACTATCTTCAATAAAACGCAGTATATGAACAGCAAGACGACTACAAATTTTGTGCTTCAATAAACGTCATTGTATGATTTTCAACATTCGACATGAAGTGACATGACATCCAAATAGGGACATAGGGGCACATTTACTAAGGGTCCATGGACCGCATTTTCATTGGGTTTCCTGACTTTTTCCGTTTTGCCCCGCATTAAACAGGGGTTTTTGGCGCACGCGAACGGATTCAAATGGGGGGAATGGCTGATTCGGACTGATTCGGACTGAGCACGGGATTTAACATTCAAAATTGTGTTGCAAGACGCGCCCTTACGTGCACCGGGAAGAAGAAGGTGAACTCTGGCGGACCTGAGCTAGGAAGCGTCACATGCAGGAAATTGGACGCACAATCTTAGTGAATCGCGGCAGCTCCGAATCCTCGTCGGACAACGCACCTAGTGGATTGGGACGGGTAAGTAGATGTGCCCCATATGCATTTACATCACCATTTCCAGTGAAATTACAAAAAAGTGCTTGGACAACTTAGCCCAAAATAGGCTGATCACTAATTAATTTTTTTATATATACCAAAAATTGTCAGAATACCAGATTACCACAACTTTGCATCTACAAAATTCTAAAAGCATCAAACATTGTCCTTCTATTGTATTTATAATGAATGCTGATGGTGGCTATTTCGTGTTTGCTTCTTCTAAAATGTAGTGTCTCAGAGTAACAAAGAATCATTCTCATATAACAAGGACCATCCAGCCATAAGAAGAAATCAATAATATCTGCTATTTCAAAAGAAGAAGCAAACTGACAGAGGATTTAAGATTTATAATGAAACAATATCAATATGCGTCTTCGAGAGAAGCTACAAAGACTCAGAGGGAAGAGCTTCAATGATCTGCAATCAATCTTGTTTTGAGGTAGCACCAGGAAACTTCAGTATTTATCAGTTTAAAAAAAAACAAAAAAAAAACAACATATTTTTCTTTTCTTACATTTCTATTCATATCATTCACACTTCACGCATCTAAATGGAAAGAGGGATTTTATATCATGTAAAATTTATCAGATTCGATATTTTCCACATGTAAGCATCTCTTAGAAATGTTCAGCGCTCTTGCAAACACCTTTCCTGGAGCATACTGATTTTCTAAGTAGGGATTCTGTCAGAGAAATAACCGTATATTAAGATTATATTTTCCGAGGCAGATACTAGTCAGTTACACTGTTGTATGCTTGGGGCATATTACATTACTGAGACACAAATCTGGTAAAGATATCCAATCTTGACTAAAAGAAAGTTCACCCTCTTAGGATTCATTTTTTTTACATAACAAGACAACTGGTCTTTGGAACGTCGTTAGATAACTACAACCTTAGATGGTTCAAAATGGCTTCTTCTGACCACCGTTCCATCCATAGGTCAGATTTGTGGAGTACACAAATAATAGTTGTCCTATGAGTAGATACTTCCACCAGAGCTGTGGCTTTTTCCAACACCTTCAGACTGACCCTGGGTCTCCTTGTCAGTTATCAGGTGGATGACCATGTCTTAGAAGATGTGCCATATTCCTTTCATTTATGGATGATGAATATCCGTTAGATATTCAAAGCTCAACACCCTCAATAGGTGACACCCAATTTAGGCCTCCTTTGACTACATTATTATTTGATTGTGCAAAAATATACAGCACTTTAGGTTGGCAAGCTGTCATCAGTTGATAAAATAATCATACCCTGCTTTCAGAATTTCGGTTAGAAAGTTAAAGGAAACTTGTCACCATACATTTCATAAGTATAGCTTGTAACAGGTTCCTGTTAATAAAGCCCTATTAACTAAATGCCACCCCTCTTCTAGCTACAAATTATTTCCCTCACATCCCCATAAAATCAACTTTGTTATCTTACATGGAATACATTCTCATTCTCACTCACTTTTACACCTTTCCATGCCCCATGCCCCCTTCTTACCATTCAGCACTTCATTTCATGGGACCAGGGTGATGTCATCTAAAGTACTTTATCCACTAACATTTGCAAAATCTACCCCATGTATGTATCTGATCACATGAAATCATAGCATGCCTCCATAGATCTCAACGCCTCCCCATGCCTTCATGGAGGCATGTTGTGATTTTATGTGATCAGATACATACGTGGGGTAGATTTTGCAAATCGTATTGGGTAAAGGACCTTAAATGACCCTAGATGACATCACCATGGTCACTTAACATGAAATGATGAATGGTGAGAAGGAGGCAAAGGGCATGGGGGATGAAGAAGTGAGTGAGTATGGCAGGGACTGTTGGGCTTGGCTGAGTAGGACACGTCCCCTATAACTTGTTGCAGAATCTGTATGTCAAGTAAGATAACAAAGTTGATTTTAGGGGGATGTGAGGGAAACAACTTTTAGCTAAGGTAGCATTTAGGGCTCTGTCACTAGCTGTATTTGTGAAAAATGTGGTGACAGGTTCACTGTTATGCCACTCACTTGCGGTAGAAGTTATGTCTGGTACACAAGACTTATCAAATGTGATTTTTTAAAAAAAAAAGAGGTTGCAAAAATGGTCATAATACCTTTTTAGATACGTAGAATATTATTACAGGATAGAAATATACACCAAACAAATCAAACGTTGCAAAAAATGTAATAAAATGGGCACAAATTATGACAATACAGACTGCAAAACCGACTTTAATTATCTAATTATTAACTGTTTATTGTCTAATATCATCCAACTCAAAAATGGAACCAATTAGACAGGTAGAAGAAAGAGCTGCTGTTACATTCTTTGCAGGGTGGGGGTAGTGCTAGCAGGGTGACACCTATGCCTTACTCCCATTGGCTTGTCTTTCATGTGGATGTAAATTATTAAGCTAATTCTTGGAAATTTAGGCTGATTCACTTAGTGATTCAATAACCAGTAAAATTTTGTTAAATTATTAATCACTAAGTGACCTCTGGAATGAAGGTGCAAAGCAAATATTGGCACTAAATATCCTTTGTTCTCTGGCTCACCTAAAAACAATGAAATGAAAGAATTTGCAATATCGCGACACATATTTTTCAAGGTTGAACATTGTATTTGGCTTCTGTTGTGTGCTGTAATATCTCATTGAGTAGAGTTTCACATAGTGTGTAGATCACAAATTAGAGCATCACAAGATTTTTTTAAAACCTGAGTCTTTTTTATGACAATTGTTTATTTTCCTTTGACAATTAATTAAAAAAAGAAAACAAAATAGAAATATCTATACATAGTACGATATAGATCCCCATTCCAATGACCTTCTCATCCCCTCTCTCCCACCCCCACCTGGGCACATTGCTTACAATATTTAAGAGGGGATTTATTATGGTTTTTCAAATGGAAAACTGGCTTTTTTCCCTCTCTGCGTCTCTTGCACCTGAATTTATGAAGTGTCGCGCCATAATATTGGTGTTTTCCGACACTCTCTACCCTCTTGTTCTATTTTTGGGTGCAAAATTTAGGCTCCGCTTGTAAATCCACTAGTTTTCTGGGGCTTCTGTTTTTTTATATGTTTTTTGGCACAAAAATAGCTCAGTTAAAAGAAAGTCTAGGGAGTTCTAAACCTTTCAGTCCATGCTTCAAATCATTAATCCCTTGAACCACAAACTTAAATCCCCCTGAAAAATATACAACAGATCTAGCGCCACCCTGCGCCAAAATTAATAAATGCCCCTCTTAGATTTTTTTTTGACCATCTGTTATTTCCAAATTTCTTGTATTCTAGCCCATTTATATCCAGAACCTCGGTACAGTACCAGACTTTTGCATATTACCAGACTTACTATAAGTAAGTCTAAAAAAAAAAATACGAAAGTTGTTCCAGATTAAAGCAAATCAAAAGACGAGGGGGCACTGTCTCTGCCTAGAGAAAACAAGGTTTAATCACCAGAGGAGACAGGGCTTTTTACTTTTTACTGTCAAACGGTGGAATAGCCTGCCTCAGGTGCTGGTCACAGCAGGGACAGCAGAGAGCTTCAAGAAGGCTCTAGATGCCTTTTTACACCAAAATAACATTGATGGTTATGTTATATAGAATTGTTTCCCCTAAATTCCTCCCTTGTCCAATCTCTTCCCTTCCTTGGTTGAACTTGATAGACATGTGTCGTATAAACTATGATACTATGATACAAAACTATGAAGATTGAGACAGAATCTCATTCTCGAGGGCTATCTATCTGCCCCGTTCCTGGGTAATACAAACTTTTGCAATCATCAAGGTCTCCGATTCCATTTATGTAAAAACAGGTTTACTTTCTAGACATCACTATACAAATAGATGAGAATACAACAGTGCCAAGTGCATCTCCTACACGTGCAACTATCTTATTTCAATTGTCCGAAATCCTAGGGCACCCCTGTCACATGAACAAAGTCAGCATCCCTTCTTCTACACCTGTAACATTTGGCATTCTCTTATTTCCATTTTATAAAGGTCAATTGGGGAGCAGTATATCATGTAAAGAAATTGAATCTGCTTTCATCTGTGGTTCGAACTGGTCGAACAACTTCTGACGCTCCTGTAAATTCTCTTCCAGGTCTCCCTGGATATTTCCCCTGCCACCTCCCCCCATGTAGCCGGTGATTTGTGAATAAAAAGAATTTGTCTCTAAATACCTATATATTCATGCTGCCATCTTTTTCTTGTTAGTACATGAACTGAGGAAATTGATACATTCTTGTGACCTCAGATACAGACTAGTTCTGTGCATTCCTAACCTGATAGTATCTTAAGATACTAAAACATGCTGATTACATAATGGAAATTTTACTAGATTTCTAATCTTCACTACATTAGGATACAATCGGCAGTGGAGCTACACAATCTATATGTGACACATAAAGCAGGGAGGACTGAATGATTAATAACTGCTGTACCCCTTCATCTTTTTACTTTTACTTGTTTTTTAATAATAATAATTGTTTATTTATATAGCGCACACAGATTACGCAGCGCTACACAGACTTTCCAGATCAGTTCCTATCCCCAATGGGGCTCACAATCTAATCAACCTACCAGTATGTTTTAGAGTGTGGGAGGAAACCGGAGGACCCGGTGGAAACCCACACAAAAACAGAGAGAACATATAAACACTTTTGCAGATGTTGACCAAATTGGGACTTGAACCCAGAACCCCAGCGCTGCAAGGCTGTAGTGCTAACCACTGAGTCACCATGCTAATTTACTTCCTCAACTTCCAAATGCTATCAATTTGGAATATTTCCATTTAGAAACCCATATAAAGGTTTGTAGGACACACTGGGGGTAATTTATCGAGAATGGCACACAATAGTCTCAAAAAAACATTTAAGAGTTGCAGCACATAGACCAGGGCAGGGAGTGGCATCAATTTGTGCCAAAACTTGCACTTAAACGGAAAGTCACAAATCATGATTTTAGTCCTATTGTGGAAACTATGTAAATGAGTCTATGCAAATATTGAATTTGGTACAATCAGGGTCTAGGCAAAACAGCATTTGTACCAAAACTGCGTCAAAACGACGCCAAACATAGACAAAAAAGACAATGATACATCAATCCAATGAATCTGGGTTAAGCAGGGTTTATGTCAAAGTGACTTTGCGCTGTCCTGTTCATTCGGTACAATGTAAATTCGCAACACAGCTTTTTAACTACAACTGCGCCAAAGCAACTCCAAATATGATATATCAATGATACATCACCCCCGTTGTACATTTTACCTAAAAAGTTTAGAAAAATGTCACATGGAGGGCATTCTCCATTCCCTCAAGTCATCAAATCATATGAAACTTTGCAGAAATCAGTGATCCCGGTACTGAGAAGCTGGAAAAAATTTAAAATGTGGAAAATTGGAAAAAAATCGCATTTGCGTCACTTTCTTGTGGGCTCAGTTTTTATGACTTTCACTGTGCTATCCAAATAGCACCTCTACTTTTTTCTTTGGTTTGCTACGATCGCGGTGACACCAATTTTATACAAGTTTTATTGAGTTTTAATACATTTTCAAAAATTAAACGATTGTGTACAAAAAAAGAAAAAATCTTTTTGATGCTAATAACGTTTTTATACTTTGGTGCACGGAGCTGTGTTAGGTGTCATTTTTTGCAAAATAAGCCAACGTTTTCATTGCTACCATTTTAAGGACTGCGCAACATTTTGATCACTTTATATAACATTTTATATGTGATGTAAAATGGTGTAAAAGTCGCCTTTGGGACATTTGGGCGCTATTTTCCGTTATAGAGTTCACCGCCGGCAATAACTGTTTTTATATTTTGATCGATCGGGCATTTTGGGATGTGGCAATACCTAATGTGTTTGTAATTTTTAATAATTATTACGTTTTACATCAGTTCTAGGGAAAGGGGGGTGATTTGAACTGTTAGGTTTTTTACTTTTTTTAAAATAATTTTTGAAACTTTTCTTTACAATTTTTTGGACCCCCTAGAGGGCCTTACCGTTCCTACCATATACAGGCAGTCCCCAGGTTACGTACAAGATAGGGTCTGGAGGTTTGTTCTTAAGTTGAATTTGTATGTAAGTCGAAACTGTATATTTTATAATTGTATATCCAGAAAAAAAAAATTTTTGGCCCCAGTGACAATTGGAGTTTAAACATTTTTTGCTGTAATGGGACCAACGATGATCAATAAAGCTTCATTACAGACACCTTACAGCTGATCATTGCAATCTAGGATTATAGTAAAGCGTTCAGAAAGCTTCACCAGAGGTCAGAGGGGTCTGTCTGCAACTATGGGTTGTCTGTAAGTCGGGTGTCCTTAAGTAGGGGACCGCCTGTACTGCAATACTACTGTATTGCAGTATATGGCATTTTTTGCACAGTATTCATTACAATGAGCCGCTGGCCTATCGTAATTAATCTGCAGAAACCAGACAGCCTCCGGGTCTGGTGGCTGTTATGGCAACCAATCGCCGCCCTCCCCGATGACATTCGGGGGAGTGACAATCGGAACCAAGATGGCGGCCGGTGTTTTTTAAATGCTGCCAGCCGCGGGTATTAGCAGGACTGTAAGCTCTTGTGTCACCCCCTCATCCTCATAGACTGTAAGCTCTTGTGTCACCCTCTCATCCTCATAGACTGTAAGCTCTTGTGTCACCCCCTTATCCTCATAGACTGTAAGCTCTTGTGTCACCTCCTCATCCTCATAGACTGTAAGCTCTTGTGTCACCCCTCATCCTCATAGACTGTAAGCTCTTGTGTCACCCCCTCATCCTCATAGACTGTAAGCTCTTGTGTCTCCCCTCATCCTCATAGACTGTAAGCTCCTGTGTCAACCCCTCATTCTCATAGACTGTAAACTCTTGTGACCCTCTTCATCTTCATAGACTGTAAGCTGTTGTGATCAGGGTCCTCACTCCTATTGTTCCATATGACTGTTTGTACTCTGTAATGTAATATTATATTTGTATATGTTCCCTATGAACGGACTGTGATGGCGCTATATAAATAAAGATTATTATTATTAAATGGGTTTTCCCATGAAAGAAAGTTCTCAAATTTTAATCCTCTAGTGATGTTTACACAATAAAGATCATTTTTACCCCTTACTTTACAATTTCACTCAATTTTATTGCTGTTTTAGCTCCTATCACTCAGTGATGATCAATGTGTTTAGATTATGAGGGTGCAGGTTTATCTACACTCTCATTTAGCTTCAGAACATTCGCTAGCATCTGAGACTCAAAAAAGAGAGATGAGACAGATCAGATATGATGAGATACATGAGATGAATATAACACAATGACACACACAGCACTGCTACATCTGAGCTATAAAACACACTGGGGGCATTTATTATTATGTTTTATTTTTATTATTACGTATTATGGCCTTCAAAACGGAAAACTGGCGGTGTTTTTTCCCCTCTCTGCACCCCTTGCTCCTGAATTTATGAAGTGTCGGCGCTATAATATTTGTGGGCACAAAATATTGGTGCCACTTGCGAATCCACCAGTTTTTTGGTGCTTTTTGTGGTGCAAAAATAGCCCATCTAAAAGCTGGTCTAGGGAGATCTACACCTTTCAGGTCTTGCACCAACTTGATACCTTGCACCACATAGCCCACTGAAGATATAGACTGGTTCTAGCGCCACCCTGTTCCAAAAATAATAAATGCCCTTCACTATCCCCTGCTATAAAGAAAGGAGTTTTTCATGAGTAGAATCTGCTTTGCCCGACCCTAGACAGAGGAAGATCTTAGGGCAACCAAAATTGCCAGGACTGAATTATATCTGTGAAATGCTGTATTTTTGGTAATTTTTTGGTATAATAGAGAATGTGTTATTTTGTTATGCTGAGTATATTTAAGAATCTTGTCTTTGTGGGAAAACCCCTTTAAATTCTCTAGTTGACTTTTTAGTTGTTTGTGAGACATTTTGTAGACAAAAAAACTTATGGAATACCCCCTTGTCTTCGCAAAATTTCTTTTATTCACCTCTTATGGAATACCCCCTCTTTCTTCACATTCACTAGTATCTGACACATAGAAAGAGAGATGAGACAGATCAGTTATGAGAGATTATGAGATCCATGAGATGCATATAAAACACAATTAGATTCTTAGCTCTGCTATTTTAGCCATAACATACACTGCCAACACTGCTGTGCCTCCTTCCTCTGGAAAAACAGCTTATCTGTCTGTTGCTTGTAGAGTAAGTCTTCCCATGCTGCTGTTTGCCGGCAGGAAGTCTGTGTGTGAGCTCGTCTCGGAATGCAGAAAGGAGGGTCCGATGCAGAGAGGAGCTCAGTGCAGCATCAGACAGGAGAACAATATGTCCTGCCCGAACTTAGACTTCTGTTTTATGGTCGGATCCTGGGGAAACCGAAATTGTATACACCCGGACTGATAGAGACAGGTTGGAATTATATCTGTGAAATGCTGCATTTTTGTAAAAAACAGAGATGTTTTATTTTGTTATCCTGAGTATATTCAAGAATCTTGTCTTTGTGGGAAAACCCCTTTAAATTCTCTAGTTGACTTTTTAGTTGTTTGTGAGACGTTTTGAAGACAAAAAAAACTTATGGAATACGGCCTTGTCTTCACATAATTTCTTTCATTCACCTCTACTTTTAATTTATGCAAAGCTTCCTGAAAAATTAGTGACTATTTAAATGGGTTTGCCCATGAAGATTCCACATTAGATATTTACACAATAAAGATGATTTTTAACCCCTTACTTTACAATTTAAACTCAGTTTTATTGCTGTTTTAGCTCCTATCACTTAGTTATGGTCAGTGTAAATTTCCAGAGTGTAAGGGGGGACTCTCTAAGCAGACACTTTATTATCCCTCAAGTGCTATGAGATGCTGTGTGTTGACAATGTGCTAAGATTATCAGGGTGCAGGTTTATATACATTTTAATTCAGCTTCTGACCATTCACTAGTATCTGACACATAGAAAGAGAGAGGAGACAGGACAGATATGAGAGATGATGAGATCCATCAGATGCATATAACACACAATTAGATTCTTAGCTCTGCTATTTTAGCCATAACATACACTGCCTGCACTGCTGTGTCCCCCTCCCCTGGAAAAACAGCTTATCTGTCTGTAGCTTGTAGAGTAAGTCTCCCCATGCTGCTGTTTGCCGGCAGGAAGTCTGTGTGTGAGCTCGTCTCGGAATGCAGGAAGGAGGGGCCAATGCAGAGAGGAGCTCAGTGCAGCATCAGACAGGAGAACAATATGTCCTGCCCGACCTTAGACTTCTGTTTAAGGGACGGATCCTGGGGAAACCGAAATTGTATACACTAGGACTGATATAGACAGGTTGGAATTATATCTGTGAAATGCTGCATTTTTATAAATAACAGTGAATTATTTTGTTATCCTGAGTATATTTAAGAATCTTGTCTTCAAGGGAATTCCCCATTTAAGTTATATGTGTTGAAGTTATTTCAAATATCATACATCCATTATATTATTAGGGGAAAAACTATTCTACATGGTTCTCATTTTTCTGGTAGAGTTAAGACCAAGCTTATAAATTTTCAAAACTAAAATATTATTGTGGTCCTAATTCATACTTCCAATGAGAGCTTGATCTGTTAAGGTAAGTGGCAACTCTTTCACGTATTTGTAGAACAATTCAATTTCATCTCCACTTTTTTTTTGCTGTAAACTAATTTTAAGGACAGCTGTAGACAGCTAATTACTTGACTACAGTTTCACTGTTTTCGTGAACTGCTCTGTGGGATGTCAGAATATTTAATTTCAGGATGTTAAAAAGATTCCAAAATGTCACAATAATTATATCACAGCAGGCAATTAAAACACTGGAAAATGCCAACTGACTGAGTGTGTTCCTTGTTATTTGAGGGGCTAATGAGTGACTGACACACAAAAAAACGGAATACAAGTCATGCCTGGTGTGGGTATAAAATTTGGTGGACACAAAACACATGGCTTTCAACCATTTTTTTTTTCAAAGTAGAAATACAAACTATAAAATGAACCAATTAAATTTGTTGCTTATTAAGATGGAAAATAACTACAAGGGTAATGACAAAAATAACAAAAAAAAAATCATGACTTTATTATGCCTCAATGGGACAACTGGGACAAGCTTCAAAATACAAAGCTGACACTAACAACCAAGATGGGTTTTAATATCTGAAAAAAAAAGCTAAAATTGGACCATAAACCACATGACATAACGAACATAAAATGCACTGATGCTCCATTAAGATCACACTATTTTAAGACCTCACCTCTTTTTAGTAATGAAGAATTGATATTTCATAAAACAAATTTGGTCAGCTGTTACTTGAAGGCAGAAATAACTAAATTATGTAGTGTAGTTTAATATATATTTTTTTCATTAAGTGGCCTCCAAGGCCAGTAATGGCAAACCTTTTAGCGGCCGAGTGCCCAAACTGCAACCCAAACCCCCCTTATTTATCGCGAGGTGCCACCAAAATTTAAAGCAGTAACTTATTGCTCCCCATTTTTCAACAACTTTCAATCATATTGGCCTCCTAAGGACACCAACACAGTAGAAAGATGGAAAATTTGCATTATTCTAGCTTCTTTCCAGTGTCCCTCTGCACACAGAGAATCGTGGGTCCAGAAGGAGGTCCTCCAAAGATAATTTGGCTCTGTCTACTCATTCTCCCTCTTCCTACAGTCCCAAGTAGCGAAGTAAGTATCACTTTAAGATTCTTTGAGTCCTGTCTGGTGTGCAGGGGCGATGGCCCGGGTGCCCACAGAAAGGGCTCAGAGTGCCGCTTCTGGCACCCGTGCCATAGGTTCGCCACCACTGTCCGAGGGCATGGGGAAAAAGTGATAAATGATCTGAGGAGGCACATCATTGGCCGATGTTGGTCCTGTGACTACTCCGAAATTCCGGAAGTATTGGGTCGATGCATGAGCCTGCAGCCGAAGCAGGTACCACCCCTTCCCTTGTCACCAAACCTGCCAATCCCCCCTAGGTGTTCTAGAAAACCCCATTACCGTAATTAGATTTTAGCCTGTAGAAGGCAGGGATATTTTTACGACCTGTATGAAAAAAAGGTGTGACCTCACTGGAAAGGAAAGTGAAATCCCAGAAAGGAAACACGCATATGTAGAGACACAGTAGGGGAATGAACTAAGCTTAATTGGCATATCTGCTACTTCTTCCACAATTATTAACCGTTTCAGAAATTTTTTTAGACATGTGGCTTCATTGGAATGGAGGAGACTTTAGTAGAAGGTGTAGCCTAATTGTGATACTGTGTACCAAAAATATGCTGAATTTACAAAGCAATTAATATTGCAAACCAAGCCAATTTATAGGAGATGTAACAATGGAATAGATAGTCTAGAAACAGATTTGTCTTGTAGCAGCAGACACTGGAGATTCATCAGATAATCTAAATATTGTGGCTGTCTAGTATAGTCTTTATATAGTATAGTATCATCTATATAGTCTGTTCTTTGTAATAAGTGATGCGGCTATTTCTGTTTTCTGTCCTGAGGAAGAACATTTTGGATCCATATACTTCTTTCATGACTTCTATGCCTGTATTGATACCCCTTTGCCTTACACATGCATGTGGAGCCAATGTGAAGAATGGGGCAGATTTACTTACCCGGTCCAGTCGCGTTCCAGCGGCGCGTTCTCTGTGGAGGGTTTGGGTCTTCCGGCAATTCAGGTAGTGCGCCTGATGTCCACTAGGTGTCGCTGCTGCAATGAATTCCGTTGGAGTTCACTGAAGTTCACTGTCCTACCCTGGGTGCAGGTAAGCGCGTGTCAAGCGACACTTTTTTTCTTTTAAATATGGCGTTTTTTCAGAATCCGACAGGTTTTCTTACGGCCACGCCCCCTAATTTCCGTTGCGTGCATGCCGTAATGATGCGCCACAATCTGATCGTGTGCGACAAAATCCCGGGGCAATTCAGGGAAAATCGCCGCAAATCGGAAATAATCGGGTAACGCGACTGAAAAACTTGATTCGGGCCCTTAGTAAATGACCCCCAATGAGTTTGGAAAGTGAAGTAAAAGAGGGGAAAAGACACCTCTTAGTTTTACTGACAAGTGATTGGGTGCTAAAATTCAACCAAACTGATTATTCTACGATATCATCTGTCAATGGAAAGTCTATAGATCCTTAGCCTATTATTTCAGAATCATCAAACGTGTTTAATCTTTAAATAATGTGTAACCTCACTGTAACTATGTTATCTCCAGATCTCCAGAATACCAGGAATTGATTTTTATAATAGTATATACAGTACAGTTGTATTCTTAAGCTGCATTCACACGACTGTCGGGGGCACGTATATACGGCCACAAGCAGGTGGCCGTACATATGTCCCCCATAGATGGCAATGGGCACACAGGGGGATACGGTGCAGCACACGTCCGGCACTGTACCGCTTTGTACACGGAGAAAAGATAGGACATATCCTATCTTTCCCTGTGTTGCGGCGCCATGCACCACGCATCACTTTGGAGAGGAGAGGGGTCACCGCTTCTCATCTCCATCGTGCCAAATATATACCCGCCCAGCTATGGCCCGGTGGGCACACGTTCATGTGTATGTAGCCTTAAGCTAGAGTTTGGTTCCAGCAATACAAATGTCCTCTGCAAACTATGCCCCAGCAAAGTTAACAAGTGAAATATATAGAAAGTATCATCCTATTGCACCCGTTCCACTGGGAAATCTGAAAACTTGAACATTTTAACATTTTGTGAATAGTCAAATAAAAAAAAAATGTTCAAAAAATTCAGCAGTTATTGTTTGAAGCAATTGTTTATAAAAAAAAAAACCAATAATAATAAATATGAACTTTTTATAGTATATGTTTCCTTTATAAGCTCTCCATATTTCTCTATATAGATTTACATATAAAGTAAAAATATTGACAGAAACTATGGCAAAAACTAATTAGCTCATCGTGGGCTGCATTATGATACTGATATTAAACAGTAAATAATGTGTCTGCTCAATGTATTACACCCAATCCAACTTGGATGGAGACCATGAACTTGTTCCGCTTATTAAATGTTTTCCTCTGTGTATGCCTCATATCCACTGACTAACATTCACAGCGATAATGACCACAAAGATGTTTCCAGATTATTGTTATTTCTGAATAGTGAAACGACAACATCTGTCCCGCTATATAACCTAAGATCTGTTAATATAGTTATATTGTTATTTGGCAAGCCTCCTAACATGTTCAATATTGTATCTCCAAGCAATGGATAAAACATAACAGTCAATGAATTTTATTGCTATAAAACTCAAATATTGCCACATATTTAAAGGGAACCTGTCAGCAGAAATTGACCTAATAAACCATTACCAGTATTTTCTCAAGCAGCTTCACACCTTCTTTCATTGTATTTCTTTCATGGCACAGTGTGGTGGCAACATCCAGAAAATCAACTTTGAAGTGAGATGTAAATTGGTTGTATAAAGTCAAAGAGGCGGAGAGTTTAACACTGAAGTCAAGCTCTCTCTTCATCAGAAAGTCCCCTGGTGGTCCAACATCACTAGCTACATCTTCTGGAATCAAATGCATGATATTAATCTCCCCACCTTGACACAAACTCTCCTCCTCCTTAACTTTATACAACCCATTTACAGCTCAAGTTGATTTTCAGATTGATGCCATCACACCGGGCCATAAAAGAAACAAAAACTAGAAGGTGTTACACTGCTTGACAATATTCTGGTAGTGGTTTATTAGGTCAATTGCTGTTGACAGGTTCCCTTATATTGATGGTTAACCCTATGCTTTTTCTCCCTCATGTCACAAATATGGCACTGACTTCATTATAGCTGTTCTGCTCCTGTGATGTAACAGAACAATCATCAATGTAGATGTCAACAGAGCCTAAAAATTTACACATGGGCCCACAAAACGAGTGCAGTCTGTATTATGTGCAGTTCGTCTGGACCCGGTCTTCATGAATCTGGTGGCCCCTGCACTGTTCGGGAAGGGGGCACCAATTTTTTTGGAGCACTTTGTTCATGCTGCAGAATTGTGGCACCATCAGTAATAAATGTGGCGCAAACTCTGACTAAGCAGTAACAGCCCCTTTAGATGCACATTTTTTCTCTCCTGTCAGACACAGAGCAGCCACGACACACAAAACGGATGGAGACACTTTATAAAGATGAAGATCCAAATTTAGTAAGGTGTATAAAAATTAACTTTTATTATATTTAGATAAAAGTGATAAAATTATGATCGTGATAATAGGTAATCCATAACTAGTATGGGAATTGGCGAAGACCGAACTTTGCAAATTCTTTTCATTGCAAAGTCAGACAGAAAACGGGTGCAAATGCTTTATGCCCAGCAGGGCCAGGTGTAGAATTTATTTGGCACCAGAGCCTCAAAGTATGTCTGGCATAGCCTGCGCTGCAGAGGGAACATGCACCAGTGCTTTATAAATCCCCACCACCACTGGCCAGTTTAAATTTACATAAGGACACCCAACATACAGACGACCCCTAGTTACAGATGGACCTCTCAGCCCACTGTGACCTCTGTTGAAGCTCTCTGGAGGTTACTTTGGTCCCAGAATGTAATGATCAGCTGTAAGGTGTCTGTAATGAAGCTTTATTTATAATCCTTCATTGGAATCTTGAGTAGAGTTACAATTATAAAATATACCTTTTTCCTTTTTGTATCTATCTAAGAATCTATCTTGTACATAACCCGGGGACTGCCTGTAATTTGCTTAGTTATTGATTACTGACTCTTATACATGGAGGTTTATGGAAACAGGGTCAACTGAAAAAGTTTTTTTTGTCTTTTACATTATGTAAATGAAAATTGAGCTATAATTTACAACAATTTATAATATATATTATAATAAATTAGCCCCCTCTTGCTAAGACCAATCCACTTTTTGGAAAAGAGGTGTGTAGGGGTGTGAATTTTTTCAAAAATTCTGAAAAAATTTCAAATTTATCACAAAACAGCTGGTAAAACTGGTGTAAGATTTATTAAAAAATAGTCCCAAAATGCAATCCACAGTCATGATCATATCATTTTTAAGTTTAAGTTTTTTTCTTTCTTATAGTTACACCTTTTTTTGGTGCATTTGAAAATTTGCCCACAAAAATTGCGACTTTTTCAACTGGCCAGCAAACATTTTTTTTCCACCTAATATACCCACCTGGTGGACGGCGGAGGAACTACCTTGATGAATCCCGGCCGGACCCGAATCCACCGCAGAGAACGCGCCACTGGATCGCAAACGGACCGGGTAAGTAAATCTGCCCCATTATGTCTGTTTATTTTATGTTACACTTTTGTATGATAACTCCTATGTAAGTACTGTCCTTTTTATATTAAAACTTCAATTTTATAAGAGCCTTTTGTGAATGATTCCATGAACTCAGAAGATCTGTTAAAGAACAACTGTACAAAAGTACAAAAACTTTTGCCTAATTCTGCACTAAGCAAAAATTAGCAATTCTCTAACTTATTCCAGTTAGCTATCTGCTAGCAGAGGTTTTACCTTGTCCCCGCGGCTAATCTCCATTTGCTATGCTTTCTGGTAACTATGGGAAACCGCATAGGACAGCTGGAGACGTGAGGAGGCATTTTGGTAGGGGCTGTTACGACCTGTAGTCTTGTCACAAGCATGTGACTCATTTATAATTACAATAAAGAAGAACATAGCACACATATTTTTGGATTATTTTTAATTTTTTTCTTTTAATTCATAATATCATGAATTTACATCTCCACCATCTCCACCAGTGCAATATTCATACAGGAAGAAAACAGATCTCCATAGTATTTGCATGACGTTTCGGTCTTTCCGACCTTTTTCAAGCTAGATCTGCAACAGAAATACTGCGTATGCCTGCTTAGGGGGAGAGGTCCTGATTCATATGAATGCCCTCAGCGCTCTGGCCTCAGTGCCCTTAGCTGAAGTCACAACCAGGAAGTGCTGCCCACTTTAGGAATAGCTAAATATGATTTTACAAGAAGGGATGATGGATATACCAGGCTATATCTAAGGCTAGGAAGAAGCCAGCAGCATGATACAGGTATCATTGGAATTCTTGTCAAAGGCTCTCTCCAGCTGTGCTCAAATTATTTTTGTCAGTTACTTTACAGTTATGCTTTAACTAAATTGATTGCCTAGTTAAATTTATATTATATTTGGGCACAGTATGATGCAAGGTGTCTCATCAGTCTACTCCAGTGGATAATGGAGTAGTCAAAAAAGTCAGACCATAAAGTGGTGGTTTCAGATGGTTAAGCTGTCTTTTCACGGCATAGACGGCTCTCCATGCATTGTCTTTTAGTATATCTACTGCTTGTTTTAAACTCAATGATTTTTGGATATTGAGGCCCAAGTAAAGTAATATAGTTATTTGGGAGCATGCAATTTTTAAGCAAGAAAGTAGGATGTGCAGCTGATTTTGTGTTTATTCTTTGGAACGCCATGATGTTGGGATTTGCAACACTAGTGACATGCTTTTCAGTTTCAATAAAAGTTTATGAAGGGGAAGTTGACTTAATAAGGAAGGAAATATCTTAGTGAGGTCTGCCAGGTCACTAATTAGCCGCACAATGAAAAGTACTTCATATTAAACTTGCAATCAAATGAGAGCAGCAGGTTATTGTAATGTCTTCTTAATTTTAATAGCTGCACTTCCATAATTAATGGCATTTTAACAGCATCTCAATGGCAACTGGAAATGCAACTGAGAAATGGCTGATGCAGTTATGTCGCCTGCTGGTACTGTATGTTTAAGACATAGTTACTAATGGTGGATATAGTACGTCATAAGGCATGTGCAGTGTTAAATACTGGAAATTAAACACAATACACATGATCAAGAACTTAATGTAAAATGTTAGTGTGCTTAAATTATTGACTTTTTGGTCAACTTAATCCACTTTTAATATTATCTAACTTACTCCACATTTATCTAGATGGGATGGGGACACGAAGGGAATGGGTGAGGAAGGGTTGTAAGGGAACACAATTATAATATGAATATAATTATAATTTTTTTTATGTAAAAAGCCATCTAGACCCTTCTTGAAGCTCTCTGCTGTCCCTGCTATGACCAGCTCCTGAGCTCTGCTATTCCAGATTCACAGTTCTTATAGTAAAGAAGCCTTCTCTCCTCTTGTGATTACAACTTTTTTTTCTCCAGATGGATATAATGCTTCCTGTATCCATCATTTGATGTAACAACCAGGAAAAATTTTCCACTGTATTTCTTGTACTGACCATTTATATAATTCTATAACTTAATCATGCCCCCCCCCTTCGTCATAAATGTAATTTTTAAAATCTTTTAATAACCGAGACACTTCATATCCCTTATAATTTTTGTGTCTCTTCTTCTCTAACTCCAGGGCATCCTTTTTTATGCATACCAATAGGAACACCCACTTCTACCGTATACAATCCCTATACCAACCATAAGATGAATACCAATATCAGTATATAGGACAAAAGAGTATTACTCATAAACTATTACTCCAATATTAATAAAAATTATTCCAATCTTTATTTATGCACAAAATGCCAATCAAAAACCACTAAAACATACAATTGAACCCACAGAAGCAAAAAGAATGGTGGTGGTCAATCCATAATATACATGTGCATCCATTATAGGCATCCAAGTAAGCATATCAAAGGGTTGTATAGTAAGTAAAAATAGTAACTTTACCCACCCGGGCGTTGCATGATACAGAATACCTGGAAAAGAGTAATCAACCCCAGACCACCACCACATCACCCCAATGTACATTTCACCGTCGCTTCCTCAAGGGGGTGTGCATCTTTTTTTATGGACTGGTGCCCAGAACTCAACTGTATATTACAGGTAAGGCTAAACCAATGCTTTGTAGAGTGGTCATTTTACTTCTCTATCCTGAGAGTCCAGAGCTCTTTTGATCCTGTTGGCTTTAGAGGCAGCAGATTGACATTACATGCTGTTACATAATCTATGATCTACTAGTACACCCAGGTCCTTCTCAACTCTGCCAGTTGATACATGTGCCATGTGATGAGCAGCTTTCCCAGATAGTATTGTTGTGTGGTATTGAATCACAAATTGATATTCTATATAGGTCTATGTGTGGCCATCCAGTGGTCATCATGTGAATTGTAGCCTGCTATGCATTCAGCTACTTTTTTGTTGTATTGAATTGGTTTCAGAAGGAAAAGGAGATTTTAAGGAATTTTGAGCTTATTATTTTGTAAATATATACATAGGTACATAGATAATATTGTTCTATACTGTAGATATATAACATAGGTTTCATCCAATTACAGTATTATATAGCACTCAGGTAACTATAAGAATGTACATTCTCATGTATAAATATTACACAGTATCCACTAGACGAAAAATATAAAGTCATACCAATCTAGCAAGTTTATTGTTCTCATGTACTGGTTCCCCTCCCAGTGGATGGAATGAGGACGACGAAAGTAAATGATGAGGTTGCCATAGGAATGTCAAACAAGTGGTGCCCTTTTCCTTGGAAACAGTAAGAAACAGAATTGTATAATACAGAGCATGAAAAGTCAGTGGGGGGAGGTTATAGGCACAGAGTGCTGGGAATAGAGAGCGTGACTTCACAGCAGATAATACTGGAACAATTGCACAGAAATTAAAAACAAATCTGATTACAAAAGATATTCGGGCAACATTGTGCTACTGTTATAATTCTGAAAGTCTCTTTAGTCAAGGTTGCATTCTACGTAATTGAAAACACATCAAAAGGAGCCTGAAAAGTTTTCTTGCCAGGCTTCTGAATATGGTATGTTTAGTCTAACTAATATAACATCTTGTAATACAGTAGGTATTGTTATGCTCCTTAACTGTTATGACTCGTGTGATGATGGAAACCACTGGCAAAAGTTTCATAACTGGAGATATTGGGCGAAATTTATTGAGACTGGCATTTTGAACGCCAATCTTAAAGTCCCCCCTGCTGGCAATCTGGTGCCCTTATCCACTTAGAAGCTCCGGCCTCTTACAAAATATGGCCACAAGCTCCACCAGTTTGTAATTTTTTGCTATACTCTCTGCCAGTTTTCTGGATGAGACAGTCAGAATTCGCTAAAGGCTCTGAATGGGATCAGATTCCAGACCTCTGTGCTTAAAAAAAACACAACCAGAGCTGCTTGTGATTGACATCACCCTTTCAGGATCTTTCTGTAGGAAAAGCTGGGTTTGTGTTTGAGTTCCTTTTGTATGCAGATGTGACTTGAGTGATGGACGGCTGAATCAATCAGTGCTGAGGCCGGTGTCAATTACTCCGTTTACATTCTGCCCAATTCCTTCAGTGGGTTCGGTCATTGCAGTCTTTCTCCTTGCTTTTGCTTGGCTTTTCTGTGTATCCGACTTCAGCTCCATTTAATCGACCATTATACAGTTTTCTGGTTCTCCCGAACTCTACTTATCTGTTTTTATCTGTTGTTTAACCCTCAGTATCATGCATCTCCCACTGTGACCCCACTTCTCTATCTCAGACTTGTTGGTTATTGACTTGACACTTTTCTGTGTGCTAGTGTGAACACTGGTCTATCTCTGATTTCCTGTTACCTGTCAGCTCCTCCATCCAGCATCTGGCAGAAAAAGTAAGTCTTCCTTGTCACCTTGTAGGGTCTCTAAGATTCTGTTAATTAGTTTCCAGATAGCAGGTTCATCCTTATCAGGGTGGTCTAATCTGCTGTGGACAGGGCTGTACCCCTTAGGGATGTAGCAGGGTAAGTTGGACAAACTTACACAGTCTGACTGCTTGCGCTAAGTCTGGTTGTGGCTACGCTATTTGCTGGACAGGTTTATGATAAAGGCTATAGTAAATCTGGTGGGCTGGGTCCCTCCACTCCCCACCTGCTCCCCACCTCAACACTTCCAAAATGCCATTCAGGTCGGAGAAGGGAGGGGGAGATTCATGTGCCATCTGTGCCAGCTTTATGATGGGGAAGGCATAATGAATCTCCTCCCAGAGTTTTTTCTGTTGGGCCTCATACAAATTTACAAAATTAGCAGAAAATTCTAATAGCCTCCACAAATCTAAAAATGCAAATCACCCCAAATAGAAGACGAACTTCGTTCTTCAGGCGGTGTACAAAAAAAAATTGACTTTTTCAATGGCGCAACCTGATTATAGGTTTTAGGCACTCTAGATGCCAGTTTATTAAGGTAACATGAGATAAAACAATAAAAACATTAAGAAGGGATAAAAGAGACAACGCGTTTCGTGTCAACCTATTGGACGCTTCGTCAGGACTGAAGCCTGTTAGTAACTTAAGGAGTCTTATAGCCATCTACTAGGAAGTGATGTCATGATTGACAGCGCATATGACCCATCATGTGTCCATCATGTTTCATGATATTATCAGTTCATCGGTACCTAGTTCAAATAATATTATTTGAACTAGGTACCGATGAACTGATAATATCATGACACATGATGGGTCATATGCGCTGTCAATCATGACATCACTTCCTAGTAGATGGCTATAAGACTCCATAAGCTACTAACAGGCTTCAGTCCTGACGAAGCGTCCAATAGGTTGACATGAAACGCGTTGTCTCTTTTATCCCTTTTTTAATGTTTTTATTGTTTTACCTCATGTTACCTTAATACCCACCCGGGCAAATGACACCCCCTTTATTTTTTGGGTCAGTACACTCATGAAGATACCAAATAAATATGGGGGCACATTTACTTACCCATCCGGAGGAGTTCACAGAAAGTGTATTGTCCAATGATAATGCACTCTGCCGCGATTCACTAAGATCGTGCGCCCGATATCCTGCATGTTTCACTTCCCCGCTCAGGTCCACCGGAGTTCACCTTCTTCTCCCTGGTGCATGTAAGTGCTTGATATTGCGACACAATTTGAAAGTTAAATCCCGCGATCAGTCCAAATCAGTCAGATCGTCCGACATCACGCCCCCTGATTTCTGTCGCATGAAAGCCAGCGCAGCCGCGTCACAATCCCATCCCGTGTGCGACACAATACTCTGTTAAATACCGGTCACAGCCGTGCAAAACCCGAAAACGTTGGAAAATTTGACGAAAGTGCGGTCGCGGACCCTTAGTAAATAAGGCCTATAGTTTTGTATTATGATTAAAGCAATTGGCCACTAATAACAACATTTTCCAAGATAACTAAAAGACTCTAATACAATCACCCATATTGTACTGCACCAAGTGTGTTTGTAGCTACTGACATTTGCTGTGACCTGGTCACATTGGTCATGTTAACAAATACCACTTTGCCCTATTATAGGTCACTAAGAAAGCAATTTTGTTAGTCTTTGCTCTTATATCTTTGCATGAAACTAACAATATCTTACAAATATAGAAAAATACACAAACCTCCTTGTTAATGGAGAATGTAAAAAAATATTTGTGTGCTTATCTCTGGTAAAATATCTAATTCTAACATTTATTCTTCCTTCATATTTTTCACTAGGGTACACACATACCAAACTCTAGTTTTGACCTTGATGTGCTTCATTTCCTATTAGTCTAAAAGAAAAACATTTGAAAGAAAAACATTCATAAAGATTAATGAACTTGCACGACCGGTGATACTTGTACGCATCATTGTAGGCTGTGACAATAACGAAGGACAAATCCCCCTGAAAAGTTTTTTTAAAAAAGGAGAGAAAAAGAAGAGAAAAAAATCACAAAAAGACCTCATATAATACATATATTATTTTCCCAAATAAGTTCATAAAAATTGATAAAAATAAAATTGATAAAGTTTATAACAGAACTGAACTTTTCTCAAATGGCAACAATTTTTGAGGAAAAACTTTTATATCTTATCCAATAATTGAAGGCATCATTACAGGGAATAATTGTGTAATGGTGATGGTCCCCGCCCCCTACACCATGTCAACGGAACATGAGACTGATGGCTACTGGGTCTTAAATCAAAATTCTTTGCTAACAACATTTTAGCAGTTAGCAAAGAAAGTCAACAGCCACGTTTATACTACTGCAGCCTCATCCACATCCTAAATGTTATGCTAGTGACTGCACAACCCACAGTGATTTACATGCTGCTGACAACTATAACATTCGAAGAGATGACGGCGGGGGGGGGGGGGGGGGGGGGGGGGGGGGGGGGGGGGGGGGCGTTGGTCTGGAGTTGAGCTGGACCCCGACCCAGTCTCAAACCTCGAATGAACTTCTTATGAAGTTAGAACTTTGCGTTTCGGTTCCACTCAACAATAGTCTTAGTGCCGTATGGTGGCACAATCCCATGGGTTGCACACAGTGCAGTGGACTGGTGGACCTGCATTTTATAGAAATGTAATGCCAGGGAGCTCCACTGCACAGTGTACAGCCTGTGGGGTCGCGCTATCATACGGCACGTTTGTGTGCAAGAGCCCTTATGGTGTGTGCACAAAACTTCCTGCAGATCCAGTGTACACATGTGTTCTATGCCAATCACTGCATACCCTTGGTAATAAACAACACCCTTTCCCAACTTCTATCCTTTTTCTTGGATTTCTTGTGTTAGTTGCCTTCCCTGGCCCACCACTCGTTCCTTGGACTCTTCCTGGGACTATCTGCTCTCTGCTGCTATCTGCTGTCAACTGTTTTTTCTCTGCCGCACCCCTGGTGTTTCACCCATGCATACTCTGACCCACTTGGCTATCCAGGACTATTCTGAGAGGTAGTCCTTTTTATCTAGATCCGTGTATGAGCAACTTTCTTCAGTTCCCAGCTGTCGATTCCTGGGTCCTGGCACTCTTTCTGATGACAGAATCATGTTTGTGTGAAAAGCTGGTTATCATGTGAAATACATATCTGTCCACCCAAAGGTTAATACTATAAGAAAGAAAGGGGGAAAAAAGAGGGGCACTCTTACGGTGTATTACCATTAAAGAGGTTGTCCGAGACAACATAGGTTAATACTATAAGAAAGAAAGGAAAAAAAGAGGGTCACTTTTATGGTGTATGACACTTAAAGGGTTTGTCCTAAAAATAACGAGATGGATGAGGGTGGGCTGGTTAAAAAAATAAACTAGCACCTACCGTATTCGGTGCTTCCAGTGTCCCAAGCCTCACTCGCTCTGTGCCTCTTTGTTTACACACACTGTTTGGCACAGAAGCTCCGCTCTTACATCTTTCAGCAGGCCAGGCACGCCCACCTGACCACTCTAGGTGCGTAGGTGATGGGACATTGTGACGGGTGGACATGCCTGGTCTGCTGAAAGATGCAAGAGTGAAGCCTCTGTGCCCCTGTAAACAAACAGGGGCACAGCACGGCGAGAGCGCGGTGCAGGACACTGGAGGCACCGGACAAAGTAAGTACTGATTTTTTTAATGCAGGCCACCTCACTTTCTTCAATCCTAGACCACCTCTCCATTTTTTTGTTTATTATTTTATATTTCAAAATGATCTGAGTTATTTTCATTCTTTTTGCTTTTCACGGTTAAAAACTTCAAGCAACTAGGAAAAGTACAATTTGTATTTAATATAACTTATATGATCAGTAGGCACTGGATAATTATTGATATACTGTATTATATGTACTGTTATGTCTTTGTATTTATCTGTTGTTTTTTATATGATCTCTGAAATGACTATCTATCTATCTATAATGAGAAAGCATTATCATCTTTGCATTGCTCCAAATATATAAAATCTCAATTCTAAAATGGGGTGAATTTATCACTTGTTGTTCCCATTATAGGTCGCACTATATATATATATATATATATATATATATATATATATATATATATATGTATATATATATATATGTTTATGCACCATACATATAAGTGGCTTGACCAGTTGTGGATCAATTTTACGCCATGCACTGTCTGGTTTTGAAATTGTGCTAAAACTTGCATTAGGAACTCCAAGCCCACCCAACATGGATGTGGTATAAGGAGGGGGGCAGAAGTGAGATTGTTTGTTGTTTTTTTGTTCCTTTTTTTTCTAAAAAGTTACATTTGAATCTGGCTCATTTTAGCTGTCCAGGCTAAGCACACCCACTTCCCCCTCCACTTTTCAAAATTGGAGTTAGAATCATGGAAGCTCGAAATGTTTCTATTGATTTTGTGCGAATGAGACCAAAAATGAACATGACGCTATTTTGCATTTCTTATACTTCGAATTCTGAAGAACTGAACTTGATAAATTTTCCTCCTTATGTTTCCACATTCGTCTAAATTGAAAAAAGAGTATGCAACAAAACTTTTTTTTTCATTGAAATAGTGTAAAGATTTTTTGCACTCTTACTCCATTTATCACAGCCTTGATATAACAAAAAACGACCCCCTCCTTTAAGAACAGTAGAGGGCATTTTACAGAAGCGTTAATGGCGTTGGGCACTTGGAGATGCGCTGTTACATTAAAATTCCTCTCCAGATAATCCCACTCCTCAGTGTTCTCTGTGATCTGCTTACACTCTCATTGTCACCGTGGAAGCTGCTTATCCTGACTCAATACATATCACTAAACATAAAAAAATAAATAATAAAAGAAAAACAAGGCATAAACATGAAATAAAATCCCACTGCTAACTCTAGGTGTTCCTTTTCAATTCTGGATCACAGTGCTGTCAACTCCGCAGAGGAGGAAGATCAAAAGATCAGAGTTAAATTGGGTACATGAATTTAATTATAATGCTAGAAAAATAAAATCTGAGCTACATCTACTAACACAGCTCCAGGCCATTCACTGCACCGATAATACAAAAAATCCGTAGACAAGATAAAACGTGTAGTTTCTGCCTCCAGCTACTTCTCCGGTGTAGACAATATTCCACAGGTCTATGTACACTACAGTGGATAGAGCTCTATTCCTTATGGGTAATAGTGCTGGAACCTGGCCACTTAGGCCCCGTTCACACCTGATTTAAAAGAAGCACTACTTCTCTGGACAATGAGGTCAAGGGTTTCATCAAAGCTGAGCGAAACACCTTTTTAGGATCGCCTACAACACGCAATAACTGCTCTGCTCCCTCACCTCGTGTCTCCATCTACCCTTCCACATAGATAGTGAGCCCTCAAGGGCAAGGTCCTCCTTCCACTTGTTCCAGATCTTTGTAATTTTTGTATTTGCATTAGTTGTCCCTATGTAATGAATTTGACTCCCTTACTGATTGTACAGCACCATGGAATTAACGGTGCTCTATAAATAATAATAATAATAACACTACGGTTTTCGTAACTCTTATACAGCGAGATATGAGTTATGGAATTAGTATAGTAGAACAACCTTTAATGGAGTTATAGAATTACCTTCTGTAACACCAGGAGTTATGGAGACAGAGTAGCTGACTGCATGATTTACCAATGTGGATGTTACCAAAAAAGCATTGAACAATTGCGTTCACTGTTCACGACATAGGCAGAGATAGGGCTACACTTATCTCAACCACAAATGGCTGAGATGGGAACAACCCTTTGGTAAGAGCTTGTCTAGGATTAGAAATTATGCCACTGATATTGCAGTTGAAGGAAATTTTGCTAAATTGCTACCAGACATTACTATGGGGAAGAGGGTGCTGTTTATTCCTGAACTCAGACAAGTTCTATAATAAGTAACTTCATATTCATAGTTTCATAGTTTATACAGTTGAAAAAGACACTTGTCCATCAAATTCAACCAAGGAAAGGAAGGGATTGGATGAGGCAGAGATTTATGGAAAGCAATTGTATATAACAATTTTATATAACATATCAATGTTATTTAGGTGTAAAAAGGCATCGAGACCCTTCTTAAAGCTCTCTGCTGTTCCTGCTGTGACCAACACCTGACGCAGGCTATTCCATAGAATTGTGGCTCTATGAGTTCTGTAAAAGATATTGGTGGAAATTTATCAAGCATTGGCAGATGTTCCCCCTCCTCCTGACTGTATGACTGGGCAATTCTACATGAGGAACGCAAGTACCCCGGCATACTCATGCCAACCCACTCTATGACCCTGTAGCAGAGGTAAACCTAAACTCTCTGCTGCCTGAGGTGAGCTATTGAATAGTGTCCCCTCTGCCCCATCCTGTAGTAATATATCAGGTTATTATTTCAGTTCGTGGATTTTCCATGCAGTCTCTCACACCATCTTGCTGCCACTGTTGCTGCCTGAGGCCAAGGGCTCAACTTGCCTCATGGCTGGTGCACCCCTGCCCAGTAAGGACCACTCTACGCCCCCTCTACATTCACTTGGCATAGAGGTGGTGAACGGCAAGAAAAAGCCGTAGTTCCTGGTTGTGCGGCCCCCCACATCACCCCCATTATGTCAACTATATGTACCGATATTAGCAACAAACAAGCCAACATATAGAACCCTGATTTAAAGTAAATTATAAGATTTTTTCGTAACATAATAGCGCAGCACATGAGCACACGTTGACCAAGCCAACGCTTTTAGCTGCCCGTGATATATTGACTAAAATGTAACAGCAGGATCCTGAAGTTCAACAAAACATAATTTAGGGCCAAATATGTGGTGACAGAATAATCTTAGTCGCTGCCATACAACTTCCATGACACATTTCATAATAGTGAGAAGCTGCTATCGCTTTCGTTTCACCTCCTGGTAGTTTATTTTTCACATTTTGAAACTATTATGTGGAATATTTATTCTCAGCCGGCATAATACTGTGCGGGCCAACAATGATAGCCATCTTACACTGACATGTTCAGCCTTACCCTGCTGAGAAAATATTATTCTCAAGCAATTTAATGTTGTCAGCTAAAATAAAGCTAAAGGCCGGCACGGGTTTTACAGCGCTATTAGTATTATATGTTTTCTCCACCCTTTGTTTTCCCTCACAGGCGATATGCAAAGTGCTCTATCCTTTTACAGCAATATGTATCTTTTTATGTGACATATTTGGAAATTGTATCTCATCGTAGATCTTTTTATTTACCTTTTTTTTTTCCAGAAGAATCAAGTTATTGGCCAAATCTTCCAAAAAGAAGTACGTAGACAGCAAAAAAAATCGATCTGATCTCATTTCGATTTACTGTGAAGAACTGTGCACAAGTTTTAGGCAAGTGGTGAAAAATACTGTAAATTATGAATTATTTCAAAAATAGAATTGTAAAAAATGTATTTTTAGGGATTCATAAACTACAAAGTGAAAAACAAAAGAGAAATCTTTATCAAGTCATCCGCATCACTAGGTACACTCAGCAGGCAGGTTGTTCCAGACATCTCAAAGAACTAAACAAAAGAGATCTTCTGTGAATGTAGGCTTGTTCTTCATGTCAACCTGGACAGACTGGATGATGTGGATAGAAATGGTTTGTGAGGCATATCATCATTTTTAGGACTCTCATATTTATCTTCTGTCCACCATGGGGACAGGGACGATTTGGTAAGCTCTGTGTAGCGCTGCGTAATCTGTGAGCACTATATAAATAAAGGAATTATTATTATAATTTATAAATAATTATTTATTATGATCAATAATAATAATTCTTTATTTATATAGCGCACACATATTCCGCACGCTGCACAGAGCTTTCAATATCAGTCCCTGTCCCAATGGGGCTCACAATCTAATCAACCTATAGTATGTTGTGGAGTGGGGGAGGGGAAACGGAGACCCGGAGGAACCCAAGCAAACACGGAGAGAACATACAAACTCTTTGCAGATGTGAACATGATGGGACTTGAATCAAGTCCCAAGGTGTGCAAGGCTGTAGTGCTAACCACTCAGCCACCGTGATGCCCTATTTAACTTTTCATATCGTCTATTATCTATCTCTCTGCCTTTATCTGTCTATTTAATCTGTCTATTAGCAGTTCATTATCTCAATATAATATGACTTTTGTCATAACTTTTAGTCTATACACAATATCCTTTTCTATTGATCTACTATGCTGTGCAGCATCTATATATCTATTTATCCATCCATCCATATCCAATTGGGCAGGAGGCTCATTACGGCCTTATAAGAGGTTCTGTGTAGTCATTTCTCCTGAGGGAGTACTTTGCCAAAATTTACTTTTTATGCAGCTTTTTATGTTCTCTTTGCTCAATTAGGTTTATTCTATTTATGTACTGTATATACTCGAGTAAAACCCGACCCAACGAATAAGCCGAAGGGCCTAATTTTAATGCAAAAACAGGTAAAACCATATATTTTTTACCAAGTATAAGCCTTGGAGTTTTCAGCACATTTTTTTGTGCTGAAAAACTAGGCTTATACTCGAGTATATATGGAATTACTTTTATAGTTATATTTTATATATTTGTTTTTTTTCTTTTTAGAAATTTTTTTATAACCTCTTTAAACCCTCCGCTCTCCTATGAGATTTAAGGCTCAAGTGCGAACACCCGAGACTTCATTGTGGGGAAATAGAAATATAATTTCTCTGATCAAAGAGACAAGCACCTTAATATACTGTTACCCATAATATCTTATGAGATCCTGTAATACCTCACAGTGTAACATTTTTATCCCGATTCAATTTTCTCTTAAAACACAACACAAACAAACCAAATCAATGACTTTTTATTGCACCTTCATTAGGCAGAAGTAGTTTAGAATCCGCTCTAACATTCGGAGAGTCTCTCCTTTGTGTATTAATTAGCCCTCAAAAAATGCAACATGATACCCAGCAATTTGTTCTCACCCATCTGTAAGATTTAGGATGTTGCTATGTTCCCTGTCTCTTCGATGCGCAATTAAAACAATAATTGGCTTTGAAAGACAATTTCTCGACAGTCATACACAATTCTTCCAGGTTACGTGAAGTGTTGAGAACGTTCGCTCTTCCTAATTGCGCCCATGCATTCTTTGTTTGGGGGTTTGGCGCTATGTTCCGTCTGCTACAGATCCAACATACAAATTTCTTTTTAACAAACAGATGGGAGGAATTTGCCATGATATTTCGTCTTCGGAGTGACACAGTATTTCATTAGAGAAGTAGAAAATCAGACAGATGTGTCAAAACAATCCTTAAAGTGAAGCGTTCTGTAAGGTTATTTCCAAGCGCAGCATTTGAATATCTTTTGTAATGGATTATATTGAGGTAGAATCAATTCTTCTGTTTGATTCCAGGCAGTAACGCTTTCACAAAATTTTCCTGACATTTATGGTTTTGTTCACTTATCATTTTTCATTTTCATCATCCTCTGCCTTTTGTGTTTGTAGGGTTTATTACATTGGCAGAAATGGATTTTATGTTCAGTTACTTGTATTTTCGTAGTAACCGACATGTCAAAAATCTTGAAATGACATTACAATTGCTGAACTTCCTGCCTTGCGAATGTATTCAGCCCCCTTTAAATTAAACCTTTGAATCCTGAAATGTGGCAAAACATAAAGATATAAAATTGTAATTTTTTGGTGAAGAATCAACAACAATTGAGACACTGGGGGTCATTTACTAAGGGCCCCATTTCGCCTTTTCCCGACGTGTTACCCGAATATTTCCAATTTGCGCCGATTTCCCCTGTATTGCCCCAGGATTTTGGCACACGCGATCGGATTGTGGCGCAACGGCGCTGGCATGCACGCGACGGAAATTGGGGGGCGTGGCTGAACGAAAACCCGACGGATTCAGAAAAACGGCCGCATTAAAAAATAAAAAGTGTCGTGGGACACGCGCTTACCTTCACTAAGTATAGGCCGGTGAACTTCAGTGCATTCCGGCGGGCCTCGGCGGACTTCAGCGCAGCAGCGACACCTGGTGGACGTCGGAGGAACTGCCTTAGTGAATGGCCGGAAGACCCGAATCGACCAGAGAACGCGCCGCTGGATCGCGAATGGGCCAGGTAAGTAAATCTGCCCCATAGAGGCTCATTTACTAAGGGTCCGTTTTGCGCCGCATCACGCCGAGGATTTTGTCGCACGCAATCGGGTTTTGGCGCATTGGCGCCGGCTTGCACGCAACATAAATCGGGGAGCGTGCCGACTGACAACCCGACGGATTCGAACTATGCGCGGGATTTAACATTTAGAATTGTGTCGCAAGACACGCACTTACAAGCACCGGGAAGAAGAAGGTGAACTCTGGCGGACCTCGGCGAGGAAGCGATGGATGCAGGAACTCGGGCGCACAAGCTTTGTGAATCGCGCGTGGGTTCATCTTCATTGGACCGTCCGAATCGGGGATCGCGACAGGACCAGGTAAGTAAATGTGCCCCATAGAATGTAATTTATTGGATATTTTAAACTTTTGTAAAAAATTATAAACTGAAAAGTGGGGCAATATTATTCCACCCCTTTACTTTCAGTGCAGCAAACTCCCTCCAGAAGTTCAGTGAATCTCAAAGTTCATCTCTGAATGATCCAATGTTGTCCTACATAACTGATGATGATAAATAAAATCCACCATGATAAATATAAATCCACCCGCTCTGTGATAGTCTCAGGGTTCTGCCAAGGAAGACCATGAAGACCAAGGAACATACCAGGCAGGTCTGTGATACTAAGACCCAAATCATTCCCAAACAATAACAATATATATGGGCCAGGATTTCATCAAAAAGTCCCCCTAATCATATCACAAAAAAAACCGACTCATAAATAAACAACTAACCCCAAGAAAAACATGGGCGCATGTGGTTCAAAATGAATAAAAATTTCAATACATCACTTTATTGAAAATATAACAACAACAACAAGACACAGAAATTGTTGTATGTTCTAGATACAGGGCTCCGGAAAATTCCAGATGTGGTCCAACAGGGAATCATCACATAGGATATTTAGGAATATTAAATAGATAATCTCCCCAATGTTTCCACAAAACACCAAGGGCAGAGTCAAATGATGACTCAACAATAGAAAGGCAGTGCTTGGTTATCAGGTACAGTAACCCCATATCTATATCCCCTATACCCCCATAAGAGTGAGTAACATAAATTGCGTCCAAAAATTAGGTAACCTTACCCATAGTGGTGAAATAGACCCAGTTGGACACCCCAACGCACCTCTCGTTTCTACAGGGGGCTTGACATGTTTCGGTTCTGGAAAAGTTTATAGTTGAAGTTTTAAGTTTGGATATAAAAAAAATTCACAAACTTTAAACATCCCAAGGAGCCTGTGCAAGCGATCATATTGTAATGGAGGGAGTCTCAGACCACTGCAAGATCCATCCGTCCCTCTAAACTTTCATCTCAAGGAGAAAACTAATCAGAGATGCCAAGGTGGGAGAGTCTGTCCGTAGGACAACAATCAGTCGTACACTGTACAAATCTGTATGGAAGAGTGGAAAGAAGAAGCCATTTCTCAGAGATATCCATAAAAAGTCTTGGTTAAAGTCAGGCACAAGCCACCAAACATGTGGAAGAAGGAGCTCTGGTCAGATGAAGCCAAAATCCAACTTTTTGGCCACAATGCAAATGTTTGGCCTAAAAACAACACAGCTCATCACCCTGAACACCCCATCCCCACTGTCACACATGCTGGGGGCACCATCCCCACTGTCACACATGGTGGGGGCACCATCCCCACTGTCACACATGGTGGGGGCACCATCCCCACTATCACACATGCTGGGGGCACCATCCCCACTGTCACACATGGTGGTGGCACCAACGCCACTATCACACATGCTGGTGGCAGCATTATGGTTTGGGCTTCTCTTTATCAGGGACAGGGAAGATGGTTAAAATTGATGGAAAGATGGATGGAGCCAAATAATGGACCATTCTAGAAGAAAATCTGAGACTACAAAAGACCTGAGACAAGGACGGAGATTTATCTTCCAACAAGCCAAAACAAAATTTCAATCTCTCAATGTGCAAAACTGATAGAGAGCTGATACCCCAAGCGACTTGCATGGAGGAGCTGGATGAGTGAGGAGGAGAAAAAGAGTGCATGAGGAGACTGAGACACAGGCTGCTGCAGCATCCACCTCCCAGGGTTGCACCAGCCATGAGGGGAGTTGAACCTCTTGCCTCAGGCAGCATCACCTGCAGCAAAATGGGGGACAACATCAGAGGTGCAGTCACCTACTACAAAGCAGGACCAGAGTCTTAAAAATGTTGTCTCTGATTTCAGCATAGGTGTGAGACACTGCACGGGGAACCCAATTACTAAAAAAATAACATTACTACTTGGTGGAGCAGAAGGGGCACCATTCCACAACTTGCCTCAGGCAGAGGAGACACCAGAACTCACCACACAATGCTGGAAGGGCACTCTGTATGCTTGGGTAATGTGAAAAAAAGTTTTATAAAGCAGTGTCAGTGTTCAGAATGCTGACAAAGGCATCTTTATACTCAACATAGCAAAAGAACCTGTCACCTAAAAATTACATTCCTGATGGCAAGTTAAGGAAAAGTTATACAATTTTCCAATATAGTTTCTGTATCAGTTTGTCTTTCTAGATCTTTGCTTGCTGTTGTTCTATTGGAAGCTTCATTGTTTACTTCCAGTGGATAAAAATCTGTCCATGGTCATGTAATGGACATGCAGAAGCAGGAGCTGTCAGTATCACAGAGAGTAATCAAAGCTGTGTGATACAAGGGCTTGTGCACCTGTGTGACATCACATGACCAGGGACAGTTATCTAGCCACTGGAAGTGAACATAGAAGCTTCCTATAGCAGGACAGCAAGCAGAGATCTAGAAACCTGTGAGGAATTGATACAGAAAGTATATTGGAAAATTGTATAACTTCTCCTTACACATATCATATCAATTTGGTAAAAGTGTACAACCCTTTTAACCCTTTCCCCCTGTGTGCCAATTAATTAACCACACAATCACACACAATTTAACATCCAAGTGAATATTATAGCATGATTAGTGCACCAGAAACATGGACCCTGGTAGACTGTAGAGGATAGCAAAGAAACTGCTGGACATAGTTTATAAAAGTAAAAGGCAAAGTTGTCCTACATCTTAGAAGAGCTGTGAAAAGTGACTTATGCTTTAATACCAGGCTGCAGAAACAAGTGCTACTTTCTGGTTAAAGGAAATCTACCATTTGTTTTCATGCATTATGAAGAAAACATACCTTGAGAATGCTGTAGCTACACTGATGCAGAAGCATATCTTGTTTAATCTCTTATCCAAGTGGGTTTGCTCAAAAAACAATTATAAAATGCAGGACCTTGGGAAAGCTGCATGCTAATCAACCTGAGCTGAATGACTCATACACAGCAGCTGGAGGATGGTGCAGCGACTGATTACTTCTGCCTGTCAGGGACAACGCAGTGATTGACAAAACCTCATTATCATAAATTTAAAATAGTTTTTTCAGCAAAACCACTTGGTTCGGGGATTGAACAAGATATGTTTCTGCATCAGTGTAGCTACAGCATTCTAAAGGTATGTTTGGCTTATAATACATAAAAGCAAATGGTAGATTTTCTTTAAATACAAACCAGTCATAGAGCAGAGGGGCAGCTATAGAGCAGTAGGTTCTTTAGGATAAAGAAAAACATTACATAAAGGTTTGATCAAACAACTCCCAATATCTAACACTGGCTGCAGTTTTGCATGGGAGGAGTTTCCTGAAAGGAAATCTTCCCATAAAATTGAGCATGATAAACCAACGGCACTTACTCATAGATCCATTTACTATGCTAATGAACTAGATGGTCTCTGGATACTGCATCACAGGCTGTTACACTGTGCAGGAGCACTTCCACCCTTTCTCTGTTTGAGATAACAGAAGGCAGAAGAAGGAGGGAACTGCTAAGGGAGCAGGGGGAAGTGGTACAGCCTATTGAGCTACAGCATGCTGGTGCCCTAGTAACACCGGTAGAGCCCTTCTGACTCATTAGCATAATTTTAAAAGTTGATTTTAGAAGGAAGGAGGCCATATGTAACAAATATAAGAAGATTATCACGGTTACAGTGCCTGATCTATGAGTTAGTGTCCCTGACTAATAATTCTTGATTATGTTGGTAGATTTCCATTAAGTACAGGCAGTTACGTACAAGATAGGTTCTGTAGGTTTGTTCTTAAGTTGAATATATATATGTAAGTCGGATCCGTATATTTTATAATTGTAACCCAAGGCCAAATTTTTTTTGGTCTCTGTGACAATTGGATTTTAAAAATGTTGGTTTGATATAACCAGGAGTAAAAAAAAAGTTTCATTACAGACACCTGTGATAACTGTTATAACTGATTATTGTAGCCCAAGGCTACAGTACAGTAAATTACCAACATCCAGAGGTCCGTTTGTAACTAGGGGTCGTCTGTACGCCGGGTGTTCTTAAGTAGGGGACCACCTGTATTCATAAGGTAAAGAATATCAGAGTGCGTGAAAGTTATTTTATGTACTTAGTCTCCTTCAATAATATCTATCACTGTATGCTTACTTTTCATCTTGCTTTTGGTTTCCTTGTAAGAATGGCCTGTTCCTTTTATCAGATAACATCTGTTAGTGTCAAAAATCATTTGTTCCTTAATCAAATATTATGCTATATAGAACAGCACAGCTTAAAGCATTTTAGCACAACATGAAGGAAAGACTCAGCTCATATTAATGACTTGATGAATTTTGCTCACACTGTGAATTTGTTCTTAAAGTTCACCTTGGGACGACACAAAAGGACCTGACAAAAGATAACCCAGAATTGATATCTGATGAGAAATACAAAGATTTACTTCAACTGACATATCAGTGGAGCTGACAGGTCTTATTTAAAGAGATTGTGTAGCTGTTAAAGAGAACCTGTCACCAGAAGGTTATTTTTCACTGGTGACAGGTTCCAATCGACAATGTACAGTAGATCATGTTTTATCAAATCTCTGTGTTACTTGGTTATTGTAAAATGCTGGCCCCCTGCCAGCACCCGCAGCCAAGTTCCAGGGGTTGAGCATTTCAAATTGTAACACGTGCCTGCTCATTTACATAAGTGATCCACTCCACTCTTAAATATTCACCCCAACCCCTCCCACATCTTCTCTCGTTTCCTCCTCCCTGTAATTAAGTTGGGTCACTGCACAAGCAAACCTCGCGCTTGTGTGGTAAGCCTTGAACCTCCAACATGCGCAGTAAGGCGGTTCGCCATGCCTTGCTGCTCACTGTGCATGTGTTGCTTCCCTGCACATTTTTAGGCAGTACACACCTCACTATGGAGTTTGCATACCTCCACCGCCTCAATGTCTAGCAATAATGCGCAGGGATGCGACGCACATGAAGCAAGCAGCGAGGCTCGGTAGGCCGCCTTGCTGCTCACTGTGCATGTTGGAGGTACAAGGCTCACTGCACAAGCGTGAGGTTTGCTTGGTGCGGTGAGCTGACACAATCAACTGGAGGGGGGATGTGGGAGGGGGGAATATTGATGAGTAGAGTGGATCAATTATGCAAAAGCCTTTAATCAACGCTGTACCCTGTCATTTTCATTATTTTTAGTAGGGTTGTTGCTCTCAATGATGTTATCAGTGACTGATGATCCTCTTGCCATCAACAATCATGGGCGTTAATGGCAGGGGGGTTGAGCTGAACCAGCAAAGTTTGGTACACTCAATACTAATTATTGATGTGTAATATGGCCCCCAGTCTATACAACCCCTTTATTTGTGTGCCAGTATTGATCCTTATAGGGTTCTGAGAGGTAAATCCAGAACAAGGCTTCATTTTGCTTTTAACATTATATCCGTAGTATTAATATGATATAGAAAATTAAACACATATCATCTGGGCACTCACATTCAGTTTCATTAATCTGCCATATATAAACATTTCTTCAATTAGTTGTTATTAAAATTTTTTTTTACCTGTGTTAAAATGATTTCTCATAAATGTAGTGATATGGTCCCTTAGAAACAAGACTGTGTCCTTGGATACGACCACCTCTGCTGGAGGGATTGCACAAAGAAACAAAAGGTTTTTGTATATGAAATGTCCGGGAGTTACTGCATGTCTCACAGCCATCCTGTGGTAATGATCTGAAGCCAAGTGGTCAGGCAGGGGTCTATAGCGCATGTCTGGCCACTGCTGCCAAAATGTGAGGTGGTCGTATCCGAGGAAGCTCTCGTTTCTAAGGGACAACATGACCACATTTATGATAAATTATCTGCACACAGGGACATTTTTTTTAATAACATCCAATTGAAGAAATGTTTACATATGGTGAATGAATTAAATTAAATGTGATGGGAATACCCCTTTAACAATCAACATAGATGAATGTTTGTATTGTTCTCTATTGCATTAATGTAAGTAGTGATCTTCTCTTGACCATCATTGTACGGTCCGGCTATTTACATATATCTCCCCACTTACATCCATTATTGTTAACATTTCAAAGCTTTGATAGACATGATAAAATATGCGTTGCTAACAACATCTTAAGTGCTGTGGGAATACTTCTTGGGGGAAAAATACCATTTATAGAACAAAACATGGCTATTAGTCCCAAGGTCCCCTTGGACTCCAATAATTAACAATTAAAAACACTGGTCTGATTAGTCTGGATTTTATTATAATGTTATTTTCCTTTTATTTATTCTAAAGGTATATTCCCAAATGATCATTTTCTACTAAAATATTAGTGCATATTATATAGCATTGATAGTAATTTAATATTAAAATATGATTCATCTGTCATAAATATCATAGACTTCTTAAAATGAATTCCAAATTATTCTATACAAAAAAGTCATTTATGTATATTTTCTAATGCACGCATTTTTTTAATGAGTTTCAAATATTGTAAACAAAATGAAAATAAAATAATTAGCTTATGGTTGTCTTACTTATAAAAACGGATAACTATGACATAAAAAACATCAGAAACCACATGGCTCAGGCGGTTTCCCCAAGTTGTCCATTGGCTTTTTAAATATAACATAGCATAGGGCACATGTATCATAACTAAGTCCGGCTTTGTCTATCTGTTATTTAGGGCTTTTCTGCTGGTCAGATGCATCTTACCGGTTTTTCTTTATTGATCCAGTTCCAAGCTAATTTCTATGCCTAATAATAATTTCCTTTATTTATATATCGCACACAGATTATGCAGCGCTGCACAGAGTTTGCCAAATCAGTCCCTGTGCCCAATATCCTCACAATCTAATCATCCTACCAATATGTTTTGGAGGAAACCGGAGGACCCGGTGGAAACCCATTCAAACATGGAGAGAACATATAAACTCTTTGCAGATGTTGACCTGGATGTAGCTTGAACGAAAGACCCCAGCACTGCAAGCCTGTAGTGCCAATCACTGCGCCACCATGCTGCCCTATACCTTGTCAGACAAAGATTTGTGACATTTTTGTAGATCTTGTACATCTGGATTCAGGTGATAAGTCAGGGAACACTGCAGAATACTAGACAATGGCAAACTTAAAAAAGTTTGAAAATGAAAGAGTCTTAAAAATGAAAGAAAAAGGCAAGCCAAAAGTTTGATACATGTACCTGACTTTTAACTTGAATAGGGATGTAATATAATACCAAACACAGTTAGTGGACAGACTTGGTCCTATTTTTGATAAAGGAACAGCAAGCAAATTTTTCAGCCTCTATAATCACTTATTGACTAGAGATGAGCGAGCACTAAAATGCTCGGGTACTCGTTATTCGAGACGAACTTTTCCCGATGCTCGAGTGCTCGTCTCGAATAACGAGCCCCATTGAAGTCAATGGGAGACTCGAGCATTTTTCAAGGGGACCAAGGCTCTGCACAGGGAAGCTTGGCCAAACACCTGGGAACCTCAGAAAAGGATGGAAACACCACGGAAATGGACAGGAAACAGCAGGGGCAGCATGCATGGATGCCTCTGAGGCTGCTTAATCGCACCATTATGCCAAAATTATGGGCAACAGCATGGCCATGACAGAGTGACAGAATGAGGCTAGATAGCATCTAAAACATCCAATAATTGACCCTGACACTATAGGGGACGGCATGCAGAGGCAGCAGCAGCAGCGGCAGGCTAGAGAGTGTCATGGCGACATACCCTAAATGGACTCAGGCTTCACCAAAGGAGGTGAGCAAGAAGCGCTGAAATGATTTCCTATGTGAACAAAAGGTTGACGGTATATTTAGTCGATAACACAAGTTCCATAACGTATCTGGTGAAACACCTGAAAAATGAGCCTGACACAGCTCTTTTGATAAGGGGACGACATGTGGAGGCAGCCATGGAGACGACTTCCATGATTAAGAGCGACAGTATGGGGCATCCATATTGCGCTGCTATGATTGCAACTTCAGGTCTCCAGCATGGCGGCGACAGATGGGCCGAGTTCCACTATGTATCTGGTGAAACACCTGAAAATTCTGCCTGACACAGCTTGTTTGATAAGGGGATGATGTGCTGCATATCCTCTCGTGCTCCAGTGTCTGGGGTATAGACAGTTTAAAGTTGCTCATGGAGACATTGGTGGACGCTGTGGAGGATCGTGGAGGCAAAATGGACAGGAAACAGCAGGGGCAGCATGCATGGATGCAGGGCCGGCTCCAGGTTTCATTGGGCCCCTGGGCGAAAAGCCTCAGTGGGCCCCTAAGCAGTGAAATGTGATGGCATTAAAAACGCTGAATCTTAAGATACAAATATTGATATACAACACCCTCATCCCCCACGGCTCCATTAATTAAGTATATACAGCCCCTGGTCCATTAATTATGTATATACAGCCCCCCCAGGGTCCATTAGTATACAGCACCCCAGGCTTCATTAATTAAGTATATAAAGCCCTCCAGGCTCCATTAATTAATATACACCCCTCCAAGCTCCATTAATTAATATACACCCTCCAGGCTCCATTAATAAATTAATATATAACCCCCGGGATCCATTAATTAATATACACCCCCGGGCTCCATTAATCAATGAGTATATACCCCCCAGGTTCCATTCATTAATATATACCCCCCAGGCTCCATTTATTAATATATAACCCCCCCAGGGTCCATTAATTAATATATAACCCCCCCAGGGTCCATTAATTAATATATACCCCCTTGAGGCTTCATTAATTAATGTATACCCCCAGGGTCCATCAATTAATATATACCCCCTTACCAGCCTCAATTAATTAATTAAATACACATTATTAGTGGCCAGAAAAAAAAAATAAACGCTAACTTACCTCAAGGGCTGCATGCGATTTCTTCTTCATCTCTTCTGGGGCTCTGCCACATCTTCAGTACAGCGTCTACTGTGCAGCAGCAGGGACGCTGGCGGGGTGAAGTCATCACGTCCAGCGTCCTGCACAGCAATAGGCGGTGTGCGGCAGAAATACATCGGCGACGCTGATGCATCTATGTTCTGTGACTGCCCGCTTGCGGTGCCGCCCCCTGTCAGCCGCGCCGGCAGTGTGAATGAAGCACTTCTCGCGCTTCTCTCAATTACATCGGCAACAAGCATGCCGATGTAATTGAGTATGCTTGAATTGGCAGTGTGTGCTGTGGGCCCCTCTGAGACCTCTGGGGCCCCGGCACTTGCCTGGGTAAGCCGGGTGCTGGCGCCGGCCATGCATGGATGCCTCTGAGGCTGCCTAATCTTGGGATGGAGCTGGCGGTCCGCTGCCAGGCGAGCTTTCGCCTGTCCAAGCCCCTGTCTCTCGGCTCCTCCCCACCCAAAATGGGCCTGGGGGCCAGAAGCGTTTACTTTAAAAAAATAATAATTTTCAAAGCAGGCCGGGTTGTTTAAATATTTCACCTAGGAATAATGGAATAGCATAGTGGTTCTATTTTTAATTGTTTTTTCGGAAATGGTTCCATGATTAAGAGCGACAGTATGGGGCATCCATATTGCGCTGCTACCAGGGTCACCTGATCTGGCCAGCCAACCACTGCTATCGACGTGTAAGGGTACCACGTCATGCTGGGTGGAGTGCAGAGTCTCCTGGCTTGTGATTGGCTCTGTTTCTGGCCGCCAAAAATCACAACGGCGGGAGATGCCATTTTCTCGAGCGGGCGAAGTATTCGTCCGAGCAACGAGCAGTTTCGAGAAGGTGATGTGGACACAAAGTCAATTACTCTGTTTATTCCTTCGACAATGTCTCATACCACTGACATATCCTATAACGAATTATATACTTGTTCTCAACAAAGGCATCCAGGGCTCTCTTAAACATATACAAAATATCAGCCATTACAACATCTCATGGCATGGAGTTCCAAATATTGTGCCTATATTTTGACCAAAATATAGGGCATACACCTTCTTTTTTTCCATTGATTTCAACAAGAAATTTGAGTTTGGTGATCCAGTCACTGTAACTGTGCTAAAATTCTTACAGTGGGTGCGGAAAGTATTCAGACCCCTTTACATCTTTTACTCTTTGTTTCATTGCAGCCAATTGGTAAGATCAAACAAATTCCTTTTTTGCTCATTAATGTCCACTCTCTACCCCATCTTGACAGAAATGTAGATATTTTTGCTAACATATTAATCAAGAAAAACTGAAATATCACATGGTCATACGTATGCAGACCCCTTGCTGTAACTGTCATAATTAACTCACATGCTGTCCATTTCCTTCTGATCCTCTTTGAGATGGTTCTACTCCTTCATTGGTGTTCAGCTATGTTTAATTAAACTTATTGGACTTCATTCTTGATTAGGAAAGCACACACCTGTCTATATAAGCTCACAGTGCATGTCAGAGCACATGAGAATCATGAGGTCTAAGGAACTGCCCAACGAGCTCACAGACAGAATTATGGCAAGGCACAGATCTAGCCAAAGTTACAAAATAATTTCTGCAGAACTCAATGTTCTCAAGAGCACAGTAGCCTCATTATCCTTAAATGGAAGAAGTTTGGGAAGACCACAACTCTTCCTTGGCATGGCCATCAACCTAAACTTAGCAAGATAGGAGAAAGTTTCACAAAGTCAACTATCACTGCAGCCTCCACCAGTCGGGGCTTTTTGGCAGTGTACCGACGGAAGTCTCTCCTCGGTGACAGACATGAAAGCCGGATTCAGTTTGCAGAAAAACACATAAAGGACTGTGAGAAATAAGATTCTTTTTGGTTTTGATTTTAAGTGGTATGTGTGGAGAAAACCAGAAAACCAGGTGTTGCTATCACCTTCCAAATACAATCCCAACAGTGACACATGGTGGTAGCACTATCATGTTATATGGGCAGAGACAGGACGAGTGGTTGCAATTGAAGGAAAGAATGCGGCCAAGTACAGAGATATCCTGGATGAAAACCTCCTCTAGGAACTCTGGCTCTGACTGTGCTGAAGGTTCACCTTCCAACAAGACAATGACCCTAAGCACACAGCTAAAATAACAAAGCAGAGGCTTCAGAACATCTCTGTGACCATTCCTGACTGTCGCTGCCAGCGCCCTGACCTAAACCCAATGGAGCATCTCTGGAGAGACTTGAAAATGGCTTCCACCAACGTTCACCATACAACCTGAGGGAATGGAAGAAGATCTTCAAGGAAGAGGCAGAGGATTCCCAAATCAAGGTGTGAAAAACTTGTTGCCCAAGAATACTCCTGGCTGTACTAGTTTAAAAGTTGCTTCCACTCAATAACGAGCAAAGGGTCTGAATACTTATCACCATGTGATATTTCAGGTTTTCTTGTTTAATAAATTAAATACAATATTAATCGGGGAGTGAAAACTCCCAACCAGTTGTACTTTCCCCTTGTTTAATAAATTAGCAAAAATATCTACATTTCAATTTTTCGTTCTGTCAAGATGGAGAGCAGAGTGCACATTAATGAGCAAAAAAAGAACTTCCTTGATCTTACCAATTGAAATAAAGAGTGAAAAACTTAATGGGGTCTGAATACTTTCCGTACCCACTCTATATTTGTTGGTCTCCTTCTCTCTAAAATCAACTGTTAAAATTATGCTAATGAGCTTTAAAGGCTTCCAGAGCCTGTGGAGCCTGTCTCATCCTCCCCCTCTGCCTAATGTACTCTCACTTCAGCATAATTGAATCTCTAGCACAGGGGGAGTTTGCAAACTTCCCCTGAAGCCTTCAATTCTCATTAGCATAGTTTTAAAAGTTGATTTTAGAGGGACGGAGGCCATAGAAGGCCATAAAAATATAAGAAGATTACCATAGTCATGTTGCCTGGATCTATCAGTGAGTGCCCCTTACTTCCTGATTTATCTGGCATTTCTGGGTATTTCATCACCCCAGACACCCAGAGTAACCATTTCCCAGTACCCATAGGCTGGACCATCACAAGCAGGGTGTGCCTTGGGGCATAACACCAATCCACGCCCTCATCACCAATATGTAGACTGCAGTTTGTCTAGGAGAATAGCAGAATATTCTTCTAGTGATCCTAGAGGCAAATAAATCAATCCAACACACAACCACCATCAATGGGCCCAGAGCCAACTGCCCACTTAGCCTTTGTGCGCTTTGGACCCAAGTCTGTACCCCAAAATATTATCATCTTTAACAAGTTATATTCCGTAGGGCTAAATACATACAAAATGTTTTTTTATTTTATCTTTATATTGCTTTTTCTTCTGCAGTATATTATTAACTAATACACGTCAAGTTGCATTTGTGACTATTGTGTAATTTTCACGTATATTTGGCAGAACAACACATGATTGGAGAAATGCTGCATGTTAAAAGGCTCAATTAGGTGGAATAAAATGTCTTGCATAAAACAGACATTTTTCGCTATAAAGCACAAATGACTGTCTGACTATGTAATGTCTGCAATTATGAAATAGTTATTTTTTTAAAGAACCATCAAAATGTTTAAAGGAAGAATCGAGGGGGTGCAGGTAGTTTAAGGTTCTTTTAAGGTCTTTTCTTTTTTCCCCATGATTATGATTATGCAATCACAAGTTATTTTAGTGCTCTATAAGATTTTTACTTTTGTCATATTTAACTTTTAATTGCTTCTTGAAAGCACTAACAATAGATATTAGTTCCTTAGATCTTTAGAGCAGAGATTGCAACAGAAGCTTCTCGGGGTTTGCATCTCAAGGTAAACGATGAAAGGTGTTTCTGAAAAATCAAATGTCTTACATATAGCTTCAGTATTGAAAGACTTCTCCGTGCCTATTCATTTATCATTTATACCTCTATTGTATTGGATTCCAACTCTGAGGCCAAGGCCCACTGTCAAGCTGTGGATCAGTACTGGGCCACAAGATGAAGTTGAGGTAGTAGTAGCTGCTGGTATGGAGGTGCATGGGTACAGTGCTTCTGCCCCTCACAAGGTCACCTGCCCACAGTACCGATATAGCTATATTGGTGCTGAGGGCAGTTGGAAGTGAGAGTAGCAGAAGCAATGGTGGATCCAAAGGCATGCCGCCTTTGGATCCACCATTGCTTCTGCTACTCTCACTTCCAGCAGTCTCGGGGTCCAAGGCCACTCATACTGCCCAGCAGCCACCACCTTCTCACATTCCTTGACACTATATTTGACCATTAGTAAGTTTCTATAATTATATCCGCTCTCCTTCAGAGATATAATTACAGTGGCTAATAGGTGGCAACTTTGTGCAGTCTATGCTTCTGTCCGCTGCTAAGAAAATTCTGGTGAGATGCGACATAGCAAATTTACAGGCCTTGTTCTGGAAAAAGCACCTCTGTGGGTGCTTGATCCTGGTCTGAGCTTCTGAGGTTGCTGGCAACTATGAGGTAGTTTATGTGTGGTGAAGTTGTGCTCTGAGAGGTGGTTGTATACCATCCACCATGGACACTGTGGGGCACATTTACTAAGGGCCCGAATCGCGTTTTTCCGCCGGGTTTTCCAAATTTTAACGTTTTGCCACAAATTGCCCAGGGTTTTTTGGCACACATGATCGGACTGTGTCGCATCGGCGCCGGCTTGCATGCGACGAAAAACGGGGGGGCGTGGCTGCCGGAAAACCCGATGGATTCGGAAAAATTGTGCTATTTAAAAAAAAAAGTGTCGCTTAACACACACTTACATGCATCACGAATAGGTTGGTGAACTCCGGTGGACCTAGGGAGACCTCAACGCAGCAGCGACACCTGGTGGACATCGGGCGCACGACCTTAGTGAATCGCCGGAAGACTCGAATCCTCATCGGAGAACGCGCCGCTGGATTCCTTACAACTGGCATTCCTTACAACTTTCCAGTCATGTCCTAGAGGCTCCCTAAAATATGGAGACCCCCCACAGTCTTTCAGGAAAGACAACATTTCTCCCAGATGCTGCCCAATGTTCCCTTACTTAAGTGTGCATTAGTTTCATACAGACTCTAGGCTGTCACGATAACGGACCACAATGAGCTGTGATCCCCTCCAAGGTGCACCACCAGGATTTTACAGGTCAACATCAGTGATCGGTGCCAGCAAACACCCAGCATGTATGAAGAGGGCTCAGCCTGTGAGCCCTCCTCAAACATCCTTAACAGCACTGTGACGTACTCTTACAAATTTTAGGCTTTGAAGCAGATAAAATAATAAAAAATATATGTTTTTTACACTTCAGCAATTTCTTTCTGACTTTTTTACCCCAAATGTTTTTTTAAAAAATATAAAGTTCCTACAGTTTTTCAGTTTTTTTACTTTTATTTTTACTTTATATGCCTAAAATGTGAGAACAGGCTTTATGTAATTTTTATTTTTCATTTTACTTTTCTGCTGTAACTGAGGTTTCTGTGCAACCCCAGTTACAGGTGGAAAGAATCACAGTAACAATGACAATTGTCTCTATTGGGGCTGTACTAGATCTAGCCAGACCCAGCGGACACTCCTTGGCACTGGCATCCTCTTGTTCTATCATGTGATCGCTGGGTTGAATAGAAGCAGTGGACCAGCCGTTGCCTCAATTCTCTGCACAGCACTCGAGCGAAGTGTATGTCAAATTTTATCAAAAATTAGACAAAAATCAGTAAATACCTCTACCGTCTTCCCTCCATGGTCCCTTGCAGCTTCCCCCGACATTTGGCTGCCCGATGACTTGGACAACCTCCTAATTCCCACACTGTGGATATGCTATGGCACAGACTTTGGGGACCAGAACCACCGATCCTAAATTTACGATGGGTGGTCTGGAACCAGTTAATACCAACCTTTTAGGGAATACTGTATTGCATTATTTGGAAGATTAATAACTTCCATTCAAAATACAAAGAAGCACTTATATTGGTTATAAAAAAGAAGCACTTATGTGTCTCTAGAAAAATAGAAAAACCTCTGCTCTTGGGAGGGAAAAATTAAACAAAAAAATGAAGGTTGTACCTGTCCTTAAGGTTACACGAAGACCAAGTCTGTTCGATTTTCCATACACAATATCACTATTGTCTGGTTGTGAAGGTCATATGAATGGAGGTAAGCTGAAATACAGTACATATGTACCTTTGTTTTGGCTTTGTGCTCCTGACTTTTTTTTTCTGCTTTTCTGATATTCACATGTATCTTAGGAGTTTTGCCTTTTTAACCCCTTGCCCTAAACCGCCTTCATACTACGTGTGGCTTCACCGGGAGCACGGGCGTCTGCTGCATATTGTAGCTGTGGCTAACACACCCAATGTTGTCAGAAGCTTTAAAAGAGAGCGATGCGTGGGCGTCACCATATGGGCTCAGATGGTTGCTCCCCTTGACATCATCAGGTAGCAATGATCTTTAACCATTACAGCCTGGACAGTATATAACACTCCAGGACCTGTCATTTTTGCACATCTCCAATTAATGGCAAAACAGCCATATACAGCAATACAGTAGTATTGCAGTATATGGTAGGAGCGATCTGGCCCACTAGGGTTAATGTACCATACAGGTCCCTGAACAACAATAAAATAAAAATAAAGTAGATGTTTAAATCAACATCTAGAACTGATTTAAAAATTAAATAAAAAAAAATCATAAACATGTTAGGTATTGCTGCATCCCAAAAGTCTCTAAGGCTAGGAGGCACAGGGAACACAGGAAGGGGCAGGAATCTATCTTGGCAGGCAGCCAGCCAGCACCAATTATCGGTGCGCTGACCCTCCAAAACTTTAGCAAAAAGTCTTTCACAGAGTCATAGAACACTGCAGAAAATTAGACAACTTTGAAGGGTTATCTTAGCACAAAAAAAGTAGCGAAAATACAACAAAGGTACATGTGTCCCATAGAGCAGTGTTCCCCAAACACAGCTCTGCAGCCCAAGACTAGGCCGTTAAACACCTGGCACCGGGCCATGGACGCCCTCTGTAAAAAAACAAAAAAAAATACTCACCTTCCCTGTTCCCCTGTTCCTGTCTTCTCTTTCTTTACATAATTTCCACACTAATGCACTGCTCTATTGAAGTTGAGCGTTATGATGTCATCACATTGGGGCTCATTTACTAAGGGCCCGAATTGCAAATTTTCATTGGGTTTCCCGGAAATTACTGGTTTGTGCCGTTTTGCCCCGGGTTTTTGGCGCACACAATCGGATTGTGTTGCATCGCCACCGGGTCTCACCCGACGGAAATCGGGGGGCATGGCCGTTGGAAAACTTGATAGATTCGGAAAAACTGCGGTATGTAAAAAAAAAAAGTGTTGCTTGACACACACTTACATACACCAGGAAGAGGATGATGAACTCCGGTGGACCTCCGGCGACACCTAGTGGATATTGTGCGCATGACCTTAGGAAGCTCCGAATAAACGTCGGACAACGCTCCGCAAGATCGCGAATGGACCGGGTAAGTAAATGAACCCCAATGTGTCTACTGACAATAGAACCATGCATGAATGTGGAAGAGAAGTGAAGGAAGAGAAGACTGTAAAAAAAAAAACTCCCCTCATCATTCCCCTGCTGCAGACTTCAGTTGGGAAAGGGGACATTGGAAGCAGAGGGTGGGGGAAGCTAAAGAAAAGGGGACTTTGGAGGGGGGCATGCTACAGGAAAGGGAGAATATAATATAGGCACACCAGGAGTTATGGTGGGGTATGCAAACATACATTTTTGGCTATGAAACTATGACACTGGAGAAAACTTTTGTTTACAGCCGGTCCTTGGTCAAAAATAGGTTGGGGATAGAGTGTTGCCATAGAGTGCTGCTGCTTCTAAAAGTAGGCTTTTAATCCTTACAATTCCCCTTTAATATAGTATCTTAAAGCCAGTCATGTGTGACCTATCCCTGATATAAAGTGTAAGGTTATATCTATGAATTTGTTGAGCTGTCATCTTTGTTATTCTAATGTCTTCACCTAATTCAAGGGCATCCGTTAAGTATAGAAATGGCCAAGGACTCATAATGCTTTATACATTCTTTGTTTTCTGATCTCTTTCAATAAGTTTTTATTCTTGCCTTAAGGTTTCGTACATCGTGCATTAGGGTCATTTTTAACCATTGTGATAAAATGCATTGTTCAAGCCACTTATGTAATATCTGTGATGGTAAATTAATGACATTTGACCTATAAATATTACATTTGCATTACACTTTTGATGGACTTCACACCGTATAGTCCATTAGGAGAAACACAAAAAGAATTTCTAATGGTCCGGGTAGTCGCATGTGTATGGAGGGATCTGAAGGGAAGGGGCTCCCATAGAATTCACTGTGTACGGACAATGAGACACCTATTCAATATCTGCATTTTTAGAAGGAAATAGAAAATTAGAGCAAGAGGTCATGGTGACTGCATTAGTACAATCTATAGATTCATTTCTAAGTTGCTTTTATCTCCTACTATAGTTCCGTGAACCTGCAACACCAAGCTCTCAAGTGTTCTGCAATGTATAAAGGATTGGAAACACCATGGACATTGGATGTGATACAATTCTAAAGCCATTGTTATGTCCTTACTAATGATGTACGATGAGTTTCACAAATATATTCTTCATGTGTTACTTTATAACTCTTTAGAAGTCTCACAATAGAAAATATGGTAAAAAATGATATATGATGGTTCATGGGCTGTAGCCTGGTATCGCTAGTACCAAAGTGCCTTTCAGGTTGGGTTCACACCACGTTTTATGTATACACTAAGAGTACATTATAGTACATAAAATTTCATACAGGTCACATTAAAGTAAGTCAAGAACTAAGGTTAAAAAAAACGGTTATGATATGGAGACAACCCTTTCCGTTAGTGAGGTAATCTAAAATAAATCCCAGGACGACTACATGGGATGTGTGGATAGAACCTATGTCGGAGTTCTGGGGGGCGGGACCAGGTCATCAATGTTTTCAATTGGTTTTCTTTGCAGAGAGTGCAAATAGAGGCGTTACGGGTCCTCTACCAAATAATTTGCCATTTTTCAGGGGTAAAAGACCTGCCCAACCAGAACTCTCAGCGTTGCATAAAGGAATGAATCAAATAAACACTAGAGCATGTTATTTAAAGAGGGTCATTTAAGGGCCAGTACTGATCATAAAAGAGAGGTGACAAAATGTTTAATCTGTGCGTAAGAAAACTAAGTATCTGTTAGGAACATTGTTTTAGCAGATTTTGGATTTGGAAAACATCTGTCATAAACCAAGGATTAACCCCCCCCCCCCCCCCCAAAGCAGTGCTATTAGGTAGGCTAGGTGTGAATAGGATAGGAGTAAATGTGGAGCGGACGGAAACTAGCTGGAAGAGAATCCTACATTTAGGCCATATATCTCTATAGGACATCCGCCACCAGAAAATGTGGGTTAGGAAAGCAAGTTGTTCAGTATTAGGCGCATATAAATTACAGAAGACCACCTGAACTCCCCCCAGAGTGCCCAAGATTAAAACCCTACTTTCAGGATCCGCAATAGAGTAAAGGACTTGGAGGGGACATGTACGGACCACTGCCTGAACATCCCATCAAATTTATTTAAGGCCTGGAAGTCCTGTTTAGTAGGGAGTTAGAGAACCCAGGACCATCAATCTGTTGGCTCTTGTGCTGGAGGTTCTGTCAAGGATGACCTCTCAGAATCAGGAGAACGTCCCTAAGTAGCTGCAGAGGCAGATAGGTCCTGAGGATATTCTGCTGCACGTATCCTACTCGGCTCCTCACTAAGAGGTGGATCTTGTACTGGCGTTTGGAGAGCAGGAGCATTATGCGGCGCCATCTTTGATGTCTTAAGAAGCTTTAAGTGTCTTGTCTTGTGGTGGTTGCTCATAAGAAGAAAGTGGCTGTTGATTTAGAGCTCAAATTTGGCCTTGGAAGAAGGAGCTGCAGAGTTATACATCCTGTTGCACCTTAGTTTCCCCTCTCTTCATTTTGGGGTCATCCTAGCAGTAGAGCTCCCATCCCATATCCTGAGTATAGGAAATAGTGCCTTATCTATGGCAACCACTGTGATAGTTTATGAGAGAATTTATCTATGGAGGACATAAGCTTGAGGACATATGCTGTGACAAGGATAAAGTACTAAACACCACCTGCAGGACCCCTCTGATGGGTACGGTACGTAATACGGTAGGCTTTTTGCATTTGTATGGTGAGTAGAGATGAGCGAGCACTAAAATGCTCGGGTACTCGTTATTCGAGATGAACTTTTCCCGATGCTCGAGTGCTCGTCTCGAATAACGAGCCCCATTGAAGTCATAGAGCCTTGAGCATTTTTCAAGGACCAAGGCTCTCGCACAGGGAAGCTTGGCCAAACACCTGGGAACCTCAGAAAGGATGGAACACACAGAAATGACAGGAAACAGCAGGGCAGCATCATGGATGCCTCTGAGGCTGCTTAATCGCACCATATGCCAAAATTATGGGCAACAGCATGCCATGACAGAGTGACAGAATGAAGCTAGATAGCATGTAAAACATCCAATAATTGACCCTGACACTATAGGGACGGCATGCAGAGGCAGCTGCAGGCTAGAGAGTGGAATGGCGACATACTCTAAATGGACTCAGGCTTCAAACCAATGGGTGGCAGAGAGGAACCAAAGGAGGTGAGCAAGAAGCGCTCAAATAATATGTACATGATAAAAGTTTGCCAGTATATTTTGTGGATTTACAAAGCAGGGTGGCGACAAGTTAACATGGAACCATGAAAACACCCAAAATTCTGCCTGACACAGCTCGTTTGATAAGGGGACCATGTATGGAGGCAGTGAACTAGTAGTAGATAAAGGTGCTGCAGTTAAACTATGTTGTTGGATCTTGGCATGAGCTGGCTCTCCGCTGCCAGGCGAGCTTTCGCCAATCCAACCCCTGTCCTAGGCTACTCCCCAAACAGCCTTCTAAGAACCTTTTGTATAAGATCAGTGTAGTAGCGTTCTTATAAGTTTGGGATATGGCGGGTGAGGGGAATGTAAACAGATGCCAAGAAGCGCATGATGCGCATGGAGCTGGCGCTCCGCTGCCAGGTGAGCTTCGCCAATCCAAGCCCTGTCCTAGGCTACTCCCCAAACAGCACTTCTAAGACCTTTTGTATAAAATCAAGTGTAGTAGCGTTCTTTATAGTTTAGGATATGGCGGGTGAGGGGAATGTAAACAGATGCGCAAGAAGCGCTGAAATAATACGGTAAATGATAAAGTTTGCAAGTATATTTTGTGATTACACGCAGGTGGCGACAAAGTTAACAAGTTTGATGTGGAATGCCCTGTAATAGCTCTTGGGCGGTGTGCCTTTTCGCCTAGGCTCACAGTTTGAGCACCGCCTGCTGTCGCTTAGCGACGGCACTGCTGCTGTGCCTAAGCTCACCGACTGTGCGCCATGCCCACGGATGGTTTTCGGAGGAGGAGGTGGAGGAGGGTGGGGAGGAGGAGAGGCATAGTAGGCCTGAAACACCTGGACCGAGGTAGGCCCCCGAATCCTCGGCGTTGGCAGTATGACCAGCCCAGGGTCAGACTCGTGTCCCGCCTCCACCAAGTTAACCCAAGTGGCCGTCAGCGATATATAGTGGCACGGATGATGTTGTCTGACACTGCTGGTGCGGGCTGGGACGGCACATCGGGAAAAGTAGTGGCGGCTGGGACCGAATACCGAGGGGCGGCCGCCGCCATGAGTTGCGAAAGGCCTCGGTCCTCTACTAGCCATAGGGCAGCATCTCCAGGCTAAGCAATCTGGAGTGTGGACATTAAGGGCGTGGGTGCGGCGGGTGGGTTGCACTATATTTGCGTTTCCGCTCCAGCGTCTGGGGTATGGAGAGCTGAACGCTGGTGATGGTGGAGGATCGTGAGGCGACAATAGGGTTTTGTGTCAGGTCCTGGGCAGGGGCTGACTATCAGCTGACACAGGGGAAGAGCAGTGGTGGTGCACGGCCGGAGGTGACGAGGCTTGTGCCCCTGAGTGGGGTGTTTACATTCATAGCCTGCGCATACTGGTGGTAGTTAAGCTAGTAGTGGTGGACCCCTGCTGACCTGGTTTGGCAATGTTCACACCACAGTCCGTCGGTTATCCGTGTTTTCCTTAAAGAACCTCCAGACTTGGAAAATCTAGCCCTCGCCGCAGGAGCCCTCGCCACGGGAGCTTCACTAGTTGACACATTTGGCGCTGATGCACCAGCTCTGGCCCTGCCTCTCCGTCTGGCCCCACCACTGCCTCTTCCAACCTGTTCTGTCGAGGACTCTCCTCTGTCTCGAGCAGCCTGTGTTCACCCCGGCCTATCAACCCAGCTTGGGTCTTGTCACCTCATCATCCTCCGATCCCTCAGTCTGCTCCCCCTCGGACTTCCTGCCCTGACAACAACTTCCCCACTGTCTGACAACCGTGTCCCTCATCGTCGACCTCTTTAACACTCTTCCACTACGTCAAGAGGTCAATCATCACCCACAGACTGCGACTGTGGAAACCTGGGCATCGAAAATGCTCGCATCAACGGACAAGTGGTTTGTGAGTGTGGGAAGGGTCCAGAAACAGTTCCTCAGAGTATATCCTTTCAATGGCAATTTTCCTGGGAGGGGGCAGACTGGGGGGGAGGAGGCTGAGGTGCAGGAGCTGGAGGAGTCCGATTTCGGTGACATGGGTGGACTGCGTGGAAGACTGACTGGTGGACAAATTGCTCAAAGCATTGTCGCAATCCACGACATCACCTGTTCGCACTGTTCTGGCCTCACAAGTGCTCTACCACGAGTCCCAGTACTTCAGACATGACACCTAGGAGTGTAGCTCTGCGGCGTTCCCCTGCTCCCTGCATAAGCAGGTGGTGTCTCACCCCGGCCAGGACCACGGCCTCTGACCCCTGCAATGTTGGACCCCACGTCCCCGCCCTGCGTCCTCACCCCTAGCCCTCGGGTTAAACATTTTTACAGAGAGTTTAACTTTAATTTTTTTAAACTTTTTTTTGTGTTTTTTTTGTTTTTTTTGTGTTTTTAGTTTTTAAAACCAACGATGCTATCCTATTGCTATGCGCTATTTTCTAGCCAAGTTGAAAGCGCACTACTATGCCAGATGAGATGACGCTGAGTTATTAAACAAAATAAACGTAAAATAAAAAAGGAATGGCAGACTGTGCCTAATTGAATCCAACCCTAATAAATTTTCCCACTTCGGTCTTTGCAATGGATAGTGCGTCACTAAGCGCAAAACACAGCGGTCGCAAGTCTCACTACAAATTGCTCACAATTTGTGCTAGTAGATGCACTGCAAGCGTAAAGCCACCAGCAGATCAACCAGAAATCAATATATATAACGCTACTGTAGCGTAAGTAGCCGTTTGGATTCTCCTATGGCTATTTTCTAGCCAAGTATGAGCACACACTATGCCAGATGAGATTGACGCTGATTATTAAACAAATAAACGTAAAATAAAAAGGAAATGGCAGACTGTGCCTAATTGAAATCCAACCCCTAATAAATTTTCCCCACTTCGGTCTTTGCAATGGATATGTGCGTCACTAAGCGCAAAACACACGCGGTCGCAATTCCCACTACAATTGCTCACATTTGCTAGTAGATGCCTGCAGCAGTACAGCCACCACAGATCAACGAACAAATATATATAACGCTACTGTAGGCGTAAGTACAGCCGTTTGGATTCTCCTATGGCTATTTTCTAGCCAAGTATGAAGCACACTACCTATGCCAGATGAGATGACGCTGAGTTATTAAACAAAATAACCGTAAATAAAAAGTAAATCCGACTGTGCCGAATTGAAATCCCCCCTAATAAATTTCCCTTCGGTCTTTGCAATGGAATAGTGCGTCACTAAGCGCAAAACACGCGGTCCCAAGTCTCACTAAAATTGCTCACAATTTGCTAGTAGATGCACTGCAGCAAGTACAGCCACCAGCAGATCAACCCGAAATCAAATATTATAACGCTCTACTGTAGGCGTAAGTAAGCCGTTTGGATTCTCCTATGGCTATTTTCGGCCAGTATGAAAGCACACTACTATGCAAGAGTGAGATGACACTGAGTTATTAAAAATAAACGTAAATAAAAGTAAATGGCAGACTGTGCCTAATTGAAATCAAACCCCTAATAAATTTCCCACTTTGGTGTTGAGGTGGATATGTGTGTCACTAAGAGCTGAACACAACGGTGCAAGTCCCCCTGCAAATTCCTCACAATATGGTACTAGCTGCAATCAAAAAAAAAAAGTATAACGTTATTGTATCCCTAAGAAGGGCTGTGGTTTCTTGGGAATCACTCTGCCTAACAGTAACTAATAGAACACCCTAACGCTTTCCCTGACCAGCAGCACTCTCTACTAGCGGTCTCCAGACACCAGAATGATCCAGCAGCGCGGCAGCGGCTAGTCTATCCCGGGGTCACCTGATCTGGCCACCAACCACTGCTATCGACGTGTAAGGGTACACGTCATGCTGGGTGGAGTGCAGAGTCTCCTGGCTTGTGATGCTCTGTTTCTGCCGCCAAAAGCAAAACGGCGGGCTGCCATTTTCTCGAGCGGGCAAAGTATTCGTCCGAGCAACGAGCAGTTTCGAGTACGCTAATGCTCGACCGAGCATCAAGCTCGGACGAGCATGTTCGCTCATCTCTAATGGTGAGGCTCTTAATAAATAATAATATACAATAAATGATAATATACAATATCATGATACAACATGTCTTCTATTTTAACGAGATTTTTTCCAATTATTTTTGGAAGGTAAAAATGAAATGGTTCGATGCATAAAGGGTAAAGGATCAACTGAAATAAATTATTGTAGAAAACGGTAAATAATGCATCTTTCAATGAAAATCCTGCATCTGCCTTCAATCGGGTAAGTATACGTACAACTACCATCTATTATTTTCAGCTTCCCCAGGCCCGGTTTCTCATTTATACGCAGAATTTATTTTCTATCACCTCCTGTACCTTTAATTGGATTTGGTGCAGGAAGCAAATTACTCAAAAATGTTATGTAGCTGTACTTAATATTAACTGGAAGTAAAATGGGAGGTGGGGGGGGGAGGGAATTCATTTTAACAATTAACAGACCACCCGAAGAAGTAATCAGGAAATCTGCCTGTGGTTGCAGTATGATGTGCGCTCATTATTGTTACGAGGGGCGGTAGCATGGACTTCCAGTATGCAAAAGTGTTTGAAAAGAAAACTACTGTGATTACAGTAATGATTGCCATAAAATGATGTAGTTTTATGATTATTAACATCATCACTAATAACTAATCGGCAATGAAATGCAGTAAAATTCAGATAATGATGAGGACATGCCAGGCCACAAGAAGTTTCTTTGTAGATTTAGAGGCAGAGAAACTTTCTACCTTAACACAGAGGCCAGCAGCAGAAACCGCAACGTATGGCAAGTAAAGATGGATACACACATTTATGAGACTGTAACAGAGCAACAGACCTATTCCCTTCACCTTTAGGGTAAAATTTCAAAAATATAAGCAGGGATTGTCAGTAGAGACCCAGAAATATTGCTGCATTGGCGGCCTTGCAGCTAATGTGGCAAATTGACGCCCCTAGCTACTAACCATGGCTGGGGTCTCCTGGAGTCACAACCATGACTAGTAGCTAGGGGCGTCAGTTTGCCGGTTTGGCTGCCTGGCCACCAATTCAGCAATATGTCTGGTTTTCATGGAACGCACCCAAACCCTGAACCCAAATTGAAATTTCAGGGCTGCTCATCTTTAATTTGTCATTTCACTGGAATCTCCAACCATGTAAATGTTATGGAGGTTACCTTTAATTTTCCTCATAATCAGTGAAAACTGGAGTCAGGTTTCATGGGTGATAAAGCTCCATTCATGTTATCAATCTAGGATACATTAGTGTTCTGATGAACTAATGCATGTGGAACAGTTACAAATGTCTTCAAAAGACTTATCTAAAGGGTATGACCAGTGGCATCTTCCCAAACTAGTAGATTGTTTATCTGCCTGAAGGGTTATCTGCCATTAAAATCCATCATGATAAACCAGGGGCTCCTACTCATAGATCCGGGCACCGTGACTGTGGTAATCTTCTTATATATTTGATATTCATGGCCTCCTTCATTCTAAAATTAACTTTTAAAATTATGCCAATGAACCAGAAGAGCTCTGTGGAAGGGGAGGGGGGTTAAAGATTCACAAGTGGTTAGACTTTCTCCCTCTCCCCCCTCTGCCAACTTGATGCAATCTCACTGCAGCACTGGAAGTTTCAGCACACAGTAACAGCCAGTGAAGCTACATCATGGAGGGGCTCTGTTAACACCCCAAGAGTCCTTCTAGCTCATTGGCATACTTATAATTGATTTTAGAAGTTGATTTTAGAAGGAGGGAGGCAAAGAATAACAAATAAGATGCTAGATATCCTTAATAGAATACCTCTCAACACCTCCGCCAACTCCAATACTTTGCATTATTTATTTGGAGTCACTACACTCAAAGTCGGCACTAGGTATCAGTAGGCCCCAGGGCGACAGAGCCTCATTAGGCCCATTTGTAGTGGACTCACATGGTGGTATTAAAAATTCGGAAACTAAAACAGTCTCCTGCTACCTAAAATGTTCCCTAGTTTATCATACCAAACAGCCCACTCATGGTTATTTTGTATAAAGCCCCCCACACCCCATTTGGATTTATTAGATACTGACCCCCATGGATTCCTTATGTACAGCCTTATGTGCCCTTCCCACCAGCAGCTCTGGGCCTGGCACTTGCCAGTGCTGGCCCCAGCCCTGACTACACTGTTTCCAATGTTCCTAAATAACAGTTTCTGTTAGTTTTGTGGACAAATATGGTAATAAGGCTATTTACTATCAAGGGGGATGAACCGGGCTCCTGGATACAACTTAGGACCACCCACTTGACAGACAGAACTCTCTGCCCGCTTTGACCTATGGTGACCACTCTGGATGTTAATTTAGTCCCAGGCTGCAATGATCAGCTGTAAGGTGTCTGTAATGAAGCTTTATTGATAATCCTTGGTCCCAAGACAGCACTAAATTTTGAAAATCCAATTGTCACTGGGACAAAAATTTGTCTGGAGCTACAATTATATAATATACCAGTTCCAACTTACATACAAATTCAACTTAAGAATGAACCTTAAGAACCTATCTTGTACGTAACCTGTCTGCATTGTGTTATGTGTATTAGTTCAGTGTTAGGCATCCTTGTGTGGTCTGCTCCTATGGCCCCCATTATGAATATGTAAATACACATCCAAAAATGTTAAATTCTATAGAATTAATTGGAATTTGGCTGTGGAGTGCCACAAGTATCAGACATCTTCCAGTATTTTACATAGGATTTCTAAGTCTGCATCAGAATGCAGAGAGAGAAAAGTTGCCATGGGGTGCAGCTGCATCGGGGCCCAGGATTATGGGGCCCAGTCTTATTAATTATATAGTTGATGGTCCGGTACAGATTCAAGTTACAATGATCTATTATTATCTCCATGTCTCCTGGCAAAGGCAATTTTACAGAAATATTGCAGATTGTAGCACCTTAGCTAAAAATATTTTCTATCCATAAAAGGAAAAGCAAAATCCTGAAAAAAAATGTAATGCACTAAAAATGTATACATTTTTTTTATCCTTTTAAGCAAAAACATCAACATAACAGATTTCTTATATTATAGTCATTAAATGTGTCTCTGCACAGACCATTTTGCGTTGTCGATGTGCATTACCTCATCTTTTATCGAACAAAAAGCTTCGCCATCAGCAAATAATGTTGTGTGATTTACAATAGAGAACACAGCAGAATGATTAGTTACAAATTTATAAGGATCAATATGAATATGGATTTTGTATGCTTTTAGAACATTGCTCTATTAATCTGCTGCCTGTTATGGCTCAATTTACTGATGCCGCACTATTTGTATTGTATTAAATGTATTGAATTTTACAATCTGGAGCACATGAAGAGCTGGCGCGATGCTATAGAAATGTGTAGATTTTTTTTCCGATGCAGCCGCAATCACCTCTCCACTTGGCGCCCTCGTTTTCAAGATGTCAGACCCAATTTTGACCTGTTTCCCTGAGGTCAGACCTGCACCTATCATAAATTTATATGTGCATATGTCATAAACACTATGGGGCTTATTTACTAAGGGTCCAAACACCGCATTTTCGTCGGGTTTCCCGAATACTTCAGTTTTGCGACGAATTGCCCCGGGATTTTGCCGCATCAGCACCAGCTTGCACACGACAGAAATGGGGGGGGCGTGGCCGTCAGACAACCCGACACATTCGGACAAACCACGGAATTTAAAAAAGGTTTTGTGTCGCAAGATCAAGCACTCACATGCACCAGGAAGAAGCAGGTGAACTCCGGCGGACCTCGGGGAAGCAGCGACACAGGAAGGAACTCGGACACACGATCTTCGTGAATCGCGCTGGACACGAATCCTCCTCAGACAATGCACCGCTGGATCGAGACGGGTAAGTAAATCTGACCCTGTATATTTAATAATGTTTAAATTTGATGCTTACATTTTTTTCATACTTCTACTTTTCTGTTTTGGGATCCACTGTTAACTGGTCTGTAAGCCCCCCCCCCCCCTTATTCCTGCTACCTGTGCACCTTGTATGTTTAGCTTTTTATATGTATTCAGGTTTAAAGGGGTTTTCCCATGAAGCAAAGTTAGGTCCTATCCACAGATCATGAGAACGAGGGGCGCGACCAACCCCTCATCCCTCCATAATAGTAATGGAGCAGAGGGCCGCGCATGACCGTTCTGCTCCATAAATCTCTATGGAGCTGATGCAAATTGCTGATTTTTCTCAGGATTATAGATTAATAGGGGGGGAGGGGGATTATTACATTCTAGTGCTTTGTGTGTGTGTATATACACTCACCGGCCACTTTATTAGGTACACCTGTCCAACTGCTCGTTAACACTTAATTTCTAATCAGCAATCACATGGCGGCAACTCAGTGCATTTAGGCATGTAGACATGGTCAAGACAATCTCCTGCAGTTCAAACTAGACATGGTCAAGACAATCTCCTGCAGTTCAAACTGAGCATCAGTACGGGGAAGAAAGGTGATTTGAGTGCCTTTGAACGTGGCATGGTTGTTGGCGGATGGTAGGGTCAGAATTTGGCGTCAACAACATGAAAGCATGGATTCATCCTGTCTTGTATCAATGGTTCAGGCTTGTGGTGGTGGTGTCATGGTGTGGGGAATATTTTCTTGGCACTCTGCCACGAAGAATTGAGACAGTTCTGAAGGCAAAAGGGGGTCCAACCCGTTACTAGCATGGTGTACCTAATAAAGTGGTCGGTGAGTGTACATAAGCTGCATTTATCTATTGTCAAACTCAGCAGTTGGTGATCACTGTTGTTATCTCAGTGACAGACATAATATAAATACATATTGTAGATATACATACATATTTTATCTATTGTCAGAATAAAAATATTACTTTTTTAATGGTCTATTGTGTTTGCCGTTCTCTATATATTGGTAATTGCTTTTCCATTTATTTATTAATATTTATTAATAATAATAATTATTTTTTATATAATTCATTATTATTTTATGTATGATTTATTTATTATTAATTATTATTTAGAATAGTTACTTATTGGTATTATTATTATTGTTTTTATTATTATTATTCTTGTTTTTATTATTATTGTTATTATTAACAAATAATAGTTCCTGGTGAATTTTGGGGGGATTTTTTTCCTCTCTCTGTACATATATATGTATACATGCACACAAATTAGAAAATAAAGTTAAGAAGGTCATTAGCAAACAGAAGAGCTTATTGAATCATTTCCTAAATGAGATATACACTACTTCCTTTTGTAGGCTGAAAATAATATAACACTATCATTATCTACACGGATGCTCCAATTGACATGCTAAATACTTTTTAAAAAGCAAAATATAACATATAACATTAGTCTTTCATATCATACAGAGATCTCTATTAGGTAAAGACATAGATTTCATATAGAGATATATGCAGCAATGCATACAGATCATAGAGCAACAACGGGTTAAAATAGTTTTATCCACCTATCTATCTTTTGACGGAGACATGGGCCAAAAATTAGTGAAGGAAGACAAAATACAGAAACTGGTGCTCAGACATATGACATTTTTTTGGGAGTGGATTATGGATGTGAAGGTCAAGTAAGTAATATGTAGTTCATAGCTTATTTTGCATCAACCATGGAAGGTTCGACATTGGGCTCACTTGGAAGAGCTGGTGATTGGGCTGCTGAGCAGCCAATCAACCAGCTTTTTACACCCTCTCATAACACCCGCAATTAGTGTTTACCCTATAAATGCCGCTGGTAAAGCGTTACAGATTTCGGGTCTTAGCAGTGTGTCCGGATTCGGGTACTCAAACAGAACTTCTGATCGAACCTGACCGGCTTAACTCATTATTATTGAAGGACCTTCTTTAGATGCTTCCAAACAATTTAGCAGAAGGTGCACTGGTGCTAACACTCAGGACTGGACAAAGCCAGATCCTGAATGTTGAACCCCTCAATCAGTTCCAGTCAATCATTGAATGTTGTGTCTAAGTAGTTTGAGATGGACAGTGCTCCTTCTGTTCTCCATGGGCACCATCACTGGCCATTATGGGGTGCTGGGGTACTAAATATTAAAGTTCTGCTGTGTCAATGACTAAAAACTGCTTGGCCAATAGTATCAAAATTGGCTGGTAGTATGTGGCTATGCAGAGTTACACATATTCTGTTTTGTTGAAGTTTTTAAAGGGGCCTGTCCCACAAAAACAACTTCTCACCTATCTACGGGATTTTCAACAACAGAACATGGGTCTTGTGTCTCCAATTTCATTGTTTGTACCAATCAAGTGATACTTTATATGAAAGATATAAAACTAGTGAAGCAAGCCAAGTGCTCTGTTGTTTTGTCCGTCAGACTCAGAGACATTGGATAGGCTGTCCGGGTGAGTATGTAAGCATGGCTTTATTTACTGTATGTGGGAGATAAGGGATCAAATCTTGTGATCGGTGGGGCTCTAAATAGTGGAACCCCTGTGATCAGTTATATCCCATGTCATAGTTCTGAAGGAAATTGAAATTCAAGAAAAGTATAAGCATTATATAAGGTTGGAAAAAGATTCAAGTCCAACAAGTCCAACTGTTAAGAATTGTACAATTGTTTTTTCCCTATAATCTGTGATATTTTTGCTCTTCAGAAAGGCATCAGGGCCGTTTTTTTTACTTGGACAAAAAGTCCTCCTAGATTTACACTGGCCTACTGGTGGACTGGTGAATACAACAGTGGGCCCCGACGCCTATGGCAGGGGCCTCCATCTGTCCCTATCGTTGATAGACCCTGCCAGTGATAGCAATAGTACTCAGCCACTGGTAACGCTATCAAACACTGCGGCGGGGTACAATGTAATCATCAGCCTTTTCCCCGTACCGCCCCGCTCGCTCCATAGGCCAGTAGTGACTGCCGTGCGCCAGGCGACAGTCACCGCCCCTAGCCACGCCCCAACCCCGCCCCTCATGAATACAGTACATTGTACCCCGCCGCAGTGTTTGATAGCGCTACTGGAGGTTTCCGGCAACGCTATCACTCTAACACTGCGGCGTTTGTTCAAGCACTAGGAGATGCTTACTTTAGTAAGCAGTTACTAGTGCCGAAAATTTGGGTGACAGGTCCGCTTTAAGTATTTATTTATGAAAAAAACTGAAATTTGTGCAAAAAAAATATGCAACTTTTTGGAAAGTTAGTCATATGACCAAAATAACTTGATAACTAACCTTTTCCATATGTCTGCTTTAACTTGGCATCACTATTTAAACAACCTTTCCTTGTTTTTGGATGATAGGAGGCTTATAACTTCAAGTGCGATTTTTCAGAAAATCATCAAAACCGATTTTTGGAGCGATCAATTTAGTTAGAAGTGATTTTATAAGACCTATATGATAGAAAACCCCTCAAAATGACACTGTACCCCTTAAAATATTTTAAGCAACCTTTGGAAACTTTATAAACTCTTTGAGCATTTCATGAGGGTGAAAAATAAATGGAAGAAAATTTACAAAAATGTAATTTTATTTAACAATATATTCATTACATTTGCAACTCCACAAGGGGTTAAAAAGGAAAATGCATCTCACAATATGGCTATTACAAATTTCCATGTGTCAAGAAGCATTTGGAGAGCCCTAGTGGTAGCAAAGCCCAACAAGAGAACCCCAACAAGTAACACCATTTTGGAAAGAGCACCACTTGGAGAATTGAGCATGTTGTAATATGTGTATTTGTCCCTACAGGTGTATGATCCCATTAGGCCCCAAAAAGGAAAAAGGTCAAAATTTTCCCCAAAAAGTCACTTTTAATCCTAAACTTTTTAAGCCACATGGGATAAAAGTTGAAACAACCCCCAAAAATTTCTAAGAATTGCCCCACATGTACATATAAAATGTTGTATTGGTACATAGTAGGGCTCAGGTGGGAAAGAGGGGTGTTTGCCTTTTAGAAATCCTTTACATGTGTATGTAAATCACATGGTCTTAAGTTGGGGACTGCCAGTATATTGCAATCAGACCCCCTATTATAACAACACTTTAAAAGGAACCTGTCATGGACCGGTGGTTTAATGTCCCAAATTGTCCAAATCGCCCTCTACTTGGTGGAATTACAAAAAAAAAACATCTATACTTACCTTTGTTTGGAGCTCCTGGCACCTTTATGGCCAGTGAAGCCGAGATAGTACACCTCAGCTTCACTGCGCAAGCGCTGTAGGGATGGGGCATGTGCATTGCCGCCAGAATATTATACCTGCAATGGGGGAGGAGGCGCTGGATAAGGATCCGCAGATGTGAGTGTAATTTACAGGTCGATTATATATAGGTCAATACGAATCTGTAGTTGGTTTTTGGTTCCAAATCATCCTGACAGGTCCTCTTTAACCCCTTAATGACCAGGCGTTTTTTTGTTTTTGTGCCCTTATTTTTAACTCGCCACCTTCAAAAATCTATAACATTTTTATTTTACCATGTAAAGAGCTGTGTATGGGCTTGTTTTCTGTGTAACATTGCACTTAATAGTTATGGTATTTAATATTCTATACCGTAATCTAGGAAGTGGGAAAAAAATTCTGAATGCAGTGAAAATTATGAAAAAACACATTTGCGCCATTTCTTGTGGGCTTGGATTTTACGGCTTTCCCCGTGCGCCCCAAATGACATGTCCACTTTATTCTTTGGGTCAGTATGATTACGGAGATACCAAATTTGTATAGGTTTTATAATGTTTTCATACATGTATAAAATGAAAACCTCCTGTACAAAAAAAATTCTTCATTTTGCCATCTTCTGGCGCTAATATTTTTTTCATACTTTTGTGTACAGAGCTGTGGGTGGTGTCATTTTATGGGACTTTTCATGCCATTTTAAATGCTTCTATTTTTAGGACTGTACGACCTTTTGATCACTTTTTGAGATGGCAGCGCCCACAAACTTGCCGGCTCGTTAATGCCGCCGTGATCAAAGGAGTAAGACTAGAGATGAGCGAGCACTAAAATGCTCGGGTGCTCGTTATTCGAGACAAACTTTTCCCGATGCTCGAGTGCTGGTCTCAAATAACGAACCCCATTGAAGTCAATGGGAGACTCGAGCATTTTTCAAGGGGACCAAGGCTCTGCACAGGGAAGCTTGGCCAAACACCTGGGAACCTCAGAAAATTGACTCCTCAAAGTTACTCAGCACCTGACAGATATCAGACATCCACCTCCACTCATTGTAGACTTTAGGAAGCTGACTGACCTGACTACCAGTTCTGGTGGAAGTTAACATCTGGCAGTCTACAATCACTCTGCGCTGCTGGTAAACTCTGGATAACATGGTTAATGTTGAATTCCACCTCGTGGGCATGTCGCACAACAGTCGGTGAGTGGGCAGTTGGAGGCGGCGCTGGGCTGCCCTGAGAGTGGCAGCATCTGTGCTGGACTTCCTGAAATGCGGACATATGCGGCGCACCTTCGTGAGCAAATCAGACAGATTGGGGTATGTCTTGAGGAACCGCTGAACTATGAGATTTAACACACTTGGCTTCAGGTTCAGCGGCGCCAGCCACAGATCAGTCTGTGCCGTGATGCCCTGTAATAGCTCTTGGGCGGTGTGCCGTTTATCGCCTAGGCTCAGCAGTTCGAGTACCGCCTGCTGTCGCTTAGCGACGGCACTGCTGCTGTGCCTAGAGCTACCGACTGATATGAGAGTGGAAAGATTTTGCTTGTACCGTGGGTCCAGGAGAGTGAATACCCAGTAATCGGTGCTGGAATAAATTCTTTGAACGCGAGGGTCACGGGATAGGCAGCCTAGCATGAAATCTGCCATATGCGCCAGAGTCCCAACGTGCAAGAATTCACTCCCGTCACTGGCCTGACTGTCCATTTCCTCCTCCTCCTCCAACTCCTCTTCTTCTGCCCATACACGCTGAACAGTGAAGGACTGAGCAATGGTCCCCTCTTCTGTCTCGCCAACATTCTCCTCCTCTTCCTCCTCATCCTCCTCCACCACCTCCGATATGCGCTGAGAAACAGACCTGAGGGTGCTTTGACTATCAACAAGGGAATCTTCTTCCACCGTCTCTTGTGACGAGCGCAAAGCTTCTGACTTCATGCTGACCAGAGAGTTTTTCAACAGGCCAAGCAGCAGGATGGTGAGGCTGATGATGGTGGCATTGCCGCTGACCATCTGTGTTGACTCCTCAAAGTTACTCAGCACCTGACAGATATCAGACATCCACGTCCACTCCTCATTGTAGACTTGAGGAAGCTGACTGACCTGACTACCAGTTCTGGTGGAAGTTGACATCTGGCAGTCTACAATCGCTCTGCGCTGCTGGTAAACTCTGGATAACATGGTTAATGTTGAATTCCACCTCGTGGGCACGTCGCACAACAGTCGGTGAGCAGGCAGTAGGAGGCAGCGCTGCGCTGCGGCGCACCTTCGTGAGCAAATCAGACAGATTAGGGTATGTCTTGAGGAACCGCTGAACTATGAGATTTAACACATGGGCCAGGCATGGTGCATGTGTCAGTCTGCCGAGTTGCAGAGCCGCCACCAGGTTACGGCCGTTGTCACACACAACCATGCCTGGCTTCAGGCTGTAATAGCTCTTGGGCGGTGTGCCTTTTATCGCCTAGGCTCACTTAGCGACGGCACTGTTGCTGTGCCTAGAGCTACCGACTGATGGCACCATGCCCACGGATGGTAATTTGGAGAAGGAGGGGTGGGAGGAGGAGGAGGCATAGTAGGCCTGAGAGACCTGGACCGAGGTAGGCCCCGCAATCCTCGGCATCGGCAGTATATGACCAGCCCCAGGGTCAGACTCAGTCCCAGCCTCCACCAAGTTAACCCAATGTGCCGTCAGCGATATATAGTGGCCCTGCCCGGCAGCACTCGTCCACGTGTCCGTGATCAGGTGGACCTTGTCAGAAACAACGTTGGTCAGGGCACGGATGATGTTGTCTGACACGTGCTGGTGCCGGGCTGGGACAGCACATTGGGAAAAGTAGTGGCAGCTGGGGACCGAATACCGAGGGGCAGCCGCCGCCATGAGGTTGCGAAAGGCATCGGTCTCTACCAGCCTATAGGGCAGCATCTCCAGGCTAAGCAGTTTGGAGATGTGGACGTTGAGGGCTTGGGCATGTGGGTGGGTTGCACTGTACTTCCTCTTGCGCTCCAGCGCCTGGGGTATGGAAAGCTGAGCACTGCACATGGAGACATTGGTGGATGCTGTGGAGGATCATGGAGGCAAAGGTATGGTTTTCGCACGGGAGGTGTTTGGACCGGGGTCCTGGGCAGGGGGCTGACTAGCAGAGGCAGCAGGTGACACAGGGGAAGGAGCAGTGGTGTGCCCGGCCGGAGATGAACGGCCTTGGTTCCATTGAGTGGGGTGTTTAGCATTCATATGCCTGCGCATACTGGTGGTGGTTAAGCTGGTAGTGGTGGAACCCCTGCTGATCCTGGTGTGGCAAAGGTTGCACACCACAGTCCGTTGGTCATCCGGTGTTTCTTTAAAGAACCTCCAGACTTCCAAAAATCTAGCCCTCACCATGGGAGCTTCACTATGTGAAACATTTGGCGCTGATGCACCAGCTCTGGCCCTGCCTCTCCGTCTGGCCCCACCACTGCCTCTTTCAACCTGTTCTCATTGAGGACTCGCCTCAGAAGCACTGTGTTCACCCGGCCTATCAACCCAGCTTGGGTCTGTCACCTCATCATCCTCCGATCCCTCAGTCTGCTCCCCCCTCGGACTTCCTGCCCTGACAACAACTTCACCACTGTCTGACAACCGTGTCTCCACATCGTCCGACACCTCTTTGCACACTTCTTCCACTACGTCAACAATGTCATCATCGCCCACAGACTGCAACCGGTGGAAAACCTGGGCATCAGAAAAGAGCTCAGCAGCAACCGGACAAGTGGTTTGTGACTCTGGGAAGGGTCCAGAAAACAGTTCCTCAGAGTATGCCGGTTCAAATGCCAAATTTCCCTGGGAGGGGGCAGACTGGGGGGAAGGAGGCTGAGGTGGAGGAGCTGGAGGAGTGCTGATTTCGGTGACATGGGTGGACTGCGTGGAAGACTGACTGGTGGACAAATGGCTAGAAGCAGTGGTGACCCGGGGAATCACTTTAATACGTAAAATCAGAAAAAGCTTCACCAGAATGGGCAAGCAGACAAAATAAGGTGAGTTTAGGGTGTAGTTGTACAATAGGGAAGAACCAAGCAGATGATGTAGTTGTAACAAATTCGTGGAAGGATAACAGATTTATGTTATGAGTAATGGTGAAAGAAAAATAGTTAAGTAATAGTTTTGTGTACGTGCTTTTTATGAACATTGCTACTAATAAATGCTGCTAGCCATGTTTGGGCTGCAATTTACCTGGAGCCGACTATTTTTATTGTGTATTGCAGTGTCGTTAATAAATTATTACACAATCATGGTGGAGCACAAAGTGAATGAGGGGCGTGGGGTGGGTAGTCAAGCCTGCGGGTCAGAAAAGTAGACAAAATAATGGGGGGTAAGGAAAAATTTGTTGGTGGAGATGTGCTTCTAAGGCGGGGGGGCCGTCCAAATGGCACCGGAAATCTCCACTCGGCTTAGTGCGCCCGGAGGAAGGTCGGGGACAGAGGGTTTTGTCAGTGGTTCAGACCCAAGTTTGTTGACCTGGGGTTTCCGGTGAATTGGCGCTCCTCGCATCGCAATAAAAGAAGGGGGCCGGGGGTCCCCAAAAGGAAAAATTCGCCTTGGGGGTCGCAGGGGGAGCACTGCACCTAGGTGCATAAAGGTTACTAGTATATGAGTATTAGCCGTAGGGGAGGGGGTCATAAAAACACTAAATTGCTATTGGTACTAAGGTTCACCAGAGCAAACCGCCAAATTTGTGCTGGTAAAAACGGTGGGTTTTCCCCGAATACTGACCAAAGAAAGACCAGTTTTGAAGGGGGGGGCGAACCGAATGCCTAGCCGGGACTTGTGAATGCGAAGGGGCTCAGGGACGATCACGCAGCTGGGTGCCAAACCGACAAAAAAAAGTCGGGGGGGGGGGGGGTGCGTGGCCGTCAGAGAACCCGACAGATTCGGGGACAAACCACGGAATTTTAAAAAAGGTTTTGTGTGTCGCAAAATCTGTTCAACACTCACATGCACCAGGAAAGTCAGGTGAACTCCTGCGGACCTCGGGGAAGCACGGCCCAGAGAAGGAACTCGGACGCACACGATCTTCGTGAATCTGCGCTGACCCAATCCTCCATCGACAATGCAACCCGCTGGATCGGACGGGAAGACCCGTGTAAGTAAATCTGCCCACGTATATTTAATAATGTTTAAATTGATGCTTACATTTTTTTCATACTTCTACTTTTCTGTTGGGATCCACTGTTTACTGGTCTGTAAGCCCCCCCCCCTTATTCCTGCTACTGTGCACCGTCCTTGTATGTTTTAGCTTTTTATATGTATTCAGGTTTAAAGGGTGTGCCCATGACGCAAAGTTAGGTCTTATCCCCAGATCATAGAGCACGAGGGGCGCGACCACACCCCCTCATCCTCCATAATAGTATGGAGCAGAGGCCGCCGCGCGCATGAACCTTTCTGCTCCATAATCTCTATGGAGCGATGGAAATTGCCGATTTTTCTCAGGATTAATGATTACTAAGGGGGGGGTGCGAGGGGGATTATTACATTCTAGTGCTTTGTGTGTGTGTATATACACGCACCGTCCACTTTATTAGGTACACCTGTCCAATCTGGCTCATTAACACTTAATTTCTATCAGCAATCACATGGCGCAACTCAGTGCATTTAGGCATGTTAGACATGTCAGACAACTCTGCAGTTCAAACTGAGCATCAGTACGGGGAAGAAAGGGTGATTTAGTTGCCGTTGAACGTGGCATGGTTGTTGGCCACGCCTGAAGGGCTGGTCGGATAATTGTCAGAAACTGCTGATCTACTCTACTGGATTTTCAAAGCACAACCATCTCTAGGTTTACAGAGAATGGTCCCGAAAAAGAAAAAACAATCCAGCGAGGCAGCAGTGTCTGGTGGCTGGAAGGCCTTGTTGATGCCAGAGGTCCCAAGGAGAATGTGCGACGGTTTCGAGCTGATAGAAAGGCAACAGTGACTCCAAATCGCCACCCCGTTACAACCAGGTAGGCAGAAGAGGCATCTCTGAACGCAACAGTACTCGAACTTTGAGGCGATGGCTACAGCAGCAGAGACCACACACCGGGTGCCACTCCGTTCACTAGAACAGGAAACTGAGGCTAACAATTTGCACCAGCTCAATCGAATTGGACCAGTAGAATATTGGAAAAACGTTGCCTGGTCTGATGCGTCTCGAGTTTCTGCTGCACATTCGGATGGTAGGTCAGAATTTGGCGTCAACAACAATGAAAGCATGGACTTCATCCATACTCCGTCTTGTATCAACGGTTCAGGCTGTGGTGTGGTGTCATGGTGGGGAATAATTTTCTGCACTCTTTGGGCCCCTTGGTACTCAATGGAGCATCGTTGCAAACGCCCAGCCTACCTAGTTTGTTTGCTGACCATGTCCCATCCCTTTATACCACAATTTACCCACATCTGATGGCTACTTTCAGCAGATAATCGCCATGTCGTAAAACTAAATCATCTCAGACTGTTTCTTGACACTGACAATGGTTCAACTGTACTCAAATGGCCTCCACGGTCACCATATCTCATCCAATGAGCATCTTTTGGGATGTGGTGTAACTGGGAGATTCGCATCATGATGTGCAGCACCAAATCTGCGGCAACTTGTTTGATGCTCATGTCAAATGGACCAAATCTCTAAGATGCTTCCACACCTTGTTGTATCTTGCCACGAAGAATTGAGGCAGTTCTGAAGGAAAAGGGGTCCAAACCCTTTTACTAGCAATGGTGTACCTAAATAAGTGGTCGGTGGAGTGTACATAAGCTGCATTTATCTATTGTCAACTCAGCAGCCTTGTGTGTCACTGTTTTTTCTCAGTGACACATAATATAAATACATATTAGATATAATACATATTTTATCTATTGTCAGAATAAAAAATATTACTTTTTAATGGTCGATTGTGTTGTTGCCGTCTCTATAATTTGGTATTGCTTTTCCATTTATTTATTATAATTATTAATATATTATTATTGTTATAATTCAATTATTTTTGAGATTTATTTTTTATTAATTATTATTTAGAATAGTACTATTGGTATTATTATTATTGTTTTATTATTATTATTCTTGTTTTTATTATTATTGTTATTATTAACAATATAGTTCCTGGTGAATTTTGGGGGGATTTTTTTCCTCTCTCTGTACATAATATAGTATACATGCACACAATTAGAAAATAAAGTTAAGAAGGTCATAGCAACAGAAGAGCTTATTGAAGCATTTCCTAAATGAGATATACACTACTTCCTTTTGTAGGCTGAAATATATAACACTATCATTATCTACACACCGGATGCTCCAATTGACATCTAAATAACTTTTTAAAAGCAAATATACATATAAAATTAGTCTTTCATATCATACAGAGATCTCTATTAGTAAAAGACATAGATTTCATATAAGATATATGCAGCAAAATGCACATGATCATAGAGCAACAACGGGTTAAAATAGTTTTACCACCTATAGATCTTCGACGGAGACATGGGCCAAAAATTAGTGAGGAAGACAAATACAGAAACTGGTGCTTCAACATATGGACATTTTTTGGGAGTGGTTAATGGATTGAAGGTCAAGTAAGTATATGTAGTTCTATGACTTTTTTGCATAACCATGGAAGGTTTCGACATTGGGCTCACTTGGAAAAGCTGGGTGATTGGGCTGCTGCAGCCAATCAACCATCTTTACAATAGAACCCCTCATACACCACCCCGCAATTAGTGTTTTACCCTATAAATGCCGCTGGTAACCGTTACCAGATTTCGGGTCTTAGCAGTGTGTCCGATTCGGGTACTCAAACAGAACTTCTGATACGAACCTGACCGGCTTAACTCATTATTATTGAAGGACCTTCTTTAGATGCTCCAAACAATTAGCAGAAGGTGCACTGGTGCTAACACTCAGCACTGGACAAAGCCAGATCCTTAATGTTGAACCCCTCAATCCGTTCCAGTCAATCATTGAATGTTGTGTCAGTAGTTTGAGATGGACAGTGCTCCTTCTGTTCTCCATGGCACCATCACTGGCCATTATGGGTGCTGGGGTACTAAATATTAAAGTTCTGCTGTGTCAATGACTAAAACTGCTTGGCCAATAGATCAAATTGGCTGGTAGTATTGGCTATGCAGAGTTACACATATTCTGTTTTGTTGAAGTTTTAAAAGTGGCCTGTCCCACAAAACCAACTTCTCACCTATCTACGACGGGATTTTCATCAACAACAGAACATGGGTCTTAGTGTCTCCAATTTCATTGTTTGTACTCAATCAAGTGATACTTTATATGAAAATATAAAACTAGTGAAGCAAGCCAAGTGCTCTGTTGTTTTGTCCTCAACTCAGAGACATTGGATAGGCTGTCCGGTGAGTATGTAAGCATGGCTTTATTTCTGTATGGTGGGAGATAAGGGATCAAATCTTGTGATCGGTGGGGCTCTAAATAGGGGAACCCCTTGATCAGTTATATCCCATGTCCATAGTTTCTGAAGGAATTGAAATTCAAGAAAAGTATAAGCATTATATAAGGTTGGAAAAGATTCAAGTCCAACAAGTCCAACTGTTAAGAATTGTACAATTGTTTTTCCCTATAATCTGTGATATTTTTGCTCTTCAGAAAGCATCAGGCCTTTTTTTTGACTTGGACAAAGTCCTCCTAGATTTACACTGGCCTACTGGTGGACTGGTGAATACAACAGTGGGCCCCCGACGCCTATGGCAGGGGCCTCCATCTGTCCCTATCGTTATAGACCCTGCCATGATAGCAATAGTACTCATCCACTGTAATGCTATCAAACACTGCGCGGGGTACAATGTAATCATCAGCCTTTTCCCCGTACCGCCCCGCTTCGCATCCAGATAGGCCAGTAGTGACTGCCGTGCGCCAGGCGACGTCACCGCCCCTAGCCACGCCCCAACCCCGCCCCTCATGATACAGTACATTGTACCGCTCCGCCGCAGTGTTTGATAGCGCTACTGGAGGTTTCCCGGCAACGCTATCACCTCTAACCTGCGGCGCGTTTGTTCAGCACTAGAGATGCTTACTTTAGTAGCAGTTACTAGTGCGAAAATTTGGGTGACAGGTCCGCTTTAAGTATTTATTTGAACAAAAACTGAATTTGTGCAAAAAAATATGCAACTTTTTGGAAAGTTAGTCATATGACCAAAATAACTTGATAACTAACCTTTTCCATATGTCTGCTTAACTTGGCATCACTATTTAAACAACCTTTCCCTTGTTTTTGGATGATAGGATGCCTTATAACTTCAAGTGGCGTTTTTCAGAAAATCATCAAAACCGATTTTTGGAGCGATCAATTTAGTTAGAATGATTTTATAAGACCTATATGATAGAAAACCCCCTCAAAATGACACTGTACCCCCCTTAAAATATTTTTAAGCACACCTTTGGAAACTTTATAAACTCTTGAGCATTTCTATAGGGTGAAAAATAAAAGGAAAAAGTTTACAAAAATGTAATTTTTTATACACTATATTCATTACATTTGCAACTCCACAAGGGTTAAAAAGGAAAATGCATCTCACACAATATGGCTATTACAAATTTCCATGTGTCAAGAAGCATTTGGAGAGCCCTAGTGGTAGCAAAGCCCAACAGAGAACCCCAACAGTAACACCATTTTGGAAAGAGCACCACTTGGAGAATTGAGCATGTTGTAATATGTGTATTGTCCTACAGTGTATGATCCCATTAGGCCCCAAAAGGAAAAAGGTCAAAATTTTTCCCCAAAAAGTCACTTTAATCCTAAACTTTTAAGCCACATGGGATAGAAAAGTTGAAACAACCCCCAAAAAATTCTAAGAATTGCCCACATGTACATATAAAATGTTGTATTGGTACATAGTAGGGCTCAGGTGGGAAAGAGGGGTGTTTGTGCCTTTTAGAATCCTTTACATGTGTATGTAAATCACATGGTCTTAAGTTGGGAACTGCCAGTATATGCAATCAGACCCCCTATTATAACACTTTAAAAGGGAACCTGTCAGGACGGGGGTTTAATGTCCCACAATGTCCAAATTGCCCTCTACTTGGTGGAATTACAAAAAAAAAACATCTATACTTACCTTTGTTTGGAGCTCCTGGCACCTTTAGGCCAGTGAAGCCAGATAAGTACACCTCAGCTTCACTGCGCAAGCGCTGTAGATGGGGCATGTGCCATTGCCGCCAGAATATTACCTGCAAGGGGGAGGAGGCGCTGGATAAGGATCCGCAGAATGTGAGTGTAATCTTTACAGGGTCGATTATATATAGGTCATAACGATCTGTAGTTGGTTTTTGGTTCCAAATCATCCTGACCGTCCTCTTTAAACCCCTTATGACCGTGCGGTTTTTTTTTTTGTGCCCTTATTTTTTAACTCGCCACCTTCAAAAATCTATAACTTTTTATTTTACCATGTAAAGAGCTGTGTATGGGCTGTTTTCCTGTGTAACATTGCACTTAATATTTTATGGTATTTAATATTCTATACCGTAATCTAGGAAGTGGGAAAAAAAATTTTTCTGATGCAGTGAAAATTATGAAAAAACACATGTGCGCCTTTCTTGGTGGGCTGGGATTTTACTGCTTTCCCCCCGTCGCCCCAAATGACATTTCCACTTTATTCTTTGGTCAGTATGATTACGGAGTAACCAAATTTGTATAGGTTTTATAATGTTTCATACATTGATAAAATGAAAACCTCCTGTACAAAAATTCTTCATTTTGGCCATCTTCTGGCGCTAATATTTTTTTCATACTTTTGTGTACAGAGCTGTGGGTGGTGTCATTTTATGGGACTTTCATGCCATTTTAATGTTCTATTTTAGGACTGTACGACCTTTTGATCACTTTTTGAGATGGCATCGCCCACAAACTTGCCGGCTCGTTAATGCCGCCGTGATCAAAGGAGTAAGACTAGAGATGAGCGAGCACTAAATGCTCGGGTGCTCGTTATTCGCGACAAACTTTTCCCCGATGCTCGAGTGCTGGTCTCAAATAACGAACCCCATTGAGTCATGGAGACTCGAGCATTTTTCAAGGGGACCAAGGCTCTGCACAGGGAAGCTTGGCCACACACCTGGGAACCCTCAGAAATGATGGAAACACCATGGAATTGGACAGGAAACAGCAGGGGCAGCATGCATGGTTCCTCTGAGGCTGCTTAATCGCACCATTATGCCAAAATTATGGGCAACAGCATGACCATGACAGATGACCGAATGAGGCTAATATCATCTAAAACATCAATAATTGACCCTGACATAAGAAGAACTGCATGCAGATAGGCAGCGGCAGCAGCGGCAGGCTAGAGAGTGGCATGGCGACATACCCCAAATTGACTCAGCTTCAAACCAATTAAAAAAATTCCTTTTGGCGAGGATAACGTGTAGCAACACTGTATGTTATCAGTCAATCTTGCCTGGTTAAGGCGGCAGAGAGGAACTAAGGGGGGAAGCAATAAGCGTTGAAATGATTTCCTATGTGACAAAGGTTGACGGTAATATTTAGTCGATACACAGCATGGTGCGACATAGTGACCAAGTTTCCATAACGTATCTGGTGAAACACCCGAAAAATGAGCCTGACACAGCTCGTTTGATAAGGGGACGACATGTGGAGGCAGCCATGGAGACGACTTCCATTATTAAATTGACAGTATGGGGCATCCATATTGCGCTTGCTATGATTGAACTTCAGGTCTCCCATTGCGGCGACAGTGCGCCGAATTCCATTATGTATCTGGTGAAACACCTGAAAATTCTGCCTGACACAGCTCGTTTGCTAAGGGGATGATGTGCTGTATATCCTCTCCAAGCGCTCCCAGCGTCTGGGGTATAGACAGTTGAAAGTTGCGCATGGATGACATTGGTGACCTGTGGAGGATCGTGGAGGCGAAATGGACAGGAACAGCAGGGCAGTAAACATGGATGCCTCTGAGGCTGCCTATCTTGGGATGGAGCTGGCGGTCCGCTGCCAGACGAGCTTTCGCCTGGTTTTCCAAGCCCCTGTCTCTCGCCCCTCCCCACCCAAAATGGGCCTGGGGCCCAGAAGCGTTTACTTTAAAAAAAGAATCATTTTCAAAGCACGTGGGGGCTATAAAACAGCACTTCTAAGACCTTTTGGATAAGATCAAGTGTAGTACTGTTCTTATAAGTTTTGGTTTGGGGCGTTGAGGGGAATGTAAACAGTACGCAGAATGCTGAAATAATATCGTTAAATGATAAAGTTTGCCAGTATATTTGTGGATAACACAGCAGGGAGGCGACAAAGTAACAAGTTTGATGTGGAAGCCAGAAACAACCCAAAATTCTGCCTGACACAGCTCGTTTGCTAAGGGGACGATGTATAAGAACAGCTATATTGAACGACTTGGGAGGCAGCTATGGAGATGATGTGTGAAGGTAGCAATGGAGACAACGTGTGGAGGCAGCTATAAAGACTTCTTCACCTGTGGAGAATGGAAATCCTGAGAAATCCAGGCTTTATTCATCTTGATAAGCGTCAGCCTGTCAGCGCTGTCAGTCGACAGGCGTGTACGCTTATCGGTGATGATGCCTCCCAGCTGCACTGAAAACCCGCTCATACAACACGCTAGCGGCACGCAGGCAGAACCTCCAAGACCTACAGCGCCAGTTCGTGCCAACATGTCCAGCTTTGAAACCCACTTAGTTGTAGGGAGCTGTGTGATAATTTAGGACGATGGTATGGTCAGCTACGTACTCCCTCACCATCTTTCGTAAAGATCAGCCCTCTCTCTGCCGAGACTGGGGACAGGTGACAGTGTCTTGCTAGGGTGACATAAAACTGGCAAAGGCCTTGTAAAGCGTACCCCTGCCAGTGCTGGACACGCTTCCTGCTCGCCTACTCTCCCTCGCTACTTGTCCTCAGAAGTACGCCCTCTGCCGCTAGCGCTGTCAGAAGGGAAATACTGTTTCATCAGCTTGTGCACCAGGGCCTGCTGTATTCATGCATTCTCACACTCCTTTCCTCTCCAGGGATGAGAGTGGAAAGATTTTGCTTGTACCGTGGGGTCCAGGAGAGTGAATACCCAGTAATCGGTGCTGGAATAATCTTGACTAAGCAGGGCGGGGGATAAGTGGCAGCCAAGCATAAATCTGCCATATGCGCAGAGTCGAAGCGTAACGCAAGATTCACCTCCCTCACTGAGCCTGTGACCTGATCCATGTTCCTTCCTCCTTCCTTCCTCTTCTTCTCACTATCCTATTCTTCTGCCCATACACGCTGAACAGTGAGACTGAGAAATGCTCCCCTCTTCTGTCTCGACAACATTCTCTTCCTCTTCCTCCTTATCCTCCTCCACCCCTCCGATGCACTGAGAAACAGACCTAGGGTGCTTTGGCTATCACAGGGAATCTTCTTCCCCGTCTCTTGTGACGAGCGCAAAGCTTCTGACTTCATGCTGACCAGAGAGTTTTTCACAGGCCAAGCAGCGGGATGGTGAGGCTGATGATGGCGGCATCGCCACTGACCACTTTTTGACTCCTCAAAGTTACTCAGGCACCTGACAGATATCAGACATCCACTCCACTCCTCATTGTGACTTGAGGAAGCTGACTGACCTGACTACCAGTTCTGGTGAAGTTACATCTGGCAGTCTACATCACTCTGCGCTGCTGGTAAACTCTGGATAACAGGTTAATGTTGAATTCCACCTCGTGGGCACGTCGCACAACGTCGGTGGAGCGGCAGTTTGGAGGCGGCTTGCTGTGCTGCCCCGGGTGAGTGTGCAGCATCTGTGCTGGATTCCTGAAATGAGCACAATGCGGCACACCTTCGGAGCAATCAACAGATTGGGGTATGTCTTGAGGAACCGCTGACACTATGAGATTTAACACACGGGCCAGGCATGGCACATGTGTCATCTGGCCGAGTTGCAGAGCCGCCACCAGGTTACGGCCGTTTGTCACACACAACCATCCTGCTTCAGGTTCACGTGCCAGCCACAGATCAGTCTGCGCCATATGCCCTGTAATAGCTCTTGGCGGTGTGCCTTTTATCGCCTAGGCTCAGCAGTTTGAGCACCGCCTGCTGTGCTTAGCGACGGCACTGCTGCGTGCCTGAGCTAACCGACTGATTGGCGCCATGCCCACGGATAGTAATTCGGAGGAGGAGGTGGAGGAGGGTGGGAGGAGGAGGAATGCATAGCAGCCTGAGAGACCTGGACCGAGGTAGGCCCGCAATCCTCGGCGTCGCAGTAATATGACCATCCCCAGGTGTCGACTCGCCCCGCCTCCACCAAGTTACCCAATGTGCCGTCAGCGAAATATAGTGGCCCTGCCCGGCAGCACTCGTCCACGTGTCCGTGGTCAGGAGGACCTTGTCAGAAACGGCGTTGGTCAGGGCACGGATGATGTTGTCTGACACGTGCAGGTGCAGGGCTGGGGCGGCACATCGGGAAAAGTAGTGGCGGCTGGGGATCGAATACCAAGGGGCGGCCGCCGCCATGAGGTTGCGAAAGGCCTCGGTCTCTACCAGCCTACAGGGCAGCATCTCCAGGCTAAGTAGTTTGGAGATGTGGACGTTGAGGGCTTGGGCGTGTGGGTGGGTTGCACTGTACTTCCTCTTGCGCTCCAGCGTCTGGGGTATGGAGAGCTGAACGCTGCGCGTGGAGACATTGGTGGATGCTGTGGAGGATCGTGGAGGCGAAGGTGTAGTTTTCACATGGGAGGTGTTTCGGCCGGGGTCCTGGGCAGGGGCTGACTAGCAGATGCAGCAGGTGACACAGGGGAAGGTGCAGTGGTGTCCCCGGCCGGAGGTGAATGGCCTTGGTTCCATTGAGTGGGGTGTTTAGCATTCATATGCCTGCCCTACTGGTGGTGGTTAAGCTGGTAGGGTGGAACCCCTGCTGATCCTGGTGTGGCACAGGTTCACACCACCAGTCCGTTGGTCATCCGGTGTTTCTTTAAAGAACCTCCAGACTTCCAAAAATCTAGCCCTCACCACGGAGCTTCACTACGTGAAACATTTGCGCTGATGCACAGCTCTGCCCTGCCTCTCCGTCTGGCCCCACCACTGCCCTTCCAACCTGTTCTGGTCGAGACCTCCTCGTCTCAGAAGCACTGTGTTCACCACGGCCTATCAACCCAGCTTGGGTCTGTCACCCTCATCATCCTCCGATCCCTCAGTCTGCTCCCCCCTCGGACTTCCTGCCCTGACAACAACTTCCCCACTGTCTTGACAACCATGTCTCCTCATCGTCGGACACCTCTTTGACACTTCTTCCACTACGTCAAGAAGTCATCATCACCCACAGACTGCGAGCAGTGGAAAACCTGGGCATCGGAAAAGAGCTCAGCAGCAACCGGACAAGTGGTTTGTGACTCTGGGAAGGGTCCAGAAACAGTTCCTCAAGAGTATGCCGGTTCAAATGCCAAATTTTCCTGGGAGGGGGCAGACTGGGGGAAGAGGCTGAGGTGGAGGAGCTGGAGGAGTGCGTTACGTGACATGGGTGGACTGCGTGGAAGACTGACTGTGTGACAAATGGCTAGAAGCATTGTCCGCAATCCACGACATCACTTTTCCACTGTGTTCTGGCCTCAACAGTGCTCTACTACACGAGTCCCAGTAACTTGAGACATGAACCTAGGGAGTGTTGCTATGCGGTGTCCCCCTGCTCCCTCATCAGCAGGTGGTGTCTCACCCAGCCCAGAACCACGGCCTCTGACCCCTACAGTAGTTGGACGCCCACGCCCTCGTCCTCTACCCCTAGCCCTCGGGTTCAACATTTTCAAAATTAAAGTGTAAACTGTAAATTTTTTTTGTGTTTTTTTGGTGTTTTTTTTGTGGTTTTTTGTGTTTTTGTTTTTTTAACAAAACAATGCTATCCTATTGCTATGGCTAGTTTCTCAGCCTACACTGACAGCACACAACTGGATTTTGTGCTGTGCCTGATGACTTTGAGTTATAAAAAAAGAAAGTAAAAAAAAAAAAGAAAGCAGACTGTGCCTAATTCAATCAAACCCCTAATAAATTGTCCCACTTAGGTGTTTGAGATGGATTGTGTGTCACTAAGAGCTAAACAGAATGTTCGCAATACTCCCTGCAAATTCGTCACAATATGGTGCTAGCTGCACTCCTAGTGCCAGCAACAAAAAAAAAAAAAAATAAAACGCTATTCTAGCCCTAAGAAGGACTGTTGGGTTCTTGTAGACTCACTCCTGCCTAACAGTAAGCTAATATAACACCCTAACGCTATCCCTGCAGCAGCAGCAGCTCTCTCCCTAACGGCATCCAGACACAGAATGATCACAGCGCGCGGCAGGGCTAGTCCTACCCAGGGTCACCTGATCTGGCCACCAACCACTGCTATCGCGTGTAGGTACCACGTCATGCTGGGTGGAGTGCAGAGTCTCCTGGCTTGTGATTGGCTCTTGTTTCTGGCCGCCAAAAGCAAACGACGGAGATGCCATTTTCTTGAGCTGGTGAAGTATTCGTCCGAGCAACGAGCAGTTACGAGTACGCTAAGCTCGAACGAGCATCAAGCTCGGATGAGTGTGTTTCGCTCATCTCTAATTAAGACACGTGATCGGTGCTATCACCGATCGCGGGTGTTAGCGACGGGTGTTTTGCTTCATTTTGAAGCAAACACCTGGTGAGTATGAAGAGTAAAAAAAACCAACACAGGGAGTTGCCTGGTCATCGATAAGACAGGATGTCCACCAAGAACTGACTGAAACTGATTCACAACCCGCTAAAAATTATAAAAATGCACAAATCATAAAGATAGTTTGGGATTGCCTTTCTTCTTAAAATAGTCCATTTAATATACATGTACTGTTCTAGAGATGTTAGAACATCTCTCTCTGAGTGTCCAAAGATTATTATTATTTTTGGTTGCAAAGTGTAGTCAGAAACAAAAGACACATCAGAGAGAGATGTTCTAACATCTCTAGAACAGTACATGTATATAAATTGGGACCTATTTTAAGAAGAAAGGGCAATCCAAACTATCTTTATGATTCTGTGCATTTTTATAATTTTTTAGCGGGTTGTGAATCAGTTTCAGTCAGTTCTTGGTGGACATCCTGTCTTATTCGATGACCAGGCAACTCCCTGTGTTGGTTTTTTTTACTCTTCATACTCACCAGGTGTTTGCTTCAAAATGAAGCAAACACCCGTCGCTAACACCCGCGATCGGTGATAGCACCGATCACGTGTCTTAATTAGAGATGAGCGAACACACTCGTCCGAGCTTGATGCTCGTTCGAGCATTAGCGTACTCGTAACTGCTCGTTGCTCGGACGAATACTTCACCAGCTCAAGAAAATGGCATCTCCCGCCGTTTTGATTTTTGGCGGCCAGAAACAGAGCCAATCACAAGCCAGGAGACTCTGCACTCCACCCAGCATGACGTGGTACCCTTACACGTCGATAGCAGTGGTTGGCTGGCCAGATAAGGTGACCCGGAATAGACTAGCCCCTGCCCGCGCTGCTCGCGTCATTCTCTGTCTGGATGCCGTTAGGGAGAGAGCTGCTGCTGGTCAGGGACAGCGTTAGGGTGTTCTATTAGCTTACTGTTAGGCAGGAGTGATTCTCCAAGAACCCAACAGCCCTTCTTAGGGCTAGAAAAGCGTTTTATTTTATTTTTTTTTTGTTGCGGGCACTAGTAGTGCAGCTAGTACCATATTGTGAGGAATTTGCAGGGAGTCTTGCGAACGTTATATTTAGCTCCTAGTGACACACATATTCATCTCAAACACCTAAGTGGGACAATTTATTAGGGGTTTGATTGAATTAGGCACAGTCTGACGATTTCTTTTTTTTTTTTCAAAACTTAAAGTGACTTAAAATCCAGTTGTGTGCTGTCAGTGTAGGTTAGAAACTAGCCATACAAGAATCCAACAGGCCTTCTTAGGGCTACAATAGAATTATATATTTTTTTTTTTTTGTTTGCTTGTGGCTGGTCTTGCTGGCACTAGTAGTGCAGCTAGCACCATATTGTGACGAATTTGCAGGGAGTATTGCGAACATTCTGTTTAGCTCTTAGTGACACACATATCCATCTCAAACACCTAAGTGGGACAATTTATTAGGGGTTTGATTGAATTAGGCACAGTCTGCTTTTCTTTTTTTTTTTTACTTTTCTTTTTTTATAACTCAAAGTCATCAGGCACAGCACAAAATCCAGTTGTGTGCTGTCAGTGTAGGCTAGAAACTAGCCATAGCAATAGGATAGCATTGTTTTGTTAAAAAAACAAAAACACAAAAAACCACAAAAAAAACACCAAAAAAACACAAAAAAAATTTACAGTTTACACTTTACATTGTCCGCATCCACGCATCACCTCTTTCGCACTTTTTCTGCCTCAACTAGTCTCTACTACCACTGATCCAGTAACTTGAGACATGACCTAGGGAGTGTAGCTATGGGCGGTTGCCCCCTGCTCCCTCATCAGCAGGTGGTGTCTCACCCCACCCAGAACCACGGCCTCTGACCCCTACAGTAGTTGGACGCCCACGGCCCTCGTCCTCTACCCCTAGCCCCTCGGTTTTCAACATTTTTCAATTAAAGTGTAACTGTAAATTTTTTTTGTGTTTTTTTGGTGTTTTTTTGTGGTTTTTTGTGTTTTTTTGTTTTTTAACAAACAATGCTATCCTATTGCTATGGCTATTTCTAGCCTACACTGACAGCACACAACTGGATTTTGTGCTGTGCCTGAATGACCTTTGAGTATAAAAAAGAAAAGTAAAAAAAAAAAAAGAAAGCGACTGTGCCTAATTCAATCAAACCCCTATAAATTGTCCCACTTAGGTGTTGAGATGGATATGTGTGTCACTAAGAGCTAAACAGAATGTTCGCATACTCCCTGCAAATTCGTCACAATATGGTGCTAGCTGCACTCCTATGCCAGCAACAAAAAAAAAATAAATAAACCGCTATTCTAGCCCAAAAGGACTGTTGGGTGTTCTTGTAGACTCACTCCTGCCTAACAGTAAGCTAATAAACACCCTACGCTATCCCTGCAGCAGCAGCAGCTCTCTCCCTAACGGCATCCAGACACAGAATGATCCGAGCAGCGCGGCAGGGCTAGTCTACTCCAGGGTCACCTGATCTGGCCAGCCAACCACTGCATCGCGTGTAGGGTACCACGTCATGCTGGGTGGAGTGCAGAGTCCCTGGCTTTGTGATTGGCTCTTGTTTCTGGCCGCCAAAAGCAAACAACGGCGGGAGATGCCATTTTCTTGAGCTGGTGAAGTATTCGTCCGAGCAACGACAGTTACGAGTACGCTAATTGCTCGAACGAGCATCAAGCTCGGATGATGTTTTCGCTCATCTAATCAATTAGTACACTGATCGGTGCTATCACCGATCGCGGGTTGAGCGACGGGTTGTTTGCTTCATTTTGAAGCAAACACCTGGTGAGATGAAGAGTAAAAAAAACCACACCAGGGAGTTGCCTGGTCAATCGAATAAGACAGGATTCCACCAAGAACTGACTGAAACTGCTTCATCACAACCCCTTAAAAAATTATAAAAATGCACAGAATCATAAAGATAGTTTGGATGCCTTTCTTTCTTCTTAAAATAGGTCCCAATTTATATACATTCTGTTCTAGAGATGTTAGAACACTCTCTCTGATGTGTCTTTTGTTCTGACTACACTTTGCCAACCAAAAATAATAATAATCTTTTTTCTATAGTGCCATCAATCCTGTAGCTTTAACAAATCATAGGGACATATACAAATATTATATTACATTACAGAGTACAAACAGTCATATGGAACAATAGGGGTTTTGTGGGCCTGATCACAAGAGCTTCAGTCTATGAGGATGAGGGGGTGACACAAGAGCTTACAGTCTATGGGATGAGGGGGTGACACAAAGAGCTTACAGTCTATGAGGATGAGGGGTGACACAAGAGCTTACAGTCTATGAGGATGAGGGGGTGACACAAGAGCTTACAGTCATGAAGGATGATGGGGTGACGACACAGAGCTTACAGTCTATGAGGATGAGGGGGTACACAAGAGCCTTACAGTCTATGATGATGAAGGGGGGTGACAACAAGAGCTTACAGTCTGAGGATAGGGTGCACAAGCTTGACATTCTATAGGATGGGGGTGACACAAGAGCTTACAGTCTTTGAGGATGAGGGGGTGACACAAGAGCTTACAGTCTATGGATGAGGGGTTGACACAATAGTTTACAGTCTTATGAGGATGAGGGGGTGACACAAGAACTTACGCTATGAGATGAGGGGTACACGAGACTTACATATGAATATGAGGGGTGACACAAGAACTTACAGTCTATGAGGATGAGGGGTGACACAAGAGCTTACAATCTATGGGAATGAGGGGGTGACACAAGAGCTTACAGTCTAATGAGCATGAGTAGTTGACACAAGAGCTTACAGTCTATAGGATGAGGGGTGACACAAGAGCTTACATGTCTATGTGGATGAGCGGGGTGACCACAAGCTTATAGTCTATGAAGATGAGGTGTGACAAAAGAGCTTACAGTCTATGAGTATGAGGGGGGCACAAGAGCTTCATCTATGAAGGATGAGGGGGTGACACAGAGCTTACAGTCATGAGGATGAGGGGGTGCACGAAAGCTTACATTTATGAGGATGAGGGGGTGATACAAGAGCTTACAGTCTATGAGGATGAGGGGTACACAAGTGCTTACAGTCTATGAGGATAGGAAGGGGGTGACACAAGAGCTTACAGTCTATGAGTCAATGGGGTGACACAAGAGCTTACAGTCTATGAGGATGAGGGGTGACCGAAGCTTACAGTCTATGATGAAGAGGGGTGACCCACAGAGCTTACAGTCTATGAGGTGAGCGGATGGTGACACAAGAGCTTACGACTATGAGGATAGGGGTGACACAAGAGCTTACAGTCTATGAGGTTAAAGTGACAAAAGAGCTTACATTCTGGAGATGAGGGGGTGACACAAGAGCTACAGTCATGATGGATGATGGGGGTGACACAAGAGCTTACAGTCTATAAGGATGAGGGGGTGACACAAGAGCTGTACAGTCTATGAGGATAGGTGGACCAAGACTTACAGTCTTTGAGATAGGGGGTGACACAAAGCTTACAGTCTATATTAATGATGAGGGCTGAACACAAGAGGTATAAATCTGTATAATGTACAGCCATTCTTTATAAGGGAACAGAATAAAATAATTTAATAATAAAAAATTTTCTGCTTGAAACCACCATCCGCTGCCATCTGATATAAAAAGTTCAGTTGCTTGGGACTGCAGAAAGCCTGGTGCGTGGTATATCTGGTGTTTGCCGGATTTGAGACGGAAAAGAACACCGGATGGAGGATAGTAAATAGAGAGTTGAATTTCCATAGGACCAGTGTCATAGGCTTGCATAAAGAGATGGGTTCTAAGAGCATTTTGAAACCTAGGAGGGTGGGTATTAGTCTGAGAGTCCGGGAAAGGACATTCCAAGGATTGGTGAAGCTCGGAGAATCCAGGAGACGTCCATGAGAGGTTCAGATTAAGTTGGAGTTAATCTAACATCACGGGAAGATCAAGAGCACGGCAAGGGTATAGACTGGATAAAGAAGGGAGGTACGGTGGGTGCAGCATTGTGCAGAGCTTTGTGGATGATGGTTATTATTTTAACTGTTTCAGAAGGAGATGGAACCAGTGCAGTGACTGGCATAAACTGGAGGCATCCGTGTAGCGTTTGGTCTGAAAGTCGAGCCTGGTCTGCTGGCATTATGAAAGAATAGTTTAGTGAGTGGAAGACCATTCATATGGAGTTACGGTAGGAAAGTGAATCAGAGCGTCAATAGAATTTTGAGGTTTTATTGTAAGAAATGATAGATTCCTGGAGATGTTTCAGAGATGCATGTGGCAGAGTGAGCAAAGATTGAAAATGTGGTGGCAATGATAGTTCTGAGTCCATGCGCAACACCAAGGCCTGCAGTACTGCAAGGGGAATGTTACCTGCAGAAGTATATAGCTGGTATCATCAGCATAAATATAACTGGAAACCAAATCTGCGGAGGGTTTGTCCAGTGGGGGCAGTATAAGGTGAAAGACAAGAAGACCTAGCTGAGGAAACCTGACAATAAGAGGAAGATGAGAAGAAAGTGATCTAGAAAAGGCAACACTGAAAGTGCGGTCAAGATTAGAAGAAAACTAGAGAGTGTAAAGGAAAATGGGAGTGTAATAAGGATGTTAGAGTCTCCCATGATGTTGGTTGGAATTTCACAGGATAGAAAGTGAGGGAACCGAGAGGCAAGCAGTCAGAAACTGTATTGTGAGTTCGGGAGGACAATATACTAGAGCCAAATAAGAGAGAATGGGTGAAAAGGATGGGGTATGGACTTCAAAGGTGGGAAGGAAGAGGGTGCAGAGGAATGACCTAGAAATGAACATCAATGGACAGTAGTAAATGTCTACACCCTCCTCCCTGCTATTCTGAGGTCTGGAGCAGTGCGAAAAGTTTAAGCCACCATAAAACAAAACAGTGAGGGAGACAGAGTCTTCCTGCTGATCCACGGTTCAAGTGATGGCCAGAAGGTCAAAAGACGTAAAAGAAAGAACAGATTCTAATTTTTACACCAAAGCGGGAATTCCATAGGGCAACATTTAACCCCTTCATGTTCACAACTGATATATCCTCAGTGAGCTATGAAGGGTGTATGAAGAGGGCATAAGGGTTGAGGCCCTTTTGAATACGAGGATGGGGTTGCTGCATATTGCGCAAACAGCCTTTGCTAACCCCGTTGGTCAGTGCTAGCACTAATTGCAAGTGTTAACCCTTGTTTTCCGGTGGCAAAGACGCTTGTAGCATTTCAAAGAAGGTGGCGCAAGGGCTGTGGCATTCTTGTTGAGATCGCAGCTCCCCCCTGATGTCAATCAGGGGGTGGCGAGATTTGCCATGACGCCTCGGGTCTTCATCAGATCCAGGCTGCATGTTTTCAGTAATTTGTTACAATGAGACAATCCATTGTAAAAGCGACATATACTGAATACAGTAGCTTGCAGTATATGGTAGGAAACGATCAGACCATTCTAAGTCAAAGACCCTAAAGGGTCTAAGAAATAGTGAAAACAATAGAATAAAGTTTTATAAATTTAACTATATTATTAATAATAAATTGTAAAAATTCAAATCACCCCACTTTCCCTAGAACTGATATAAACTAATAAACATTAAAAATCACAAACATGTTAGGTATCGTTGTGTCCCAAACTGCGTGCTCTACTCAAAATAGAAACCGGTTATTGCCACGGTGACCCCAATAATGGAAAATAGTGCCCAAAAGTTTGAAACGTGACTTTTACACACATTTCCCATCACATAAAAAATGTAATAAAAAGTGATCAAGTTGCATAGTCCTAAAAATAGTAGCATTAAAAAAGTCCAGCTCACAAGAAATTACACCTCAAAACCACTGTGTACATCGTATGAAAAACCATTAGCGTCAGAAGCTAACGATTTTGTTTTAATTTGTGAAAATGTATTAAACAACATAAATCCTTTGTAAATTCACCATGATTGTACTGAACCATAGAATAAAGTAGATGTATCATTGGACCGCACAGTGAAGTCTTAAAAACTAAGGCAACAGATAGTGACGCAATGAATTTTTTCAACAACATTTCCCCACATTTGGAATTTTTTTCCAGCTTCCCTGTACATACATGAAATTTTTATATTTAGTCTGAGAGTCCGGGAAAGACATTCCAGAGATGGTGAAGCTCGGGAGAGTCCAGTGAAGACTTCCATGATAGTTCAGATTAAGTTGGAGTTTAATCTAACCATCACTGGAAAAGATCAAAGAGCACGGCAAGGGTGATAGACTGAGATGAGAGAAGGGAGGTAGGGTGGTGCAGCATTGTGCAGAGCTTTGTGGATGAGGGTTATATTTTTAAACTGTACTTCAGAAGTGAGATTGGAAAACCAGTGCAGTGACTGGCATAAACTGGAGGCATCCGGTAGCGTTGGTCTGAAAGTCGGCCTAGCTGCTGCATTATGAATGAATAATTTGTGAGTGGAAGACCAATTAATATGGAGTTACGGTAGGAAAGTGAATCAAGCGTCAATTAGAATTTTTGAGGTTTTATTTGTAGAAATGGATAGATTCTGGAGATTTTTCAGAGATGCATTGTGGCAAGAGTGAGCAAGAGATTGAAAATGTGGTGCAATGGAGGGTCTGAGTCCGCGCAACACCAAGGCCTGCAGTACGCAAGGGGAATGTTACCTGCAGAAGTATATAGCTGGGTATCATCAGCATAAAGATGAAACTGAAACCAAATCTGCGGAGGGTTTGTCCAGTGGGGGCAGTTAGAAGGTGAAAGACAAAGACCTAGGACTGGGAAACCTGACAATAGAGGAAGATGAGAAGAAAGTGATCTAGAAAAGGCAACACTGAAGTGCGGTCAGAGATTGGAAAAAACTAAGAGTAGTGTAAAGGGAAAATGGGAGTGTAAATAGGGATGTTAGAGTCTCCCATGATGTTGGTTGGAATTTCACAGATAGAAAGTGAGGGAACGCGAGAGGCAAAGCAGTCAAGAACTGGTATGTGAGTTCGGAGGACAATAACTAAGAGCCAAATGAAGAGAGAATGGTGGAAAAGGTTGAGGGTATGGACTTCAAAAGGTGGGAAGAGGAGAGGGGGTCAAGAGGAAATGACCTAGAAATGACATCATGGACATAGTAGTATGTCTAAACCCTCCTCCCTGCTATTCTGAGGTCTGGATCATGCGAAAAGTGTAAGCCACCATAGAACAAAAACAGTGAGGGAGACAGAGTCCTTCCTGCGGATCCACGTTCAGTGATGGCCAGAAGGTCAAAGACGTAGAAAGAAAGACAGATTCTAGTTTTATTACACACAGAGCGGGAATTCCATAGGGCACATTTAACCCCTTCATGTTTCACTAACGTATATATCCGTCAGTGCTAGCTATGAAGGGTGTATGAAAGGCATAAGGGTTGAGCCCTCTTGATACAGATGGGGTTTGCTGCATATTGCAGCAAAACAGCCTTTGCTAACCCCTTGGTCGTGCTAGCACCTAATTGCAAGTGTTAACTCCTTGTTTTCCGGTGGCAAAGACGCTTGTAGCATTTCAAAGGTGGCGCAAGGGCTGTGGCATTCTTGTTGAGATCCGCAGCTCCCCCTGATGTCATCAGGGGGGGGGTCGATGAGTTGCCATGACAGCCTCGGTCTTCATCAGATCCGAGGCTGCATGGTTTCAGTAGATTTGTTACAATGAGACAATCCATTGTAAAAGCGTCATATCTTGCATACAGTAGCTTGCAGTATATGGTAGGAAACGATCATACCATCTAGAGAGTCAAAGTACCCTAAGGTCCTAAGAAATAGTGAAAACAAATAAAATAATAGTTTATAATGTAACTATATTATTAATATAAATATTGTAAAATTCAAATCAACCCCCCCACTTCCCTAGAACTGATATAAACTAAATAAACATTAAAAATCACAACATGTTAGGTATCGTTGTGTCCCAAACTGCGTGCTTTATCAAAATATGAACCGGTTATTGCCAGCGGTGACCCCAATAATGGAAAATATGCCCCAAAGTTTGAAACGTGACTTTTACAACCATTTCACACTCACATAAAAAATGTAATAAAAGTGATCAAGTTTGCTAGTCCTAAAATATTAGCATTAAAAAGTCCGCTCACAAGAATTACACCTCAAACCGCTGTGTACATCAAAGTATGAAAAAGCCATTAGCGTCAGAAGATAACAGAATTTGTTTTAATTGTGAAAAGTATTAAAACACATAAACCTTTGTAAATTCCCCGATTGTACTGAACCATAGATTAAAGTAATGTATCATTTGGACCGCACAGTGAAAGTCTTAAACACTAAGGGCAACAAGATAGTGACGCAAATGAATTTTTTTCAACAATTTCCCCACATTTGAAATTTTTTTCCAGCTTCCCTGTACATAGCATGAAATATAAAGAATGTAACTGAGAGTAAATTTGTTATCAGAAAATAAGCCCTACACAAGCTCTGTACATAAAAAAAATGAAAATTTATGATTTTTGAAAGTGGGGAGCGAAAAATGAGCAAAAAAGAGAAGAGAGAAAAGCGGATAGACTGAATCTTCAAAGGTTAGCAAGTTTCTGTGGTGAAGTGGCAGCATGCTGGCTTAGTGGTTAGCATTAGAGTCTTGCAGCGCTGTTGTTCATGTCCCAGGGTCAACATCTGCAAAGAATTTGTGTTTTCTCTCCGTGATTGCGTGGGTTTCCTCTGGGTCCTCCGGTTTCCTCCCCTCACATTCCAAAACACAACTGGTAGGTTGATTAGATTTGGCTCATGGGGACAGGTACTGATTTGACAACTCTGTGCAGGCGCTGGCGGAATATGTGTGTGCTATATTAATGAAGGAATTATATGTTTTAAAATAAACAGAAGTTGGTCCTGGGGGTAAGGAGAGAGGTCCCCTGCAGCAACACAGGAGAAGAGGGAGAGACAAAAATGCTTCAGATATTTATCAGGTATAACACCAGCAATAGAATAAAATCTAATGACTGTTATTGAGTATCATTAAAAGGTACCTATAAAGCAACACTTACACCACACAAACACAATGCTCAAAAGAAACACACCAAATAGTAAATTACTCGCACCTCAGCATGGGTCTGATTAGGATAACACCACCAGCCAGCAATTATGGGAAAACGTTTTTTTAAAAAATGTCTGGTTTGTGGTCACCAATGTTAGGGAGCGGGTAGCCCTGAAGCCCAGGAAAGATATTTAATGGATATAACACTTACTGTCCCAGGCCCCCCACTGTCATTAGGTGCCTAAGTATACATCAAATACATTCAAATTAACAAGTCAGAGACCATTCAGGTCCCATACATATCTCCTATTACCAGGATGTTCTAAAGATCTACACTCAGCGTGCCACTTTATTGTACACCATGCTAGTAACGGGTTGACCACCTTTGCCTTCAGAACTGCCTCAATCTTCGTGTCATAGATTACAGAGGTGCTGGAAGCTCCTCAGAGATTTTGGTCCATATTGACTGATGGCATCACACAGTGCCGCAAATTTGTCGGCTGCACATCCATGATGCGAATCTCCCGTTCCACCACATCCCAAAGATGCTCTATTGGATTGAATCTGGTGACTGTGAGGCCATTTGAGTACATGAACTCATTGTCATGTTCAAGAAACCAGTCTGAGATGATCCATGCTTATGACATGGCGCTTATCCTGCTGAAAGTAGCCATCAGATGTTACAGGGTACATTGTGGTCATAAAGGGAGGACATGGCAGCAACAATACTCAGGTAGGCCGTGGCGTTGCAACGATGCTCAATTGGTAGCCAAGGGGCCCAAAGAGTGCCAAGAAATATTTCCCACACCTGACACCAACCCACCACCAGCCTGAACCGTTGAACAAGGCAGGATACAAGGCACTGAAATCACCTTTTCTTCCCCATACTGATGCTCGTGAACTGCAGGAGATTGTCTTGACCATGTCTAATGCCTAAAATTGCACTGAGTTTGCCGCCATGTGATTGGCTGATTAAAATTAAGTGTTAACGAGCATTGGACAGGTGTACCTAATAAAGTGGCCGGTGATGTGTATATGGCTACTAATGGGGAAATATAAAAGTAGCAGACGTATGTTAAGGGGAGGAAAGAGATATCATGGGCTATATTTAGTTATTCAACATAACCCCCCCCCCCCTTATGTTGAATTTCAAAAGTCTCCAGAGTTATATCTCCTCCTCTACAACACCTACCCCATATTAATCTCTTATCACAGATCTGGGGGGATCCCAGAATATCCAACACCACATTTGCTAGCGGTTTAGATAAAACAAGCATATTGCAGTTGCTCATTAGGCCACTTGCTTCCACGTACCCAACCTATGGATCCATCTGGCCCTCGTGTATGTACTCTCCACGGTTCCAATCCCCTCCTCTCTCTGCGGTATGGTACCATGGTAATCCCCACAAATCTTAACATCCCAAATTCACCACCGTGATGTTATGGGTATGTCAGGCAAAACAGCATATCTCTGTTCTGTTCTTCAATATCTGCTCAGATGTTCGCCAATTCTACAATGAAACTCTTCAGGTTATCATCCCGACATACTTCATCTACTAATGTTTATCAATTATAAACATAATTAAAATGTATTTACTTTTTATTTCTTGAATGTTCATTGGAAACAATAACATTTCAAGTATCAACTTCTCATTTTGCTATTGTATGTGAATATGAGAACAAGTTTGCTTGGCACAAACTTAGGGGGTGCAACAAATATAATTGCACCTGTGCCCTAGAGCAGGGGTGTCAACTCATTATCACCAGGGGCCTCATCAGCCTTGTGGTTGCCTTAAAAGAGACGGAATGTAATTTTATTAACTGCATAAATGTATCTACTCAAGCTGTTTTATGTACTATTTAAACAGCATTTCTATTACAATTACATGTGAGGGCAACCGAAAAGCTGAACATATTATTAAATAACCAGAAACATGACCAGTATGTTCCCTACAGTGTTACAATAGTCACAGTGCCCCCACATAGCGAAAATGGTCACAGTGCCCCCCACATAGTAGAAATAGTTACAGTGCCCTCACACCGTTAAAATAGTCACGTGTAAAACACTATCCAATCGAGTGAGTGACCTCAATAGTCACAGTGCTGCCACAGTATCCAACAGTCCATTTCCTCCCCACAGCAGCAATAGTCACAGTGCTCCCACAAGCCCTAGTTACAGTGCCCCCCAAAGCAGCTAATGCCACTATTTAAATAGTCACAGGATTCCCCTTACATAAAATAGCCCCAGAAGCACAGCAACCCTTCTTCTCTTCTCCTCTGGCGGCGACGTACGTTGCCCTGTGCCCTGCGTTTTACTCTGAAGCCAGAAGGCACAGAGTAACTGAGTACCCCAGGCGTGTACTTACCACTTCCTGCCATTCTAGTACTGGTAACTACACATCTTTTCTTTCTCCTCCCATTTCACAGGAACAATACTGATTGGAGTGTTTTTTAGTATATCGAGGAATAGGAAGTGGCAGTGAAGTGGGAACCATTACCAGAATGGAAGGAAGGGTCAAAGGAATGTTTGACCAGTACCAAGTGGCAGGAAAGTAGTGCACTGGGGAGCAGCACCACAGTGACAGGAATGCAGTGGGGGCTAGTACCAAGTGACAGTGAAGTGCAGTGGGGACCAGTACCCAGATTGGCAGGAATTTGTGTGTAGTGGTTACCAGGTACCAATTGGCAGGATTGTAGTGTAGTGGTGACCAGTACCAGAGTGGCAGGAAGTGCAGTGCAGTGGGGACCAGTACTAAGTGGTAGGAAGTGCAGTGATAACTTGTACCAGAGTGGCAGGAAGTGCAGTGTAGTGGTGACCAGTACCAGAGTTGCAGAAATTGTAGTGTAGTAAGGACTTGTACCAAATGGCAGGAGTGCTGCAGTGGGGACCAGTACTAGAGGTGGCGGAAGTGCGTGATAAACTTGTACCAGAGTGGCAGGAAGTGCAGTGTAGTGGGGACCAGTGCCAAAGTGGCAGGAAGAGTAGTGCAGTGGGGAGCACACCACAGTGACAGGAAGTGCAGTGGGGACTAGTACCAGAGTACAGGAAGTGCAGTGGGGACCAGTACCAAGTAGCAGGAAGTGCAGTGTAGTGGTGACCATACCAGAGTGGCAGAAATGTGTAATGTAGTAAGGACTTGTACCAGAATGGCAAGGAATGTGCAGTGCAGTGGGGACCAGTATAGAGTGGCAGGAAGTGCAGTGGTAACTTGTACCAAGGTGGCAGGAAGTGCATGTGTGGGGACAGTGCCAAAGTGGCAGGAGAGTAGTGCAGTGGGGAGCAGCACCACAGTGAACAGGAAGTGCAGTGCAGTGAGGACTAGTACCAGAGTGACTAGGTAAGTGCATGCAGGTGGACTAGTACCAGAGTGCAGAGTGCAGTGCAGTGGGGCACTAGTACCAGAGTGGCAGGAAGGGCAGTGCAGTGGGGACTAGTACCAGAGTGGCAGGAAGTGCAGTGCAGTGGGGGCCAGACCAGAATGGCAGGAGTGCAGTGCAAGTGGGGCCAACCAAATGCAGAAGTGCGGTGAGTGGGGACCACTACTAGTGGCAGGAAGTGGTAGGTACCATTTTATTTTGTTACTAGCACCTTGACAAAGCCTTTTGATTATACTTTTTTGAAAGCACTTCATTGTTTGCTTTACTAAGGAGATATTTTCATCCATTGAATAAAATGAAAATTGTATCCAGACAGTGGAACACCGTTTAGTTTGGATTGTAGGGATTGGCAAACTACACAATGGACTTTTTTGTGCTGTTGTAGCAGAAGTGCAATAACTGGTCTGGCAACTTTTTCTTTATAACTCCTTGTCGTAAATTTCTAAAAAACCTGTGCAAACTGGATTTACTGTAATTACATTTAAAGTGGGACGATGAAATCTTGTATTTTGCATCATTTTTTTCTAGTCTCTAAAGTATCATTGTGTTTTCTATTGTGAAATTTACATATAACAAAAAATGGATGGAATTGTGAAATGATAATTCACATTGACAAGACGGTAATTTGAGTGAGTCATATTAGCTGGAAATATGATTAGCATTATGTGACTTTTGTTATATAAAAGATGTTTGTAAATCAGCTCTCTTACATGTCACTTTCAGAGAAAATGGAGCCTCCCTCCTGCACTCAGCTGAATTGGTATTGCATCTATTTTTTAGCCAAACCTCCCTTCTGATACTCTCCCCATCTGAAAAAAGAAAAAAACTTTTTGTGGGCATTCATTCCAAATAATTTAGTGAAAAATGTTTTTTTTTTTATCATATTTTTCTATCCAATGCATCCTTAGTGGTGTTTCTAAGCCATAGGGTAAGCAATCCCATATAGATACATGGTGGTGTGTCACCTGGTAACCCCAAAGAGTTTGTATGTTCTCCCGTGTTTGTGTGGGTTCCCTCCGGGTCCTCCGGTTTTCTCCCACACTCTAAAACAACTGGTAGGTTGATAAAATTGTGAGCCCCATTGGGGGACAGGGACTGATTTGGCAAACCTGTGCAGCGCTGCGTAATCTGTGTGCGCTATGTAATAAAGGAATTATTATTATTTATTAACCCCCCCCCCCAATCTAAGGTTATAGCCACAATGAACATCTCAAACAAAAGCCAAAGTAGATGGTTCAATTTACTGCATAGTGGCAAGCCAGGGAATTGTAGGAGACATGTCAGAATTTCTAAGAAGAGGTTCGATCTCTTGTATTCGTTCAGTCTCATGTCCTTATCTATTCTGGTTAGATTTATGTCTACTTATCTATTCTGGTGTAGATTTATGTCTACTTATCTATTCGGGTAGATTTTCCAGCTGTAACATGGAGAAGGAGAGTCAGCCCACCTGAAGTACGTACAGCTGATACTATAATGAGGATTCATTGAGCACGGACAATCGCAGCTCAGAGTCAATAATATAGAAAAAACAAGGTCGGACCAGCTACGAAAAACAATCCACAATAATCCATAAAACAATCTTCTTTTTCCAACATGTCATAACGATACAAGGGCAAATTTACTTACCCTGTCCTGTCTGCCAATCCCTGATTCGGATGGTCCTACGAAGATGAAGTCCTGCGAGATTCACGTAGCTCGTGCGCCCGAGTTCCTGCATCCGCTTGCGTCCCCGCCGAGGGTCCGCCGGAGTTCACCTTCATCTTCCTGGTGCTGTAGAGTGCGAGTCTTGTGACACAATTCGAAATGTTCAATCCTGCGTGTTGTCCGAATCCGTCAGGTTGTCCGACGGCCCGTCCCCCCGATTTGTGTCACGTGCAAGCCGGCGCCGATGCTTTCAAAATAACATCGCGTGTGCAAAATCCCCTGTTAAAATACGGCAAAAACGGAAAACGAGGGAAACCCGACAACAATGCGTCAGACGGACCCTTAGTGACTGAGCCCTCTGACCAGCAGGAGCAACACGCTTATGTAGCATTTGCTGAGCCTATAAACATGCCAGAACAAGAGAAAGCCCTAAAAATGACCCCATTGAAAACCAAATTCCTCAAGGAGTATAGTTTTTTTTGTTTTACTTCACCGTATGCATAGAAAACATTTATTTGTGTTCTGTGGGTCAGTATTATAAGAATATCTCATTTATATTTTTTATATATTTTTTTTATATTTGATAATTTGCTGAATAAAAAGCATTTGTAGAGAAACTCCCCTGCTTTTGCATCGCCATTGGCGTAACAGCTGGACACCTATTGCTTTTTAGTTCGATGGATGTCAAAAATCCTCATTTTCGACATGTTTTTTTTTTTAACGGTATTCGGGCTCAGTAATGATTTTATTTAAATTGTCAGGTTCCTACAGATGCGGTTACACCAAACATGTTGCGGATTGTTGGTGTGATTTTTCACTTTTTTATTATAGGTGGGAGTTTTTATCAATATTTGGGATGTTTGGGACTTTATATAATTTTTATTGTATTCTTTTTATTTGTCACATTTTTTTTTTTTCACTTTATTTTTAATGTTTTTTTACTGTTCCACTCTAGGACTTGAACAGCGATCATGTCAAACTAATCACTGCAATACTGATGCATGCGGGGTATTAGGTAGTCGGCAAGCCCAAGCACTTGCATACATCAGAAAGAAGGTGAACCTGTTGGACCTGAGCGGGAAGCGACCATCTTAGTGATAGCGCTACAGTGCATTATCATCGGGACAATGAACTCCTGCGGACGGTTAAATAAATGTGCCCCTGTATTTTTTTTGCATGATAAGTTTGGTGGGATGCACACATTGCTAAGTTTTTGCTGTATTTTTTATAAATGTTTTATGGTTTTATACGTATCAGGTTTAGTATTATTATTTTATTTTATTGTACGGAGTTTTGGACGGGACAATATATTGGGGTCATATACTAATGGCCCGATTCACGTTTTCCACCCCGGCGTTTAACCCGAATATTTCCGATTTTGCGTCCAATTTTCCCTGTATTCCCCCAGGGATTTTTGCGCACAGCGATTGGATTGTGGCGCATCGGCGCTGGCATGCACGCGACGGAATTGGGGGGTTGGCCGAACGAAAAAACGACGGATTCGGAAAAAGCCATATTTTTAAAAAACAAAAGTGTTGCGGGGGACTTGCACTTATCTTCACCAGAATAGGCCGTTGAACTTGAGTGCATTCCAGCGGGCCTCAGGCAACTTCAGCGCAGCAGCGCCACCTGGTGGACGTCGGAGGAACTACCTTAGTTAATCCCGGCGGACCCAATCCACCGCAGAGAAGCGCTGCTGGATCGCGATTGGACCGGTAAGTAAATCTTCCCATTATATGTAAAGTTTGTATTGAGTTTAAATTTTTTGTTATATGTAGGGCTGTGTAATTTATTGGGGCATTTAGGTACTTTCATTCTTTTTATTTTATATTTGGTATTTTGTATTTTCCTCTTTTTCATTTTACATTTTTAAATTTTAACCTGCCCCACCCTGGGGCTTGAATATGTGATCTTTGATGGATTGTTTCAAGTACGACACTGCCTTACTGATGTATCGCAATGCATGACAGCAGTCAATCCTGTTATGTGCTTCTGAAGACAACCCTGGGGTCATCATCTGGACCCAGGCTACCATGGAGCTGATAGCCCTCCCTGAAACTGGCGTGTTGTCAGTGGCACATTGTCAATGTCACAGCATGTTGATGACGATATGCACGTCATGGGGGCGAATTAGCCACTGACCCGGAGGTACACTTTTGTCCACAGTCAATTAAGGGGTTATTATCTGCTTCCGGGGTCTTCCATTATTATTATATTATTGTCTTATACTGGTTTCTCTAATATTTATCGTTTAGTTTGGATCTTGATTTTTAATTATTTCCCCCGCATAAGTCTGTAAAATGACTTATGGATGGTCTGCGGTGGTATATAAAATATAGTCTGAATGCAGTATTTGCTTTCTGGGGTGGTATTCAGTGCTGTACTGTGGTATTTATAATTGTTTTGTGTGCATTTGTGATGTATTGTGGGTAGTTGGTGTTTAGTTTGTGCATCACCTTGTGTAGAGGACTTGGTGTTTGTATAACCTAGGAGGGCCCCTACAGAACAACAGGTTTTGGGTCCCTTGTGGACACAACTGTTTCGCGTGAGGTTTGGGGGTCGTCTAGCATAAAATTTAGTAGTGATACGAAGTGGTCAATAAGTTTTTTTATACCTCCAAGTTAGGGCTAAGTCACGGGTGCCTCCTGTGATCCCCTGTCCCTGCCCACAAACCAGCGGGCTAGTCACACCTGTAGGAACGCCTGGTGGTACCTAGGGCACAGGATTAAGGTTGTGGGGCCCCTGGGCGCAAAATCTGGTGGATCGCCCCCACTCATGCAGCGTGCAATACACGTCCTCAGCTGACTCACTATCCACTATCCGCGCATTAACACTGCTTACATACAGCCCCGCCTCGTCCCCAGTACCAGCCATACACCCCTTGCCCCCACCCGTAACACCGCTACGACTACAGCCGCCTTGCCCCCAGTACACAGCTACATACGCCGCCGCTCGTCCCCCCAGTACACAGCTACATACATCCTCCGCTCACCCCCCAGTACACAGCTCACAAGATCAACCGCTCATCACCCCCAGAACACAGCTACATCAGCCACCTCACCCCCAGTAACACAGCTGCATATCAGCGCCTCGCCCCAGTAAACACAGCTCCATACAGCCGCCTCACCCCAGTAACCCAGCTACACACCCGTCCGCCTCGCCCCCCACGTAACACAGCTACATACACCGCCTCACCCCAGTAACACAGCTAAACATACAGCCTCGCGCCTTGGCACACCAGACCCAAGCTACATACACCGCCTCGTCCCCCAGTACACAAGCTACATACAGCCCGCTCCTCACCAGCTAAACAGTCTACATACAGCCGCCATCACCCCCAGTAACACTGCTACTACGCCCCCCTCACCCCCAGTAACAACAATGCTACATACAGCCGCCTGCCCCCAGTAACACCAGCTACATACAGCCGCCTCACCCCGTAACACAGCTACACCAACAGGCCCGGTACCCCCATAACACCATCTTTGTAGTTTACCTTCACCCCTACCAATATGCAGTCCCCATTTAACATACAATCCATCAGGCGCCGCACCAGACTACTCGTCCCCACAGTTTTATACATTACACACATTTATACCTGATAACTACACACTTTATCTACACACCCATTAAAGTTCTCAACACTCGTTTTGCACCCTATAAATATACAAGTATACACCCCTTTAGTAACCCATAGTACATTTATAACTAATAGCACAGGCATAACCAAACTCTAAAGTATATACACACACCAGTAGTATATACATCACACATCACGGCATACTACATTATATACAAATTATAATACACACATACCATGTATACACTGACCAATATACATATACCATTGCCGTATAAAAACCCACTATAACACATGCTGCACTATCATACAGAATTTACACACATACAGCAATACCGCAGACACCTTTAGTATTACAGCATGCTGTCACACACATACGGGAAATACACACACACACACATCATATACAGAGCATAGTACATACATACCATAAGACAGCATATACATAAACATACATCATATATACATATATAGATATATAATATATATATATATAAATATATGTGTCATATATTTAAATGTGAATATATGCTTGTAACAATATATTGCCGTAACTACATATAATCATATATCACGTACAGTATTACACAGTAGATGCATATATCAAGTATATAACACATTAACACTGTCATATATACCTATCACATATTAAATATAATTTATACGTTAATCATTTACAATATATCAATAACAGTCGAGCATTATCATTGCAGTAGTGCATAAATCACAGTATACACATATCAAGTAGTATATACAATATACTTAACACACTATACACTTATTACACAGTTATAATCCTATACCAGTAACAATTATAACAGTAGATCATATATACACATATGACTGCTATATACACATAAGCACCTAGTATATGCAGTATATACACATATACACATGTTATGACATGATAACGCATATACACAGTATAACAAATATACACTTTATACACAGTATACATCATCCCATATCACAGTATATAAATATAACACAGTAATCAAACAGATATAGAGTAGTCATATATCACAATACACAGGTAGTCCATATATCCACATCCACTTATAACATATTAACTACACCATATATACACATATACCCATACGATAATAACATACCATATATCAACAAATACACAGTATATACATATTACACATTCATACACAGATACCATATAACAAATATAGCAACAGATTAACATATATACACAATACACTAGGTCATTACACAATACCGTAATCATTACATCCTACCATAATACATATCTACAATACAAGTATAACTATACACAGTAAATATTCAACAATACACGTATATCTTATACTATTCCCAACATATACACTTCGTATTATAACACATTACCTATCAATTAATAAATATGTAATGTATCTTTACATTAGTGTTCGGCTGTCCCTGAGCAGGGCTGTTTCGGGCGGGGGGTCTGAGGACGGCTGCTTGTTCCACCACCGTGCGGAGCTGGGGGGATAGGCGGCAATTCGGGGCCCTTGCGATGGCGGAGGGAACGGCTCCACCGTTCCGGCGGGGGGGGGGGGGGTTTGGGTTGTGCGGACGGCGGGTGAATTTTTTTCATATTGCGGGAGGAGTGGAGATGTGCTGTCTGTTCGGGGCAGAAGGGGGGGGTGTGTGGCGTGGGATGCAAGGTAAGGCCCTGCTTTCCCCATGAGGGGGGGGGGGAGCGCGAGCGGATTCCGAGCGGGCATGGATGCCTGGCAATCAGCCGCGGGATGGCGGGAATGTTGCGGACGGCCGGCCATGCAGCTGAAAGGCGGATGCGCGTACTGTGCGGTGGGCCGACTGTGCTGGCGCAGGCCATGCCAAGGGATAGCCGTGGAGGGGTGACCTTGCCGAGGCGGACCTACAAGGAGGCGCGCGGCCTGAGTGGTCAGGGACCCGGGACCAATGTGGTGGGGGCCCCCTGGGGACAAAATGGTGGGGGCCCCGGGGCTCAGCCCCCGGGATGCCCCCTATAATGCCGGCCCTGGTGGTACACTTCCACAGCAAACCATCCTGCTTTGCGGGGGGCTCTATGAAGACCAGTGCCACTTAGATTCCGGTTCCAGGTCTCGGCTAGTAAACCAAACCAATCCCAACGGTGGATCCAGAATATCCACTCATCCAAATGTCCTGGGCCACCGACTCCATTATTAGGTTAGGTTTCACATGTATGTTCTGAGGCTGTGGTTAGAAGAGTGGTCCCATGGGAATTGTGAATTTCCGTGCAGCGAGCTTATTCCGGTACTTTCATCAAGATTCACACTGCAGCTAGATATGAGGCCTTTCCGGTCAGACATAAATAATTAAAGTGTTTATGATTTGAAACCCAGTAATATTTTAATTAAATAAATATCCTAACTAAAAGTCTAGAAATGGAAAGATTGAAAGAAAAAGGGTTCTTAGGTTCCGTGAATACCATCAATCTCACGAACCCCTATAGGTATTTAATTGTCAAATAAGAGCTATTGCTGCATGTCAATATCCTTTAACTAATATGTACATTACAGATAACACAATAAGAACATGATATAATTAATCTATGCTCCTAGTCTCTGAAACATGCCAAACAACCAAGTTCATTAGTAATTGTCATAATAGGACAGGGGCTCGTCTCAATGTTTGTGCGGACGTGTTGTCCGAGCCCCATCACACATCGCGCCAGTTGTTTCTTGGCGGCAACTCAGTGTTTTACCTATATAGTTCCAAAAATAACTAACATCCGTGAGAAATAAAACACAAATGTTTCAAGTAATTGAGGATCAAAGAATCAATTGATAGATGAAGCACGCTTGTATGTCAAGGGACTGATGGTTCTCAACCTAAATTACACATACATAGCTAGCGACTCTGTTTGTCTAGCCGGTGGTTCTGGCTGCTTGTGTGGCCTGTTTTAAATGGCACCTGCTCCCTCACACAAGTTGCTAATAAACATAAACAAAGCTTAAAGCATATTTGCATACCAGGCAGAAGGATAAAAAAGCAACATACATGCACAATAATTGGCCGCATGTATTATATTTTTAAGCATATAAAATCATTATGTGTATAAGTTTACAGTTCATGGTATCCATAGTAAAAAGGTTAGAAAAACTACAATATAATACCGTGTTGAATCCGATAAAGGCAAAAACCCTGAAGGCTATGCTAATTGGCCAACAAAGTAGGGAAAATTTCTTCCCCAACCTTCTGTATTGATAGTCAAATAACTCCCTGGATCAAACCGAAGCACTTTTAAAAACACACAAAGTTATTCCCACTATATATGTGATTTTTGCTCGATCCATAAAAGTTCAAATTATAGCCATTACAAACTCTTGTGGGCAAGGTGTTCCATATCATCAGCACTAACAGTAATGGAATTCCCTCTATGGTGATGATAGAACCGTCCTCTTCTCTAGTGTAGATGATAAGCCCCTGTCTATGGTGATCGTAGAAGCCTCATACTTCCTCTAGTGTATAGGAGTTCCTCCTCGTCTACTGGTGATGGTAGAACCAACTCAATCTCTCTAGAGGTGTATAGGATGCCCCCTGTCTAGGGTGAATGACAAGAACTGCCCTCTGCTCTACAGGTGTAAAGGATGCCACCCGTGTCTATGGTGTCGTAGATGAACTGCCTCTCCTACTAGGTGTAGGAGGATGTCCCCCTGTCTATAGGTGATGGTACCCAACTCTCTCTAGGTGTAGAGGGATGCCCCCTGTCTATGTGATGGTAAAACAACTTCCTCTAGGTGTAGAGGATGCCCCCTGTCATGTGATGGTAGTAACTGCCTCTCCTCAATTGTGTATAGGATGGCCCCTTCTATGGCGAAAGAAACTGCCTGACTCCCTAGTGTAGAGGCTGGCCTCCCCTATCTATGGTTGATGATAGAACTGCGCCTCTCCTCTAGGCGGATGCCCCCTGTATGGTGATGAATAGAACTGCTCTCTCCTCTAGGTGCTAGAGGATGCCCCTGTCTATGGTGATTAAGTAACCTTGCCTCTGCTCTAGGTGTAATGAGGATTCCCCTTCGTATTGGTGATGATAGACTGCCCTCTCCTCTAGGTGTAGAGGATGCCCCCTGTCTATGGTGATGGGTAGAACCACTCTCCTCTAGGTGTAAATGATGCCCCCCTGTCTATGGTGATGCAGACCCCGCCCTCCTCTAGGTTGAGGATGTTCCCCCTGCCTATGGAATGATGGGTAGTTTACTGCCCTCCCTCTAGGTGTAAATAGGAGGCCCCTGTCTATGTGATGAGCTGAACTGCCTCTCCTCAAGGTTACAAGGATGTCCCCTGCCTGATGGTGATGTAGAACCGAAACTGCTCCTCAGGGTAGAAGATGCCCCCTGTCTATGGTGATGAACAGAACGCCCGTCTCCTCCTAGGTGTAGAGGATGTCCCCTTCCTAATGGTGATGGTATACTACTCTTCCTCTAGTAGTAGAGGATTGCCCCTGTCTGGAGTGATGGTAGAACCTCCTACCCTCTAGGTGTATGAGATTGCCCCTGTCTATGTGATGGTAGAACCGCCTCTCCTCGTAGTGTAGAGGTCATATCCCCTGTCTATGGTAATGGAGAACTGCTGCCTCTCCTCTAGGTGAGAGGATGCCTCTGTCTATGGTGATGGTAAAAACCAAACTCTCCTCTAGGTGTGAGGATGCTCCCTGTCTATGGTGATGATGAACTGCCTCTCCTCTAGTTGTAAAGGATGGCCCCCTGTCTATGAGTGATGATATAACTGCCCTCTCCTCTCAGGTGTAGAGGTGCCCCCTGTCTATGGTGATGGTAGAACCAACTCTCCTCTAGGTGTAGAGGATGCCCCTGTCTATGGTGATGGTAAACGCCATCTGCTCTAGGTGTAGAACGTACTCTCTTCTATGGTGAGGATAGACTGCCTCTCCTCTAGGTTTAGAGATGCCCCTGCTATGAGATGGTAGCAACTAGCCCTCCTCATAGTTAGAGGATGTACTCTTGTCTTGGGTTCTTGTACGCACACCTCTCCTCTAGGTGTTAGAGAATCCCCCCTGTCCTATGGCGATGGTAGTACTGCCTCTCCTCTAGTGTGTAGAGGATGCCCCTCGTCTATGGTGATGGTAGAAGCCCTCTCCTCTCCTCTAGGATGTAGAGGATGCGCCTGTCTATGGTGACTGGAGAACCGGCCTCAATTCTCTAGGATGTAAGATATCCCTTGTCTATGGTAATGAGAACTGCTCTCCTATGTGTAGAGATGCTTCTGTCTATTGGGATGGTAGAACACTCCTCCTCTATGGTGTAGAGGAAGTGCTCCCTGTCTATGGTGATGATAGAACTGCCTCTTCTTCATCTAGGTGTAAGGATGCCCCCTGTCTATGGTGATGATAGACTGCCTCGTCCTCTAGGTAGTAGAGATGCTCCCCTGTCTATGGTAATGGTAGAAACCAACTCTCCTCAGGTGTAGGATGCCTCCGCTGTCTATCGTGATGGTAGAACTGCCTCTGCTCTAGTGTAGAGGATGTAGCCTGTCTATGATGATGATAGAACTGCGGCTCTCCTCTATGTTTTAAGAGGATCCCATGTCTATGGAGATGGTATAACTGCCTCTCCTCTAGGTGTAGAGGTGTCCTCTGTCTATGGTGATGGTGAACCACTCTCCTCTAGGTGTAAGGATGCCCCCTGTCTATGGCGATGGGAGAAACCGCCCTCTCCTCGAGGTGTAAGGATGCCCCTTGCTATATCTGTAGAACTGAGTGCCCGATCCAGGTCAAATATGATTCAACTGTTGTGTGGAGGGTCCACCGGGCGCAGACCCTCATCAAATGGAGGAACACTAGCATTCAGCCTGACTATGCGCACATTCTCGATCACACATTGTGCCTCTTCTAATGATGAGCTATCAGCCTATATTTCCTGGAAACCCATTCCGGAAACCCCTTTCATCTCATCAATATGTATCATGATAAATTTAACAATCGAACATTTTCATTAAATCCTATAAAAGAACCCTTTCAACCCTTTCCAATATGCTCATCAATGAAAAGGCATTAGAAATATTTCTTTAAAAACTTCCCAACATGTAAACGAACGAATAAATTGCACTTCTTATAAAAACCAAATATAGTTCAGAGTAAAGAATCCTTAGGAGTGACTTAGTGAGAAATACTCAAGGGGGCTGCATCGGAAAAGAGCTCAGCAGCAACCGGACAAGTGGTTTGTGACTCTGGGAAGGGTCCAGAAAACAGTTCCTCAGAGTATGCCGGTTCAAATGCCAAATTTTCCTGGGAGGGGGCAGACTGGGGGGAAGGAGGCTGAGGTGGAGGAGCTGGAGGAGTGCTGATTACGGTGACATGGGTGGACTGCGTGGAAGACTGACTGGTGGACAAATGGCTAGAAGCATTGTCCGCAATCCACGACATCACCTGTTCGCACTGTTCTGGCCTCAACAGTGCTCTACCACGAGTCCCAGTAACTTGAGACATGAACCTAGGGAGTGTTCCTCTAAACCTAGAGGAGAGCCGTTCTATCATCACCATAGACAGAGTACATCCTCTACACTAGAGCAGAGGCAGTTCTACCATCACATAGACCAGGGGCATCCTCTACACCTAGAGGAGAGTTGGTTCTACCATCACCATAGACAGGGGGGCATCTCTACACCTAGAGGAGAGGCAGTTCTATCATCACCATAGACAGGGGGCATCCTTACACCTAGAGAAGAAGGCAGTTCTATCATCACCATAGACAGGGAGCACTCCTCTACACCTAGAGGAGAGTTTGTTCTACCATCACCATAGACAGAAGCATCTCTACACCTAGGAGAGCAGTTCTACCATTACCATAGACAGGGATATCCTCTACACCTAGAGAGAGGCGGTTTCTCCATCACCATAGACAGGGCATCCTACATCCTAGAGGAGAGAGAGGGTTCTACCATCACATAGACAGGGGCATCCTCTACACATAGAGGAGAGGCAGTACTACCATCGCCATAGACAGGGGGGCATCTCTACACCTAGAGGAGAGGTGTGCTACAACCCATAGACGAGTACATCCTCTACACTAGAGGAGGGCAGTTCTTACCATCTCCATAGACAGTGGGCATCTCTAAACCTAGAGGAGAGGCAGTTCTATCATCACCATAGACAGGAGTACATCTACACCTAGCAGAGGCAGTTATACCATCACCATAGACAGGGGCATCCTCTACACCTAGAGGAGAGTTGGTTCACATCACCATAGACAGGGGGCATCCTCTACACCTAGAGGAGAGGCAGTTTTATCATCACCATAGACAGGGGGCATCCTTTACAATAGAGGAGAGCAGTTCTATCATCACCATAGACAGGGAGCATCCTCTACACCTAGAGGAGAGTTTGGTTTATACCATCACCATAGACAGAGGCATCCTCTCACCTAGAGGAGAGGCCAGCAGTTCCCCATTACCATAGACATGGATATCCTCTACACCTAGAGAGAGGCGGTTCTACCATCACCATAGAAAGGGGCATCTCTACACCTAGAGGGGAGGAGGTTCTACCATCACACCAAGACAGGGGCATCCTCTTACAGACTAGAGGAGAGGGAGTATACCATCACATAGGACAGGGGACATCCTCTACACCTAGAGGAGAGGCGTTCTGTCATCACCATAGACAGGGGCATCTTCTACCTTGAGGAGAGTTTGTTCTACATCACCATAGGCAGGGGACATCCTTCTAACCTTGAGGAGAGGCAGTTCATCATCACCATAGACAGGGGCCTCCTATACACCTAGAGGGAGGGCAGTAACTACCATCACCATAGGCAGGGGGACATCCTCTACACCTAGAGGAGAGGCGGGGTCTGTCATCACCATAGAAGGGGGCATTCTTACACCTAGAGGAGAGTGGTTCTACCATCACTAGACAGGGGCATCCTCTACACCTAGAGGAGAGGCAGTTCTATCATCACCATAGAAGGGAAGTCCTCTACACCTGAGCAGAGGCAGGTTCTACATCACCATAGACAGGGGCATCCTCTACACCTAGAGGAGAGGCAGTTCTATCATCACCATAACAGGGGCATCCTCTACGCCTAGAGGAGAGGCGCGTCTATCATCAACATAGATGGGGAGGCACCTCTACACCTAGAGGAGAGGCAGTTTCTATATCGCCATAGACAGGGGCATCCTAACACCAAGAGGAGAGGCAGTTACTACCATCACACATGACAGGGGGCATCCTCTACACCTAGAGGAAGTTGTTCTACCATCACCATAGACAGGGGGTCATCCTCTACACCTAGAGAGAGTTGGGCTACCATCACCTAAGACAGGGGGATTCCTACACCTAGGGAGAGGCAGTTCATCACACCATGAGACGGGTGGCATCCTTTACACCTGTAGAGCAGAGGCAGTTCTTGTCATCACCCTAGACAGGGGCATCCTTACACCTAGAGGAGAGTTGAGTTGGTTCTACCATCACCATAGACAGGAGGAATCCTATACACCTAGAGGAGATGAGGTTCTACGATCACCATAGACAGGGGCATCCTCTACACCTAGAGAAGAGGAGGTTCTATCATCACCATGAGGGAATTCATTACTGTTAAGTGCTGATATATGGAACACCTTCCCACAAGAGTTTGTAATGGCTGATAATTTGAACATTTTCATGGAGAGCAAAAATCAACATCATATGGGAATAACTTTGTGTTTATTAAAAGTGTCTTGTTGCTCCAGGGAGTTATTTGACTACAATAGAGAGGTTGGGAAGGAATTTTCCCTACTGTTGGCCAATTAGCATAGCCTTGCAGGGTTTTTGCCTTATTCTGGATCAACACTGTATATTGGTTTTTCTAACCTATTTACATGATACCATGAACTGTAACTTTATACATAATGATTTATATGCTAAAAACTATAATATCATGCGCGCCAATTATTTGTGCTATGTATGTTGCTTTTTTAATCCCTTCTGGCTGGTATGCAAATGCTTTAAGCTTTGTTTAGTGTTTATTATTGCAATTGATGTTGAGTGGAGCAGGTGCATAAAAACAGCCACCAAGCAGCCAGTAACCCGGCCTAAGAAACAGATGTCGCTAGCTATTATGTGTAATTATAGGTTGAAACCATCAGTCCTCTATGAATGACAAGCGTGCTTCATCTAAATTAGATCTTTGATCCTCAATTACTGAAACATTTGTGTTTTATTTCCACGATTTATTATTTCTGGAAACTATATTAGGTAAACACTCGTTGCCGCCGAAACAGACTGCGAGGTGATGGGGCTCGGACACACGCCGCACAAACATCGAGACGAGCCCCTGCCTATTATGACAATATAATGAACTTGTGTCATGTGTTCAGGAATATGGGAGTTAATTTTATATCATGCTTCCATTATGTGTTAATCTGTAATGTACAGTATTATTAAATGGATATGACATGGCAGCAAAGCTCTTTTTTACAATTAAATACCTATCAGGGGTTCGTGAGATTGATGGTATTCAGGAACCTAAGAACCTTTTTCTTTCATATCTTTCATTTCTAGACTTTTAGTATGAATTTATTATATTAAAATATTACTGGGTTTCAAACATAAACACTTTAATTATTATTGTCTGACTGGAAAGGCGCCATTATGCTGCAGGTGGAATCTGAAAGTACGGAAATGCTGCCACGGAAATTACAATTCCCATGGACACTCTTCCTAACCACAGCCTCAGAAACATAAGTGCCTAACCTAATAATGGAGGTCCCTGTCAGAGAAGGATGAGTGGATCTTCTGGACACCGTGGGATGGTTGGTACTAGCCGAGACCTGAACCGGAATCTAAGTGGCCACTGGTCTTCACTAGAGCCGCCCCGCAAAGCAGGATGGTCTTGCTTGTGGAAGTGTACCACCAGGGCCGGTTATAGGCGGGCTCCCGGGGGCTGTAGCCCGGGGCCCCCACCATTTTGCCTCCCCAGGGGCCCCCACCACATTGCGTCCCGGGTCCCTGACTTCCTCAGCCGCCCGCCTCCCTTAGTCGTCCGCCTCGGCAAGGTCACCACCTCCACGGCTATCCCCTTGCATGGCCTGCCGCCACCACATGTGGCCCCCGGCACAAGTACGCGTCCCCGCCTTTCAGCTGCATGGCCGAGCCGTCCGCAAACCTTCCCGCCATCCCGCGCGATTGCCAGGCATCCTGCCCGCTCGGAATCCCGCTCGCGTCCCCCCCCCCCTCTGGGAACAAGCAGCCTTACCTTGCATCCCCACGCCACACACCCCCCCTTCTGCTCCCGAACAGACAGCCATACTCCACTCCTCCCCGCTGAAAACATTCACCCCCGTCCGCACAACCCACCCCCCCCCCCCCCGCCGGAACGGGAGCGTTCCCCTCCGCCTCGCAAGGAGCCCCGAATGCCGCCCTCAACCCCCGCACTCCGCCCGGTCGTGGAACAAAGCAGCCGTCCTCAGACCCCCCGCCCGAACAGCCCTCATCACGGACACCGCACCCTAAATGGTAGTATACATACTATTATTATCGTGTGTATATGATGTATATGTGTGTATAATGTTATATGTGTATTGTGTGCTATATATGTATTATCTGTGATATGTGTATATATGTATATACTGTGTATGTGTATATATGTATATGTGTATTTATCGTGTATGGTTATATGTATATATGTGTAGGGTTGTAATAGTGTATATATAATGTGGTAGTGTGTGTATACTATGTGATACTGTGTATGTGTGATATATGTATATATACTGTGTATATGTGTATATAGGTATATACTGTGTATATGGGTATAGATGTAATACTGTGTATATGTATATATGATTTACTGTGTATATGTGTGTATCATGTATAACTGTGTATATGTGTATATATGCATATACTGTGTATAGTGATATATGCACTAATGTCTATATGTGGTATATATGCATCTACTGTGTCTATAATTATATACTGTGTATTATGATTATAATGTGTTATAAGTGTATAGTTGTGATAGGTGTATATGTGTATATGATCTACTGTGTATATGTTGTATAACTGTGTATTATATCATCTTACTGCTATATGTGTATAATGCATCGATCCTGTCTATATATTATATACTGTGTATATATGATTCTACGTGTATATAAAGTGTATATTTGTATATACTGTGTATATGTGTATATATGAACTACTGTGTTAATTGTTATATACTGTGTATATATGCATCTACTGTGTTAATATGTAAATACTGTGTATATATGAATTGAACTGTATTTAAACGCAATATATTTACAAGCATATATTTGCACATTTAAATATATGACACAATATATTATTATATATATAATATATATCTATATATGTATATATGATGTATGTTTATGTTATATGCTGTTATGGTATGTATGTATATGCTCTGTATACTGATGTGTGTGTGTTGTGTATTTTCCGTATGTGTGTGACAGATGCTGTAGATACTAAAGGTGTCTGTATTTGCTGTATGTGTGTAATTCTGTATGTATATGCAGCATGTGTGTATATGTGGTTTTTATACGCATGGATTATGTATATATGGTCAGTGTATACTGTATGTGTGTATTATATATTGTATATAAAGTGTATGCCGTATGTGTGATGTATATAATACTGGTGTGTGTATATACTTTTAGAGTTGTGATGGCTCTGTGATTAGTTATAAATGTATAGGGTAATAAATGTGGTGTATACTTGTTATATATAGGGTGCAAATACGAGTGTAGAACTTTATGGGTGTGTAATAAAGGTGTGGAATATATCAGGTATAATGTGTGTAATTGTATAAAACTGTGGGACTGATGTCTGGTGCGGGCTGAGTGTGTATGTTAAATGGGACTGCATATTGGTAGGGGTGAAGGTAGATACAAAGATGTGTTACTGGGGGTGAGGCGCCTGTGTGTAGCTGTGTTACTGGGGTGAGGCGGCTGTATGTAGCTGTGTTACTGGGGGCAAGGCGGCTGTATGTAGCTGTGTTACTGGGGGTGGGTGGCTGTAGTAGCAGTGTTACTGGGGGTTAGGCGGCTGTATGTAGATTGTTTAGGGGGTTGAGCGGCTGTATGTAGCTTGTTGTTACTGGGGACGAGGCGGCTGTATGTAGCTGGGTACTGGGGGCAAGGCGCGGCTGTATGTGAGCTGTGTTACTGGGGTGAGGCGGTGTATGTAGCTGGTTACTGGGGGGCGAGGCGGGGGCTGTGTGTAGCTGGGTTACTGCGGGTGAGGCGGCTGTATGTAGCTGTGTTACTGGGGGCGAGGCGCTGTATGCAGCTGTGTTACTGGGGGTGAGGTGGCTGTATGTAGCTGTGTTACTGGGGGGTGAGGCGGTATGTATGGAGCTGTGTTACTGGGGGGTGGAGGCGGTGTATGTAGCTGTGTACTGGGGACGAGCGGGCTGTATGTAGCTGTGTTACTGGGGGCAAGGCGGCTGTAGTCGACGTGTTACTGGGGGCAAGGCGGCTGTATGTAGCTTGGTACTGGGGACGAGGCGGCTGTATGTAGCAGTGATTATGCGGGATAGTGGATAGTGAGCAGCGAGAGCGTGTACTGCACGCTGATGAGTGGGGGCTCCACCAGATTTTGCGCCCAGGGGCCGCCCCAACCTTAATCCGTGCCCTGGGTACCACCAGGCGTTCCACAGGTGTGACTAGCCCGCGGTGTGGCCGGGACAGGGATCACAGGGAGCACCCGTGACTAGTCCCTACTTGGAGATATAAAAAACTTACTTGACCACTTTATCACTACTAATTTTATGCTAGACGAACCCCCAAACCTCACGTGCAACAGTTGTGTCCACAAGGGAACCAAAACCTTTGTTCTGTAGGGCCCTCAGGTATACAACACCAATCCTCTACAACAAGGATGCACAAACTAAACACCAACTACCACAATAAATCACAAATGCACACAAAAAAATATAAATCCCACAGTACAGCACTAATACCACCCCAGAAGCAAATACTGCATTCGACTATATTTTATATACACCCGAGCCATCCATTAAGTCATTTTACAGACTTATGCGAGGGAAATAATTAAAAATACAGACTCCAAACTAAACGATAAATTATTAGATAAACCCAGATAAGACAATAATAATATATAATAATGGAGACCCCGGGCAGATAATAACCCCTTAAGACTGTGGACAAAAGTGTACCTCCGGGCAGTGGCTAATTCGCCCCCATGACGTGCATATCTGTCATCAACTGCTGTGACACATGACAATGTGCCACTGACAACACGCCAGTTTCAGGGAGGGCTATCAGCTCCATGGTAGCCCCTGGGTCCAGATGATGACCCCAGGGTTGTCTTCAGAAGCACAATAACAGATTGACTGCTGTCATGCATTGCGATACATCAGTAAGGCATGTGTATTACTTGAACAATCCCTCAAAGACACATATTCCAAGCCCCAGGGTGGGGCAGATTTAAAGTAAGAAAATGTAAAAGAGGAAAATAAAATACTTACCAATATAAATAAAAAGAAGAATGAAAGTCCCATAAATGCCCCATAAATTACCACAGCCCTAATATACAAAAAATTTTAAACTCATACAAACTTTACATATAATGGGGAGATTTTACTTACCGGTCCAATCGCGATCCAGCAGCGCGTTCTCTGCGGTGGATTGGGTCCGCCGGATTCACTTACACTAAGGTAGTTCCTCCGACGTCCACCAGGTGGCGCTGCTGCGCTTGAAGTTGCTGAGGCCTCTGGAATGCACTCAGTTCACCGGCCTATTCCTGGTGAAGATAAGTGCAAGTCCCCGCAAACTTTTTGTTTTTTTAAATATTGCGTTTTTCCGAATCCGTCGTTTTTCGTTCCGGCAACGCCCCCCAATTCCGTCGCGCTGCTGCCAGCTCCGATGCGCCAAAATCCAATCGCGTGCGCAAAATCCCTGGGGGAATACAGGGAAAATTGGGCAAATCGGAAATATTCGGGTAACAGCCGGGGGAAAACGTTGAATCGGGCCATTAGTATATGACCCCAATACGAATTGTCCGTCCATAAAACTCCTGTACAATAAAATAAAATAATACTAACGACGTAAAAAACCATAAACATTATAAAAAAAACAGCTAAAATTTAGCATTGTGTGCCTCCCACCCAAACTTATCATGCAAAATAAACAGGGGCACATGTTATTTTCAAAACCGTCCCGAGGAGTTCATGTCCGATAGATATATGGCACTGTCGCATTCACAAGATTGTCGCTTTCCCACGCCGGTCAGCTCCACCAGAGTTCACCTTCTTGCTGAGTGCAAGTGCTTGGCTGTGGGAGTTTTATAATATTTGGGATGTTTAGGGGACTTTTATAATTTTTTTATTGTATTCTTTTATTTGTCACATTTTTTTTCACTTTATTTTTAATGTTTTTTACTGTTCCACTCTGGGACTTGAACAAGCGATGTTCAAACGAATGCACTGCAATACTGATGCATGGCGGGGTATTAGAGTAGTCGCAAGCCCAAGCACTTGCATACATCAGGAAGAAGGTGAACTCTGTTGGACCTGAGCGGGGAAGCGACACATCTTAGTGAATAGTGGCACAGTGCATTATCATCGGACAATGAACTCCTCCGGACGGTTAAATAAATGTGCCCCTGTATTTTTTGCATGATAAGTTTGGTGGGATGCACACAATTGCTAATTTTTGCTGTGTTTTTTTATAAATGTTTTATGGTTTTTACTGTACAGGTTTAGTAATTATTTTATTTTATTGTACAGGAGTTTATGGACGGGACAATATATTGGGGGTCATATACTAAGGGCCCGATTCGCGTTTTCCCGGCGTGTTACCCGAATATTTCCGATTTGCGCCAATTTTCCCTGTATTCCCCCGGGATTTTTGCGCACGCGATTGGATTGTGGCGCATCGGCGCTGGCATGCACGCGACGGAAATTGGGGGGCGTGACCGAACGAAAACCCGACGGATTCGGAAAAACCGCCATATTTAAAAAACAAAAAGTGTTGCGGGACTTGCACTTATCTTCACCAGGAATAGGCCGGTGAACTTGAGTGCATTCCAGCGGGCCTCTGGGAACTTCAGCGCAGCAGCGCCACCTGGTGGACATCGGAGGAACTACCGTAGTGAATCCCGGCCGGACCCAAATCCACCGCAGAGAAAGTGCCGCTGGATCGCGATTGGACCGGGTAAGTAAATCTGCCCCATTATATGTAAAGTTTGTATTGATTTTAAATTTTTTGTTATATGTAGGGCTGTGGTAATTTATGGGGCATTTTAGGGACTTTCATTACTTTTTATTTTTTATATTGGTAAGTATTTATTTTTTCCTCTTTTTACATTTTTTACTGCCCCCCTCTGGGGCTTGAATATGTGATCTTTTGATGGATTGTTCAAAGTAATACACTGCCTTACTGATGTATCGCAATGCATGACAGCAGTCAGCATCTGTTATTGTGCTTCTGAAGACAACCCTGGGGTCATCATCTGGACCCAGGGGCTACCATGGAGCTGGTTAGCCCTCCCTGAAACTGGCGTGTTGTCAGTGGCACATTGTCAATGGTCACAGCAGTTGATGACGAATATGTACGTCATGGGGGTTAATTAGCCACTGACCCGGAGGTACACTTTTGTCCACAGTCATTAAGGGGTTATTATCTGCTCCGGGGTCTCCATTATTATTATATTATTATTGTCTGTACTGGGTTCTCTAATATTTATCGTTTAGTTTGGAGTCTTGATTTTTAATTATTTCCTCGCATGAAGTCTGTAAAATGACTTAATGGATGGTCTGCGGTGTATATAAAATATAGTCTGAATGCAGTATTTGCTTTCTGGGGTGGTATTTAGTGCTGTACTGTGGTATTTATAATTTTTTGTGTGCCATTTGTGATTTATTGTGGTAGTTGGTGTTTAGTTGTGCATCCTTGTTGTAGAGGATTGGTGTTGTATAACCTAGGGCCCTACAGAACAAAAGGTTTTGGGTCCCTTGTGACACAACTGTTGCAGTGAGGTTTGGGGGTTCTTTCTAGCATAAAATTTAGTAGTGTATAAGAGTGGTCAATAAGTTTTTTTATATACCTCCAAGTAGGGACTGTCACGGGTGCTCCTGTGATCCCTGTCCCTGCCACCGCGGGCTAGTCACACCTGTGGAACGACTGGTGGTACCCTGCCGCAGCAAGACCATCCTGCTTTGCGGCGGGCTCTAGTGAAGACCAGGTGCCACTTAGATTCCGGTTCCAGGCCTCGGCTAGTACCACCTCCCACGGTGGTCCAGAAGATCCACTCATCCCAAATCCTGACCGGGACCTCCATTATTTAGGTTTAGGCACATGTGTTCTGAAGCTGTGGGTTAGGAAGAGGTCCATGAGAATTGTGAATTTCCTTGGCAGCTATTTCCGCACTTTCAGATTCCACCTGCAGCTATATGGAGCCTTTCCAGTCAGACAATAATAATTAAAGTGTTTATGTTTGAAACCCAGTAATATTTTAATTATAATAATTCTACTAAAAGTCTAGAAATGAAAGATATGAAAGAAAAAGGTTCTTAGGTTCCGTGAATACCATCAATCTCACGAACCCCTGATAGGTATTTAATTGTAATAAGAGCTTTGCTGCCGTGTCATATCCATTTAAATAATACTGTACATTACAGATTAACACATAATGAAGACATGATATAAATATTAATCTCCATATTCTGAAACATGACATCCAAGTTCATTAGTAATTGTACTAATAAGGCAGGGGCTCGTCTCGATGATTTGTGCGGCGTGTGTCAGAGCCCCATCACATCGCAGTCTGTTTCTGCGGCAAGCAGTGTTTACCTAATATAGTTCCAAGCAAATAAATAAAATCGTGGAAATAAAACACAATGTTTCAGTAATTGAGATGCAAAGATCTAATTTAATGAAAGCACGCTTGTCATGTCAGGGAGACTGATGGTTGCTAACCTATAATTACACATAATAGCTAGCGATCTGTTGTCTTAGCCGGGGTTACTGGCTGCTTTGTGGCTGTTTTTATGCACCTGCTCCAGCTCACATCAAGTGCAATAATAAACACTAACAAAAGCTTAAAGCATATTGCATACCAGCAGAAGGGATTAAAAAGCGACATACATAGCACAAATAATTGGCGCATGATATTATAGTTTTAGCATATAAATCATTATGTTATGAAAGTTACAGTTCATGGTATCATAGTAAATAAGGTTAGAAAAACACAATTATACCGTGTTGATCCAGAAGAAGGCAAAAACCCTGCAAGGCTAATGCTAATTGGCCAACAGTAGGGAAAATTCCTTCCCAACCTCTGATATGGTGGTCAGAATAACTCCCTGGATCAACAGGAACTACTTTTAATAAACAAAAAGTTTATTCCCATATGATGTGATAGACTAAGGGAGGCGGCGGCTGAGGAGTCAGGGACCGGGGGACGCAATGTGGTGGGGGCCCCCTGGGGAGGCAAAATGGTGGGGGCCCCGGGGCTCGAGCCCCGGGAGCCCCGCCTATAATCCGGCCCTGGTGGTACACTGCCACAGCAAGACCATCCTGCTTTGCGGCGGGCTCTAGTGAAGACCAGGTGCCACTTAGATTCCGGTTCCAGGTCTCGGCTAGTACCACCTCCCACGGTGGTCCAGAAGATCCACTCATCCCAAATCCTGACAGGGACCTCCATTATTTAGGTTTAGGCACATGTGTTCTGAAGCTGTGGGTTAGGAAGAGGTCCATGGGAATTGTGAATTTCCGTGGCAGCTATTTCCGTACTTTCAGATTCCACCTGCAGCTATATGGAGCCTTTCCAGTCAGACACGTATGGCATAGAAAACATGTTATTTGTGTTCTGTGGGTCAGTATGATAATGAAAATATCTAATTTATATTTTTTATATATTTTTTTATATTTGAATAATTTTGCTGAATAAAAAAGCATTTGCAGAGAAACATCCCCTGCTTTTGCATCGCCATTGGCGTAACAGCTGGACACTCTATATGCTTTTTTGTTTCGATGGATGTGCAAAAATCCTCATTTTCGACATGTTTTTTTTTTACGGTATTCGGGCTCAGTAATGATTTTATTTTATTGTACAGGTTCCTACAGATGCGGTGACACCAAACATGTGCGGATTGTGTGGTGATTTTCAGTTTTTTATTATAGGTGGGAGTTTTATAATATTTGGGATGTTTAGGGGACTTTTATAATTTTTTTATTGTATTCTTTTATTTGTCACATTTTTTTTCACTTTATTTTTAATGTTTTTTACTGTTCCACTCTGGGACTTGAACAAGCGATGTTCAAACGAATGCACTGCAATACTGATGCATGGCGGGGTATTAGAGTAGTCGCAAGCCCAAGCACTTGCATACATCAGAAAGAAGGTGAACTCTGTTGGACCTGAGCGGGGAAGCGACACATCTTAGTGAATAGCGGCACAGTGCATTATCATCGGACAATGAACTCCTGCGGACGGTTAAATAAATGTGCCCCTGTATTTTTTGCATGATAAGTTTGGTGGGATGCACACAATTGCTAATTTTTGCTGTATTTTTTTATAAATGTTTTATGGTTTTTACTGTACAGGTTTAGTAATTATTTTATTTTATTGTACAGGAGTTTATGGACGGGACAATATATTGGGGGTCATATACTAATGGCCCGATTCACGTTTTCCCGGCGTGTTACCCGAATATTTCCGATTTGCGCCAATTTTCCCTGTATTCCCCCGGGATTTTTGCGCACGCGATTGGATTGTGGCGCATCGGCGCTGGCATGCACGCGACGGAAATTGGGGGGCGTGACCGAACGAAAACCCGACGGATTCGGAAAAACCGCCATATTTAAAAAACAAAAAGTGTTGCGGGACTTGCACTTATCTTCACCAGGAATAGGCCGGTGAACTTGAGTGCATTCCAGCGGGCCTCTGGGAACTTCAGCGCAGCAGCGCCACCTGGTGGACATCGGAGGAACTACCGTAGTGAATCCCGGCCGGACCCAAATCCACCGCAGAGAAAGTGCCGCTGGATCGCGATTGGACCGGGTAAGTAAATCTGCCCCATTATATGTAAAGTTTGTATTGATTTTAAATTTTTTGTTATATGTAGGGCTGTGGTAATTTATGGGGCATTTTAGGGACTTTCATTACTTTTTATTTTTTATATTGGTAAGTATTTATTTTTTCCTCTTTTTACATTTTTTACTGCCCCCCTCTGGGGCTTGAATATGTGATCTTTTGATGGATTGTTCAAAGTAATACACTGCCTTACTGATGTATCGCAATGCATGACAGCAGTCAGCATCTGTTATTGTGCTTCTGAAGACAACCCTGGGGTCATCATCTGGACCCAGGGGCTACCATGGAGCTGGTTAGCCCTCCCTGAAACTGGCGTGTTGTCAGTGGCACATTGTCAATGGTCACAGCAGTTGATGACGAATATGTACGTCATGGGGGTTAATTAGCCACTGACCCGGAGGTACACTTTTGTCCACAGTCATTAAGGGGTTATTATCTGCTCCGGGGTCTCCATTATTATTATATTATTATTGTCTGTACTGGGTTCTCTAATATTTATCGTTTAGTTTGGAGTCTTGATTTTTAATTATTTCCTCGCATGAAGTATGTAAAATGACTTAATGGCTGGTCTGCGGAGTGTATAAAATATATTCTGAATGCAGTATTTGCTTTCTGGGGTGGTATTTAGTGCTGTACTGTGGTATTTATAATTTTTTGGGTGCCATTTGTGATTTATTGTGGTAGTTGGTGTTTAGTTGTGCATCCTTGTTGTAGAGGATTGGTGTTGTATAACCTAGGGCCCTACAGAACAAAAGGTTTTGGGTCCCTTGTGACACAACTGTTGCAGTGAGGTTTGGGGGTTCTTTCTAGCATAAAATTTAGTAGTGTATAAGAGTGGTCAATAAGTTTTTATATATATCTCCAAGTAGGGACTGTCACGGGTGCTCCTGTGATCCCTGTCCCTGCCACCGCGGGCTAGTCACACCTGTGGAACGACTGGTGGTACCCTGCCGCAGCAAGACCATCCTGCTTTGCGGCGGGCTCTAGTGAAGACCAGGTGCCACTTAGATTCCGGTTCCAGGCCTCGGCTAGTACCACCTCCCACGGTGGTCCAGAAGATCCACTCATCCCAAATCCTGACCGGGACCTCCATTATTTAGGTTTAGGCACATGTGTTCTGAAGCTGTGGGTTAGGAAGAGGTCCATGAGAATTGTGAATTTCCTTGGCAGCTATTTCCGCACTTTCAGATTCCACCTGCAGCTATATGGAGCCTTTCCAGTCAGACAATAATAATTAAAGTGTTTATGTTTGAAACCCAGTAATATTTTAATTATAATAATTCTACTAAAAGTCTAGAAATGAAAGATATGAAAGAAAAAGGTTCTTAGGTTCCGTGAATACCATCAATCTCACGAACCCCTGATAGGTATTTAATTGTAATAAGAGCTTTGCTGCCGTGTCATATCCATTTAAATAATACTGTACATTACAGATTAACACATAATGAAGACATGATATAAATATTAATCTCCATATTCTGAAACATGACATCCAAGTTCATTAGTAATTGTACTAATAAGGCAGGGGCTCGTCTCGATGATTTGTGCGGCGTGTGTCAGAGCCCCATCACATCGCAGTCTGTTTCTGCGGCAAGCGGTGTTTACCTAATATAGTTCCAAGCAAATAAATAAAATCGTGGAAATAAAACACAATGTATCAGTAATTGAGATGCAAAGATCTAATTTAATGAAAGCACGCTTGTCATGTCAGGGAGACTGATGGTTGCTAACCTATAATTACACATAATAGCTAGCGATCTGTTGTCTTAGCCGGGGTTACTGGCTGCTTTGTGGCTGTTTTTATGCACCTGCTCCAGCTCACATCAAGTGCAATAATAAACACTAACAAAAGCTTAAAGCATATTGCATACCAGCAGAAGGGATTAAAAAGCGACATACATAGCACAAATAATTGGCGCATGATATTATAGTTTTAGCATATAAATCATTATGTTATGAAAGTTACAGTTCATGGTATCATAGTAAATAAGGTTAGAAAAACACAATTATACCGTGTTGATCCAGAAGAAGGCAAAAACCCTGCAAGGCTAATGCTAATTGGCCAACAGTAGGGAAAATTCCTTCCCAACCTCTGATATGGTGGTCAGAATAACTCCCTGGATCAACAGGAACTACTTTTAATAAACAAAAAGTTTATTCCCATATGATGTGATAGTTTTGCTCTCCATGAATATGTTCAAATTATCAGCCATTACAACATCTTGTGGCAGAGTGTTCCATAGTCTCAGCACTTTAACAGTAATGAATTCCCTTCTATGGTGATGGTAGAACCTCCCTTCTCTATGTTTAATTATAGCCCTGTCTATGTGATCGTATACCCTCATCTCCTCTAGGTTTGTTATATGTTCCTTCCGTCTATGGTGATGGTAGAACCAACTCTCCTCTAGGTGTAGAGGATGCCCCCTGTCTATGGTGATGGTAGAACTGCCTCTGCTCTAGGTGTAGAGGATGTACTCTGTCTATGGTGATGATAGAACTGCCTCTCCTCTAGGTTTAGAGGATGCCCCTGTCTATGGAGATGGTAGAACTGCCTCTCCTCTAGGTGTAGAGGATGTACTCTGTCTATGGTGATGGTAGAACCACCTCTCCTCTAGGTGTAGAGGATGCCCCCTGTCTATGGCGATGGTAGTACTGCCTCTCCTCTAGGTGTAGAGGATGCCCCTGTCTATGGTGATGGTAGAACCTCCTCTCCTCTAGGTGTAGAGGATGCCCCTGTCTATGGTGATGGTAGAACCGCCTCTCCTCTAGGTGTAGAGGATATCCCTGTCTATGGTAATGGTAGAACTGCCTCTCCTCTAGGTGTAGAGGATGCCTCTGTCTATGGTGATGGTAGAACCAACTCTCCTCTAGGTGTAGAGGATGCCATCCGCTCTGTTTCTGCGGCCAGCAGTGTTTACCCTACTATAGTTCAACAAATAATAAAACGTGGAAATAAAATCACAACATTTCCGTACTTGAGATTCACGATCTACTTAATGAAGCCCGCTTGTCATGTCAGGGGAGACTGCGGTTGCTCCCTATAATTAACAACATAATAGCTCGCGAATCTGTTTTCCTTTATCCGGGGTTTACTGTTCTGGCTTTTTTGGCTGTTTTAATGCTCCTGCTCCAGCTCCACCTCAAGTGCATACTAACATAACAAAAGCTTAAAGCATATTGCATACCATCCGAAGGGATTAAAACAACATCATGCACAAATAATTGGCGCCTGATATTATATTTTTAGCCTATAACTCTTCTGTTTATGAAAGTTACCGTTCATTGTATCATAGTAAATAGGTTAAGACCAAACACCATTATACCGTGTTGGATCAGAAAGCAGTCAAAAACCCTGCAATGCTAATGCTAATTGCCAACATTAGGGAAAATTCCTTCCAACTTTTCCCCCCAAACCCCCCCCACCCCCCTCTTATATGTTAGTCAGAATCATCCCTGGATCACCAGAACTACTTTTAATAAACAACGTGTTATTCCCATATGATTTGATATTTTTGCTCCCTTAAAAATGTTCAAATGATCAGCCTTACAACATCTTGTGGCAGAGTGTTCCATAGCTCACATTTTAACAGTATGATTCCCTTCTATGGGTATGATGAACCTCCTCTTCTCTATGTTGTAAGGTTCATGCCTGTTATGCGTGATCGTAGACCCTCATCTCCTCTAGGTTTGTTATATGTTCCTTCCCTTTTGTTTCTGACTACACTTTGCAACCAAAAATAATAATAATCTTTATTTCTATAGTGCCATCATATTCTGTAGCTTTACAAATCATAGGGGACATATACAAATATTATATTACATTACAGAGTACAAACAGTCATATGGAACAATAGGGGTTTTGGGCCCTGATCACAAGAGCTTACAGTCTATGAGGATGAGGGGGTGACACAAGAGCTTACAGTCTATGGGGACACAAGAGCTTACAGTCTTTGAGGATGAGGGGGTGACACAAGAGCTTACAGTCTATGATGATGAGGGGCTGACACAAGAGGTATAAGAGCTGGTATAATGGTACAGCCATTCTTTATAAGGGAACAGAATAAAATAATTTAATAAATAAAAAATTTTGCTGCTTGAACCAGCCATCCGCTGCCATCTTATATAAAAAGTTCAAGGTGATTGGGACTGCAGAGAAGCCTGGTGCGTGGTATATATCTGGTGTTTGCCGGATTTGAGACGGGAAAAGAACACAGGATGGGATGGATTAGTAAAGAGAGAGTTGAAATTTCCATAGGACCAGTGTCATAGGCTTGCATAAAGAGATGGGTTCTAAGAGCATGTTTGAAACCTAGGAGGGTGGGTATTAGTCTGAGAGTCCGGGAAAGGACATTCCAGAGGATTGGTGAAGCTTTAGTCTGAGAGTCCGGGAAAGGACATTCCAGAGGATTGGTGAAGCTCGGGAGAAGTCCAGGAGACGTCCATGAGAGGTTCAGATTAAGTTGGAGTTTAATCTAACATCACTGGAAGATCAAAGAGCACGGCAAGGGTGATAGACTGAGATGAGAGAAGGGAGGTAGGGTGGTGCAGCATTGTGCAGAGCTTTGTGGATGAGGGTTATTATTTTAAACTGTATTCAGAAGGAGATGGGAAACCAGTGCAGTGACTGGCATAAACTGGAGGCATCCGTGTAGCGTTTGGTCTGAAAGTCGAGCCTGGCTGCTGCATTATGAATAGAATAGTTTAGTGAGTGGAAGACCAATTAATATGGAGTTACGGTAGGAAAGTGAATCAGAGCGTCAATTAGAATTTTTGAGGTTTTATTTGTAAGAAATGGATAGATTCTGGAGATGTTTCAGAGATGCATGTGGCAAGAGTGAGCAAGAGATTGAAAATGTGGTGCAATGGAGAGGTCTGAGTCCAGCGCAACACCAAGGCCTGCAGTACGGCAAGGGGAATGTTACCTGCAGAAGTATATAGCTGGGTATCATCAGCATAAAGATGAAACTGGAAACCAAATCTGCGGAGGGTTTGTCCAGTGGGGGCAGTATAGAGGTGAAAGACAAGAAGACCTAGGACTGAGGAAACCTGACAATAAGAGGAAGATGAGAAGAAAGTGATCTAGAAAAGGCAACACTGAAAGTGCGGTCAGAGATTAGGAAGAAAACTAAGAGAGTGTAAAGGGAAAATGGGAGTGTAAATAGGGATGTTAGAGTCTCCCATGATGCTGGTTGGAATTTCACAGGATAGAAAGTGAGGGAACCGAGAGGCAAAGCAGTCAAGAAACTGGTATTGTGAGTTCGGGAGGACAATATACTAGAGCCAAATGAAGAGAGAATGGGTGGAAAAGGATGAGGGTATGGACTTCAAAAGGTGGGAAGAGGAGAGAGGGTGCAAGAGGAATGACCTAGAAATGACATCATGGACAGAGTAGTATGTCTACCCCTCCTCCCTGCTATTCTGAGGTCTGGAGCAGTGCGAAAAGTGTAAGCCACCATAAGACAAAACAGTGAGGGAGACAGAGTCTTCCTGCTGGATCCACGGTTCAGTGATGGCCAGAAGGTCAAAAGACGTAGAAAGAAAGAACAGATTCTAGTTTATTACACACAGAGCGGGAATTCCATAGGGCACATTTAACCCCTTCATGTTCACTGACGGATATATCCGTCAGTGAGCTATGAAGGGTGTATGAAGAGGGCATAAGGGTTGAGCCCTTTTGATACAGAGATGGGGGTTGCTGCATATTGCAGCAAACAGCCTTTGCTAACCCCGTTGGTCAGTGCTAGCACTAATTGCAAGTGTTAACTCCTTGTTTTCCGGTGGCAAAGACGCTTGTAGCATTTCAAAGAAGGTGGCGCAAGGGCTGTGGCATTCTTGTTGAGATCGCAGCTCCCCCTGATGTCATCAGGGGGTGGCGATGAGTTGCCATGACAGCCTCGGGTCTTCATCAGATCCGAGGCTGCATGGTTTCAGTAGATTTGTTACAATGAGACAATCCATTGTAAAAGCGACATATACTGCAATACAGTAGCATTGCAGTATATGGTAGGAAACGATCAGACCATCTAGAGTCAAAGTACCCTAAAGGGTCTAAGAAATAGTGAAAACAAATAGAATAAATAGTTTTATAAATTTAACTATTATTATTAATAATAAATATTGTAAAAATTCAAATCACCCCACTTTCCCTAGAACTGATATAAAACTAAATAAACATTAAAAATCACAAACATGTTAGGTATCGTTGTGTCCCAAACTGCGTGCTCTATCAAAATATGAAACCGGTTATTGCCAGCGGTGACCCCAATAATGGAAAATAGTGCCCAAAAGTTTGAAACGTGACTTTTACACCATTTCCCATCACATAAAAAATGTAATAAAAAGTGATCAAGTTGCATAGTCCTAAAAATAGTAGCATTAAAAAGTCCAGCTCACAAGAAATTACACCTCAAACCACTGTGTACATCAGTATGAAAAAGCCATTAGCGTCAGAAGCTAACGAATTTGTTTTAATTTGTGAAAATGTATTAAAACACAATAAATCCTTTGTAAATTCACCATGATTGTACTGAACCATAGAATAAAGTAGATGTATCATTTGGACCGCACAGTGAAAGTCTTAAAAACTAAGGGCAACAAGATAGTGACGCAAATGAATTTTTTCAACAATTTCCCCACATTTGGAATTTTTTTCCAGCTTCCCTGTACATAGCATGAAATTTTTATATTTAGTCTGAGAGTCCGGGAAAGGACATTCCAGAGGATTGGTGAAGCTCGGGAGAAGTCCAGGAGACGTCCATGAGAGGTTCAGATTAAGTTGGAGTTTAATCTAACATCACTGGAAGATCAAAGAGCACGGCAAGGGTGATAGACTGAGATGAGAGAAGGGAGGTAGGGTGGTGCAGCATTGTGCAGAGCTTTGTGGATGAGGGTTATTATTTTAAACTGTATTCAGAAGGAGATGGGAAACCAGTGCAGTGACTGGCATAAACTGGAGGCATCCGTGTAGCGTTTGGTCTGAAAGTCGAGCCTGGCTGCTGCATTATGAATACAATAGTTTAGTGAGTGGAAGACCAATTAATATGGAGTTACAGTAGGAAAGTGAATCAGAGCGTCAATTAGAATTTTTGAGATTTTATTTGTAAGAAATGGATAGATTCTGGAGATGTTTCAGAGATGCATGTGGCAAGAGTGAGCAAGAGATTGAAAATGTGGTGCAATGGAGAGGTCTGAGTCCAGCGCAACACCAAGGCCTGCAGTAGGGCAAGGGGAATGTTACCTGCAGAAGTATATAGCTGAGTATCATCAGCATAAAGATGATACTGGAAACCAAATCTGCGGAGGGTTTGTCCAGTGGGGGCAGTATAGAGGTGAAAGACAAGAAGACCTAGGACTGAGGAAACCTGACAATAAGAGGAAGATGAGAAGAAAGTGATCTAGAAAAGGCAACACTGAAAGTGCGGTCAGAGATTTTTAGAGAAACTAAGAGAGTGTAAAGGGAAAATGGGATGTAAATAGGGATTTTAGATCTCCCATGTGTTGGTTGGAATTTCACAGGATAGAAAGTGGGGAACGCGAGCAAAGCTCAAGAACTGGTATGTGAGTTCGTAGACGAATATACTAGATGCCAATGAGAGAGAATGGGTGGAAAAGGTTGAGGGTATGGACTTCAAAAGGTGGAGAGGAGAGGGTCAAGATAGTGACCTAGAAATGACATCATGGACCTAGTGTAGGTCTAACCCCCCTCCCTGCTATTCTGAGGTCTGGATCATTCGAATATTGTAAGCCACCATAGACAAAACAGTGAGGGAGACAGAGTTCTTCTGCTGAAGAATCCACGTTCATGATGGCCAGAAGTCAAGACGTAGAAAGAAAGAACATTCTAGAGTTTATTACGACCTGAGCGGAATTCCATAGGGCACATTAACCCCCCCTTCCATTTCACTAACTGAGAATCCGTCAGTTGTAGCTATGAGGGTGTAATGACGAGGGCATAGGGTTGAGCCATCTGGATACAGAGATGGGGTTTGCTGCATATTGCAGGCAACAAGCCTTTGCTAACAACCCTTTGTTCCGTGCTATCCCCCCCCCCCCCCCCAGCACTATTGCAAGTGTTAACTCCTGTTTTCCGTGGCAAAGCGCTTGATACTTTCAAAGAAGGTGGCGCAAGGGCTGTGGCATTCTTGTTGAGTGTCGCAGCTCCCCCTGTGGTGTCATGCTTGTGGGGGGATTAGTTTGCATGACAGCCTCGTCGGGGTCTTCATCAGATCCGAGGCTTGTCATGGTTTCAGTAGATTTGTTACTATAGACAATCCCATTGTAAAAGCTCATAGACTGGCATACATTACATTGCTGTATATGGTAGGAAAAACGATCATACCTCTATAGTCAAAGTACCCTACAGGTCTAAGAAATAGTGAAAACAAATAAAGAAATAGTTTTTATAATTTAATCATTATTATTAATATAAAATTTGTTAAATTCAAATCACCCCCCCACTTTCCTAGAACTGATATAAACTAATAAACATTAAATCACAAACATGTTAGGTATCGTTGTGTACCAAACTGCGTGCTTTGTCAAAATTGAAACCGGTTATTGCCAGCGGTGCACCCCATAATGGAAATAGTATCCCACAATTTGAAACGGACTTTGACAACCATTTTCCCTCACATAAAAAATGTATAAAAAGTGATCATTTGCTTTGTCCTAAAAATAGTCGCGCATTAAAAAGTCAGCTCACAAGAATTACACCTCAAAAACCGCTGTGTCCAGCAAATATGAAAGCATTAGCGTCAGAGATAACGAATTTGTTTTAATTGTGAAAATGTATTAAACACAATCAACCTTTGTAAATTCCCATGATTGTACTGTACCATAGATTAAAGTAGATGTATCATTTGGACCGCACAGTGAAAAGTCTTAAACACTAAGGGCAACAAGATAGTGACGCAAATGAATTTTTTTCAACAATTTCCCCACATTTTGAATTTTTTTCCAGCTCCCTGACTTAGCATGATGTACTAAAGAATGTAACGGAGAAGTAAATTTGTTATCAGAAAATAAGCCTCTAACACATGGCTCCTGTTACATAAAAAAAAATGACAATTTATGTATTTTTGGAAAGTGGGGAGCGAAATGAGCAAAAAAGGAGAAGGAGAAAAGCGGATAGACTGAATCTTCATAATTGTTATCAGTTTCTGTGTGAAGGGCAGCCTGCCTTGCTTTAGTGGTTATCATTCGCGTCTTGCAGCGCTGTTGGTTCCTGTCACCAGGGTCAACATCTGCAAAGAATTTGTGTTTCTCTCCGTGATTGCGTGGGGTTTCTCTGGGTCCTCCGGTTTTCCCTTCCTCCCACATTCAAACAACTGTAGGGTTTGATTAGTTGTGAGCTCATGGACAGGTACGATTTGACAAGCTCTGGCGCGCTGCGTACTAGTGTGTGCTATGAATTACGAAGGAATATTATTGTTTTAAAATCACAGAAGTTGTCCTGGGTACGGGAGAGAGGTCCTCTCCCCCTGCAGCAAGCACGAGGAGAACGAGGAGAGACAAGATGGGCTTCAATATTTATAAGTATAACACCAGCATATGAAAAAATCTAATTACTGTTATGTGATATCCATTACAAGGTACCTATAATGCAACACTTACACCACATGAACCACAATGCTCAAAAGAAACACACCAAATAGTAAATTACTCGCACCTCAGCAATGGGTCTGATTAGGATAACGACCACAGCCAGCAATTATGGGAAAAACGTGTTTAAAAAAAATGTCTGGTTTGTGTCACCAATGTTGGCGGGTAGCCCTGAGCCCAGAAAGAATATATTAATGGATATACGACTTCTGTCCCAGGCCCCCACTGTCATTATGGGCCTGAGTATACATCAAATAACATTCAAATTAAACAGTCAGAGACATTCAGGTCCCCATACAATATCTCCTATTACCATGGAGTTCTAAAAAAAAATCTACACTCAGCTGCCACTTTATTAGGTACAACACCATGCTAGTAACGGGTTGGCCACCTTTTTGCCTTCACAACTGCCTCAATGCTTCGTGGTCATAGATTCACAAGTGCTGGAAGCTCCCAGATTTTTGGTCATATTGGACTGATGGCTCACACCGTTGCCGCAATATTTGGTCGGCTGCGCAGCCATAGGCGAATCTCCCGTTCCACCACAATCCCAAAGATGCGCTATTGGATGACCTCTGGTGACTGTGGAGCCATTTGAGTACAAGTGAACCATGGTCCATGTTCAGAAACCATCTGAGATGTTCCACTTATGACATGCGCATTCTCTGCTGACAAGTAGCCCAGCCATCAGCTGTTACAGGATTGTGGTCCATAAAGGGCTGACATGGGTCAGCAAACAATACTCAGGTAGGCCGTGGCGTTGCAAAACATGCTCATTGGTACCAAGGGGCCCAAAGAGTGCAAGAAAATATTCCCCCCACCCAATGACACCACCACCACCATCCGAACCGTTGAACAAGGCAATACAAGGCACTGAAAATCACCTTTCTTCCCCTACTGAATGCTCGGGGTGACTGCAGGAGATTGTCCTTGACCATTTCTCTGCCTAAATGCACTGAGTTTTGCCGCCATTTGATTGGCTGATAAATTAAGTGTTAACGAGGCTTTTGGACCGGGTGTACTAATAAAGTGGCCGGTGTGTTATATGGCTACTAATGGTGGAATAAAAAGTAGCAGACCGTATGTATAGAGGGAAGGAAAAGAGATATCATGGGCTATATTTATTTATTCAACTATCACCCCCCCCCCCCCCTTATTTTGAAATCAGTCCCAGAGTTATACCATACCTCCTCCTCTACAACAATACCCATTTTAATCTCTTATCCAGATCTGGGGGGGATCCCAGAATATCCAGCCACACATTTGCTGCTAGCGGTTTTAGATTATACAACATATTGCAGTTGCTCATTTGATGCCACTTGCTTCCACGTTACCAACCTATGATCCATCTACACCCTGTATGTAATACTCCACGGTTCCAATCCCCGCTTCCATCTCTGGTATGGTACCACTGTACAATCCCACAAAATCTTAACATCCCAATTCACAACCGGATGTTATGGTATGTCAGAGCAAAACCATATCTCTGTTTCTGTTCTTTCAATTCTCTCGAACTGTTCGCTCAATTCTACAATGAAACTCTAGGTTATCATCCCGACATAACTTCATTGCTACGATGTATTATCATATAAAACATAATAAAATTATTTACTTTATTTTTGAATGTTCATTTGGAAACAATAACATTTCAAGTAATCAACTTTCATTTGCTATTGTATGTGAATATATGAGATAACAAGTTTGCTTGTGCACAACTTGGGGGTGCCAAATATAATTGCACCTGTGCCCTAGCAGGGGTGTCAACTCATTATCACCAGGGGCGCTCATCACCTTGTGGTTGCCTTAAAGGACGGAATGTAATTTTATTACTGCATAAATGTATCCTACTCAAGCTGTTATTATGTACATTTAAAAGCATTTCTATTACAATTACATGTGAGGGCAACCGAAAAGCTGAACATATTATTAAATAACCAGAAACATGACCAGTATGTTCCCTACAGTGTTACATAGTCACAGTGCCCCCACATAGCGAAAATGGTCACAGTGCCCCCCACTAGTAGAAAATAGTTCAGTGCCCTCACACGTATGAAATAGTCACGTGTAAAACACTATCCAATGAGTGAGTGACCTCATGTCACAGTGCTGCCACAGTATCCAACAGTCCACATTTCCCCCACAGCAACATAGTCACAGTGCTCCCACAAAGCCCATAGTTACATGCCCCCCAAAGCAGCTAATGCCAATTTAAATAGTCACAGGATTCCCCTTACATAAAATAGCCCCAGAAGCAGCAGCACCTTCTTCTCTTCTCCTCTGGCGGCGACGTACGTTGCCCTGTGCCCTGCGTTACTCTGAAGCCAGAAGGCACAGAGTAACTGAGTACCTCCAGGCGTAGGTACTTACCACTTCCTGCCATTCTAGTACTGGTAACTACACATCTTTTCTTTCTCCTCATTTCACAGGAACAATACTGAATTGGCAGTGTTTTTGTAGTATATCCGAGGAATAGAAGTGCAGTGAAGTGGGAACCATTACCAGAATGGAAGGAAGGTCAAAGGAATGTTGACCAGTACCAAGTGGCAGAAAGTAGTGCACTGGGGCAGCACACACAGTGACAGGAATGCAGTGGGGGCTAGTACCTAGATGACAGGAAGTGCATTGGGGAACTCAGTAACCAGATTGGCAGGAATTGTGCGTGTAGTGGTTACCAGTACCGATTGGCAGAATTGTTGTAGTGGTGACCAGTACCAGAGTGGCAGGAAGTGCATGCAGTGGGGGACCAGTACTAGTGGTAGGAAGTGCAGTGATAACTTGTACCAAGTGGCAGGAAGTGGCAGTGTAGTGGTGACCAGTACCAGAGTTGCAGAAATTGTACTGTAGTAAGGAACTTGTACCAAAATGGCAGGAGTGCAGTGCAGTGGGGACCAGTACTAGAGTGGCAGGAAGTGCAGTGATAACATTGTACCAGAGTGGCAGGAAGTGCAGTGTAGTGGGACCAGTGCCAAGTGGCAGGAAGAGTAAGTGCTAGGGGGGAGCAGCACCATCAGTGCACAGGAAGTGCAGTGGGGACTAGTACCAGAGTGAGGAAGTGCAGTGGGGACCAGTACCATAGTAGCAGAAGTGCAGTGTAGTGGTGACCATTACCAGAGTGGCAAAATTGTAATGTAGTAAGGACTTGTACCAGAATGGCAGGAAGTGCAGTGCAGTGGGGACCAGTACAGAGTGGCGGAAGTGCAGTGGTAACTTTACCAGAGTGGCAGGAAGTGCATGTATGTGGGGACCAGTGCAAAGTGGCAGGAAAGTAGTGCATTGGGGAGCAGCACCACAGTGAACAGGAAGTGCAGTGCAGTGAGGACTATGTCCAATGGAAGGAAGTGCAGTGCAGTGAGGACTATACCAGATGTGCAGAAGTGCAGTGCAGTGGGACTAGTACCAGAGTGGCAGGAAGGGCAGTGCAGTGGGGACTAGTACCAGAGTGGCAGGAAGTGCAGTGCAGTGGGGGCCATCCAGAATGGCAGGAAGTGCAAGTGCAGTGGGGCCGTACCAGAATGGCAGAAGTGGCGGTGTAGTGGGACCAATACTAGAGTGGCAGGAAGTGGTAGGTACCATTTTATTTTGTTACTAGCACCTTGACAAAGCCTTTTTGATTATACTTTTTTGAAAGCACTTCATTGTTTGCTTTACTAAGGAGAATATTTTCATCCATTGAATAAATGAAAAATGTATCCAGTACAGTGAAACCGTTTAGTTTGGATTGTAGGGATTGCAAACTACACAATGGACTTTTTTGTGCTTTTGTAGCAGAAGTGCAATAACTGTCTGGCACTTTTTCTTTAACTCCTTGTCGTAAATTTCTAAAAAACCTGTGCAAACTGGATTTACTGTAATTACATTTTAAGTGGGACTATGAAATCTTGTATTTTGCATCATTTTTTTTCTAGCTCTAAAGTATCATTGTGTTTCTATTGTGAAATTTACATATAAACAAAAATGGATGGAATTGTGAAATAGATAATTCACATGACAAAGACTGTAATTTGAGTGAGTCATTTAGCTGGAATATGAATTAGCATTTGTGACATTTTGTTATATAAAGATGTTATAATCAGCTCTCTTACATGTCACTTTCAGAGAAAATGGGAGCCTCCCTGCACTCAGCTGAATGGTATTGCATCTATTTTAGCCAGAACCTCCCGCTTCTGATACTCTCCCCATCTGTAAAAGAAAAAAACTTTTTGTGGGCATTCATTCCAAATATTTAGTGAAAAATGTTTTTTTTTTATCATATTTTTCTATCCAATGCATCCTAGTGGTGTTTCTAAGCCATAGGGTAAGCCATCCATATTAGATACATGGTGGTGTGTCACCTGGTAACCCCAAGAGTTTGTTATGTTCTCTCCGTGTTTGTGGGTTCCCTCCGGGTCCTCCGTTTTCTCCCACACTCTAAACATACTGGTAGGTTGATAAATTGAGCCCCCTTGGGGGACAGGGACTGATTTGGCAACACTCGTGCAGCGCTGCGTAATCTGTGTGCGCTATGTAAATAAAGGAATATATATTTATTACCCCCCCCCCCAATCTGAAGGTTATAGCCACAATGAACATCTCAAACAAAAGCCAAAGTAGATGGTTAATTTACTGCATAGTGGCAAGCCAGGGAATTGTAGGAGACATGTCAGAATTCTACTAAGAGGAGGTTCGATCTCTTTGTATTCAGGTTCAGTTCATGTCACTTATCTATTCTGTTGTAGATTTATGTCACTTATCTATTCTGGTGTAGATTTATGTCTACTTATCTATTCTGAAGTTTTCAGATTTCAGCTGTACATGGAGAAGGAGAGTCCACGAGCCTGAAGTACGTACAGCTGAACTATAATGAGGATTCATTGAGCACGGACAATCTCAGCTCAGATGTCAATAATATAGAAAAAACAAGGTCGGACCAGCTACGAAAAACAATCCACAATAATCCATAAAACAATCTCTTTTATCTCAACATTGCAATAACGATACAATGAGTGGAAATTTACTTACCTGGTTCCTGTCTGCAATCCCTGATTCGGATGGTCCTACGAAGATGATCCTGCGAGATTCACGTAGCTCGTGCGCCCGAGTTCCTGCATCCTTGCTTCCCGCCGAGGGTCCGCCGGAGTTCACCTTATCTTCCTGGTGCGTGTAAGTGCGAGTCTTGTGACACAATTCGAAATGTTAAATCCTGCGTGTTGTCCGAATCCGTCAGGTTGTCCGACGGCCCGTCCCCCCGATTTGTGTCACGTGCAAGCCGGCGCCGATGCTTTCAAAATAACATCGCGTGTGCAAAATCCCCTGTTAAATACGGCCAAAACGGAAAACGTAGGGAAACCCGACAACAATGCGTCGACGGACCCTTAGTGACTGAGCCCCTATGACCAGCATGGAGCAACACCAGCTATGTAGCATTGCTGAGCCTTAAACATGCCAGAACAAGAGAAAGCCCTAAAAATGACCCCATTGTAAAACCAAATTCTCAAGGATTAGTTTTTTTTTTTTTATTCACCGTATGCATAGAAAACATTTATTTGTGTTCTGTGGGTCAGTATGATATAAATATCTCATTTATATTTTTAATATTTTTTTTTATATTTGATAATTTGCTGAATAAAAAGCATTTGTAGAGAACTCCCCCTGCTTTTGCATCGCCATTGGCGTAACAGCTGTGACACCTTATATGCTTTTTTGTTTCGATGGATGTGCAAAAATCCTCATTTTTCGACATGTTTTTTTTTTTAACGGTATTCGGGCTCAGTAATGATTTTATTTAAATTGTCAGGTTCCTACAGATGCGGTTACACCAAACATGTGCGGATTGGTGGTGATTTTTCAGTTTTTTATTATAGGTGGGAGTTTTATATCATTTGGGATGTTTAGGGTACTTTATATTTTTTTATTGTATTCTTTTATTGTCACATTTTTTTTCACTTTATTTTTAATGTTTTTTTACTGTTCCACTCTAGACTTGAACAACGATGTGCAAACTAATCACTGCAATACTGATGCATGGCGGGGTATTAAGTTAGTCGCAAGCCCAAGCACTTGCATACATCAGAAAGAAGGTGAACTCTGTTGCCGGATGCGGGGAAGCGACCCATCTTAGTGAATAGCGCACAGTGCATTATCATCGGACAATGAACTCCTTGCGGACGGTTAAATAATTGCCCCTGTATTTTTTTGTCATGATAAGTTTGTGGGATGCACACGATTGCTAATTTTTTGCTGTATTTTTTTATAAATGTTTTATGGTTTTTAACTGTACAGGTTTAGTATTATTTTATTTTATTGTCAGGATTTTGATCGGGACAATATATTGGGGTCATATACTAATGGCCCGATTCACAGCGTTTTCCCCGGCGTTAACCCGAATATTTCCGATTTTGCGTCCAATTTTCCCTGTATTCCCCCGGGATTTTTGCGCACGCGATTGGATTGTGGCGCATCGGCGCTGGCATGCACGCGACGGAATTGGGGGGCGTGGCCGAACGAAAAACGACGGATTCGGAAAAACGCCATATTTAAAAAACAAAAGTGTTGCGGGGGACTTGCACTTATCTTCACCAGAATAGGCCGTTGAACTTGAGTGCATTCCCAGCGGGCCTCAGGCAACTTCAGCGCAGCAGCGCCACCTGGTGGACGTCGGAGGAACTACCTTAGTGGTAATCCCGGCGGACCCAATCCACCGCAGAGAAGCGCTGCTGGATCGCGATTGGACCGGTAAGTAAATCTTCCCATTATATGTAAAGTTTGTATTGAGTTTAAATTTTTTGTTATAGTAGGGCTGTGTAATTTATGGGGCATTTTCGGACTTTCATTACTTTTTATTTTAATATGCTAAGTATTTTATTTTTCCTCTTTTATCATTTTTACTTTAAATAACTGCCCCACCCCTGGGGCTTGAAATATGTGATCTTTGATGGATTGTTTCAAAGTTACACACTGCCTTACTGATTATCGTCAATAATGAACAGCAGTCAACATCTGTTATGTGCTTCTGAAGACAACCCTGGGGTCATCATCTGGACCCAGGCTACCATGGAGCTGATTAGCCCTCCCTGAAACTGGCGTGTTGTCATGGCACATTGTCAATGGTCACAGCAGTTGATGACGATATATGCACGTCATGGGGGCGAATTAGCCACTAGCCCGGAGGTACACTTTTGTCCACAGTCCATTAAGGGGTTATTATCTGCTCCGGGGTCTCCATTTTATTTATATTATTATTGTCTTATACTGGGTTTTCTCTAATATTTATCGTTTAGTTTGGATCTTGATTTTTAATTATTTCCCTCCGCATAAGTCTGTAAAATGACTTATGGAGGGTCTGCGGTGTATATAAAATATAGTCTGAATGCAGTATTTGCTTTCTGGGGGGTGGAAGAAAACTAAGAGAGTGTAAAGGGAAAATGGGAGTGTAAATAGGGATGTTAGAGTCTCCCATGATGTTGGTTGGAATTTCACAGGATAGAAAGTGAGGGAACCGAGAGGCAAAGCAGTCAAGAAACTGGTATTGTGAGTTCGGGAGGACAATATACTAGAGCCAAATGAAGAGAGAATGGGTGGAAAAGGTTGAGGGTATGGACTTCAAAAGGTGGGAAGAGGAGAGAGGGTGCAAGAGGAATGACCTAGAAATGACATCATGGACATAGTAGTATGTCTACCCCTCCTCCCTGCTATTCTGAGGTCTGGATCAGTGCGAAAAGTGTAAGCCACCATAAGACAAAACAGTGAGGGAGACAGAGTCTTCCTGCTGGATCCACGGTTCAGTGATGGCCAGAAGGTCAAAAGACGTAGAAAGAAAGAACAGATTCTAGTTTATTACACACAGAGCGGGAATTCCATAGGGCACATTTAACCCCTTCATGTTCACTGACGGATATATCCGTCAGTGAGCTATGAAGGGTGTATGAAGAGGGCATAAGGGTTGAGCCCTCTTGATACAGAGATGGGGTTTGCTGCATATTGCAGCAAACAGCCTTTGCTAACCCCGTTGGTCAGTGCTAGCACTAATTGCAAGTGTTAACTCCTTGTTTTCCGGTGGCAAAGACGCTTGTAGCATTTCAAAGAAGGTGGCGCAAGGGCTGTGGCATTCTTGTTGAGATCGCAGCTCCCCCTGATGTCATCAGGGGGTGGCGATGAGTTGCCATGACAGCCTCGGGTCTTCATCAGATCCGAGGCTGCATGGTTTCAGTAGATTTGTTACAATGAGACAATCCATTGTAAAAGCGTCATATACTGCAATACAGTAGCATTGCAGTATATGGTAGGAAACGATCAGACCATCTAGAGTCAAAGTACCCTAAAGGGTCTAAGAAATAGTGAAAACAAATAAAATAAATAGTTTTATAAATGTAACTATTATTATTAATAATAAATATTGTAAAAATTCAAATCACCCCACTTTCCCTAGAACTGATATAAAACTAAATAAACATTAAAAATCACAAACATGTTAGGTATCGTTGTGTCCCAAACTGCGTGCTTTATCAAAATATGAAACCGGTTATTGCCAGCGGTGACCCCAATAATGGAAAATAGTGCCCAAAAGTTTGAAACGTGACTTTTACACCATTTCACATCACATAAAAAATGTAATAAAAAGTGATCAAGTTGCATAGTCCTAAAAATAGTAGCATTAAAAAGTCCAGCTCACAAGAAATTACACCTCAAACCACTGTGTACATCAAAGTATGAAAAAGCCATTAGCGTCAGAAGATAACGAATTTGTTTTAATTTGTGAAAATGTATTAAAACACAATAAAACCTTTGTAAATTCACCATGATTGTACTGAACCATAGAATAAAGTAGATGTATCATTTGGACCGCACAGTGAAAGTCTTAAAAACTAAGGGCAACAAGATAGTGACGCAAATGAATTTTTTCAACAATTTCCCCACATTTGGAATTTTTTTCCAGCTTCCCTGTACATAGCATGAAATAGTAAAGAATGTAACTGAGAAGTAAAATTTGTTATGCAGAAAATAAGCCCTAACACAGCTCTGTACATAAAAAAAAATGAAAAATTTATGGATTTTTGAAAGTGGGGAGCGAAAAATGAGCAAAAAAGGAGAAGGAGAAAAGGGGATAGACTGAATCTTCATAAGGTTAGCAAGGTTTCTGTGTGAAGTGGCAGCATGCTGGCTTAGTGGTTAGCATTAGAGTCTTGCAGCGCTGTGGGTTCATGTCCCAGGGTCAACATCTGCAAAGAATTTGTGTTTTCTCTCCGTGATTGCGTGGGTTTCCTCTGGGTCCTCCGGTTTCCTCCCACATTCCAAAACACACTGGTAGGTTGATTAGATTGTGAGCTCATGGGGACAGGTACTGATTTGACAAGCTCTGTGCAGCGCTGCGGAATATGTGTGTGCTATATTAATGAAGGAATTATTATTGTTAAAATAAACAGAAGTTGGTCCTGGGTAAGGAGAGAGGTCCCCTGCAGCAAGCACAAGGAGAAAGAGGAGAGACAAAAAATGCTTCAGATATTTATAAGGTATAACACCAGCAATAGAATAAAATCTAATGACTGTTATTGAGTATGCATTAAAAGGTACCTATAAAGCAACACATACACCACATGAAACACAATGCTCAAAAGAAAACACACCAAATAGTAAATTACTCGCACATCAGCAATGGGTCTGATTAGGATAACGACCACCAGCCAGCAAATTATGGGGAAAAACGTTTTTTAAAAAAATGTCTGGTTTGTGGTCACCAATGTTAGGCGGGTAGCCCTGAAGCCCAGGAAAGAATATTTAATGCCAATGTTAGGCGGGTAGCCCTGAAGCCCAGGAAAGAATATTTAATGCATATAACAACTTACTGTCCCAGGCCCCCCACTGTCATTATGGTGCCTGAAGTATACATTCAAATTAACATTCAAATTAACAAGTCGGAGACCATTCAGGTCCCATACAATATCTCCTATTACCAGGGATGTTCTAAAGATCTACACTCAGCGGCCACTTTATTAGGTACACCATGCTAGTAACGGGTTGGACCACCTTTTGCCTTCAGAACTGCCTCAATTCTTCGTGGCATAGATTCAACAAGGTGCTGGAAGCTCCTCAGAGATTTTGGTCCATATTGACATGATGGCATCACACAGTTGCCGCAGATTTGTCGGCTGCACATCCATGATGCGAATCTCCCGTTCCACCACATCCCAAAGATGCTCTATTGGATTGACATCTGGTGACTGTGGAGGCCATTTGAGTACAGTGAACTCATTGTCATGTTCAAGAAACCAGTCTGAGATGATTCCAGCTTTATGACATGGCGCATTATCCTGCTGAAAGTAGCCATCAGATGTTACAGGGTACATTGTGGTCATAAAGGGATGGACATGGTCAGCAACAATACTCAGGTAGGCCGTGGCGTTGCAACGATGCTCAATTGGTACCAAGGGGCCCAAAGAGTGCCAAGAAAATATTCCCCACACCATGACACCACCACCACCAGCCTGAACCGTTGATACAAGGCAGGATACAAGGCACTGAAATCACCTTTCTTCCCCATACTGATGCTCGGTTTGAACTGCAGGAGATTGTCTTGACCATGTCTACATGCCTAAATGCACTGAGTTGCCGCCATGTGATTGGCTGATTAGAAATTAAGTGTTAACGAGCAGTTGGACAGGTGTACCTAATAAAGTGGCCGGTGAGTGTATATGGCTACTAATGAGGGGAAATATAAAAGTAGCAGACAGTAGGTATAGAGGGGAGGAAAGAGATATCATGGGCTATATTTAGTTATTCAACTATAACCCCCCCCCCCCTTATGTTGAAATCAAGTCTCCAGAGTTATACCTCCTCCTCTACAACCACTACCCATATTAATCTCTTATCACAGATCTGGGGGGGATCCCAGAATATCCAGACACACCATTTGCTAGGCGGTTTAGATAAAACAAGCATATTGCAGTTGCTCATTTAGGCCACTTGCTTCCACGGTACCCAACCTATGGATCCATCTGGCCTCTGTATGTAAGACTCCACGGTTCCAATCCCCTCCTCTCTGGGTATGGTACCATGGTAATCCCCACAAATCTTAACATCCCAAATTCACCACCGTGATGTTGATGGGTATGTCAGGCAAACAGCATATCTCTGTTCTGTTCTTTCAAATATCGCTCAGATGTTCGCCAATTCTACAATGAAACTCTCAGGTTATCATCCCGACATACTTCATGCTACTATGTTATTATCAAATTATAAAACATAATTAAAATGTATTTACTTTATTTCTTGAATGTTCATTGGAAACAATAACATTTCAAGTATCAACTTTCATTTTGCTATTGTATGTGAATATATAGAGAACAAGTTTGCTTGGCACAACTTGAGGGGGTGCAACAAATATAATTGCACCTGTGCCCTAGAGCAGGGGTGTCAAACTCATTATCACCAGGGGCCGCATCAGCCTTGTGGTTGCCTTAAAAGGACGGAATGTAATTTTATTACTGCATAAATGTATCTACTCAAGCTGTTAATTATGTACATTTAAACAGCATTTCTATTACAATTAACTATGTGAGGGCAACCGAAAAGCTGAACATATTATTAAATAACCAGAAACATGACCAGTATGTTCTCCTACAGTGTTACAATAGTCACAGTGCCCCCACATAGCAGAAAATGGTCACAGTGCCCCCACATAGTAGAAAATAGTTACAGTGCCCTCACACAGTAGAAAATAGTCACAGTGTAAAACACTATCCAATCGAGTGAGTGACCTCAATAGTCACAGTGCTGCCACAGTATCCAACAGTCACATTTCCCCACAGCAGCCAATAGTCACAGTGCTCCCACAATAGCCCATAGTTACAGTGCCCCCCAAAGCAGCTAATAGCCAATTTAAATAGTCACAGGGATTCCCCTTACATAAAATAGCCCCAGAAGCAGCAGCACCCTTCTTCTCTTCTCCTCTGTGCGGCGACTGTACGTTGCCCTGTGCCCTGCGTTACTCTGAAGCCAGAAGGCACAGAGTAACTGAGTACCCCAGGCAGTAGGTACTTACCACTTCCTGCCATTCTAGTACTGGTAACTACACATCTTTTCTTTCTCCCAATTTCACAGGAAACAATACTGATTGGCAGTGTTTTTAGTAGATATCGAGGAATAGGAAGTGCAGTGAAGTGGGAACCATTACCAGAATGGAAGGAAGGGCAAAGGAATGTTGACCAGTACCAAAGTGGCAGGAAGAGTAGTGCACTGGGGAGCAGCACCACAGTGACAGGAAGTGCAGTGGGGGCTAGTACCAGAGTGACAGGAAGTGCAGTGGGGACCAGTACCAGATTGGCAGGAATTGTAGTGTAGTGGTGACCAGTAC